>JAMWET010001974.1:0-5000 GCA_024036415.1 Prochilodus magdalenae | reverse complement strand
CTGCACCACCTGCAACACCCCGCTGGTGGTACCAGCCTATACAGCAGGGGTTTGGGCACCGCGGTCAGTGAGCAGAAGGTGAGCTGAACCTCCAGAGATGAAACATCCCTGTAACGCTGTGAGCGGTCGGGACCTTGGCGGGAAAGGACACACCGTCGTTCTGGGTAGGAGGTCTGAGGTCGCCGGAAGCTTCTACCGAGACCTCAGAGCTTACCCGGCTGGTTGGCACTGTGGCTCGTTCACACTCACTGTTAGGATAAAGACCCGCTCCCTCTGGTTCGAACGGTTTGGAGAAAAAAGGTGCAGAACACCTCTCTGACTGCCTACCTCACAAACCTCACAAATCTAGAACCCAAGGTCCCCCCAGCAGTTCACAGGCTGCTGCCGGCCAGAGAGGCTGTTACGGTACCGACCATGCGGGCTGACCACACCTCCGCTCCTGTTAGTCTGAGACTGTGAGAGATGATCTGGGTTCTAATATCACAGACCCGGTCCATCTTTAGCCTCACGTCTGTAGGAATCAGCTCGTCTCCTGATGGCTCGGCAGTACTCAGTAACCCACACTGCCGCACACAGGTGTAGTGTAGTGTAGTTAGCTCACCCAGTGTTCTGAAAGGTCTCTGCTGTGGGACGAGTGAGAAGAAGCCCGGTTTCAGAGCGTTCGTGATGATGACATCAAACAGATCCTCAAAGTCCTTCCTGGAGAAAACCCGCAGCATCACATGACTGAACACACATCACGCTAACAAGCCTGTTAAACCACACCTCTCTCCTCTCTACACACCAGCGGAGGCGCTACTGACCCTCACAGGACCAGACAGGAAGAGCACCTCTCACCTTTCAGCTGGATGCTGTTCTGTCCAGGAAAGCCCTTCAGGTACATACCTTAGCAGGAATAACGACTGACGTGGCTCTCAGCCAATCAGAACTGTGTTACTGAGCAGATCTGCAGTGAGCAGACGGGGACCAGAGGGGTCACAAATCAGGGCTAGCTGAACTGTAAGGAGGTGGTGACTGTGGAGGTCCTCCTGCTGAGCGGACTCTGTTCAATCAGCTCAGGTTCTTTAATGTCACATTTTAAAAGATAATCTCAGAACCTCATTAAAGAACCCAGAACCTGGCAGGGAACTGTGGTACCGAGGTAGGCTGGTTATTTGTAAGTACGACATAAATAATTAAACAAACAAACAAACAAACAAACAAACAAACATCTCCAGTGTTAGCATTAGCATTGACCTTTATCCGAGGGGGCAGCTTTCTCATCAGGCATGCTGCTGCCCGCTAAAACATTCCCCCAACTGACTCAGAGGCAGAGCGTTTACTCCTGACCTTCTTCCTCCACTGTTAGTGATGTTCTTCTACAGACTCGGCTCCGTACTGCTGGGCTCACAACGTGCTACTGAGGCTACCATGTAGCCTGAGCTGACAGTCTGATTGACACGGCAGTAACTAGGGGAGGCGGTAAAGTAAACTCACCCCAGTATGTGGTCACAGACCAGTCTGCAGTAGTCCGAATGGGAACTGGTGATGAGGAGAAGGATTTTCCCGTTTTCCTTCAGGCTGCGGAGCCAGCGACGCACCGAGGCTGAACACGGCTGCAGGAACCGGCCTGGATCACGCTTTACTCGTGGGAAATACCAGCCGGCGTCCTCTACAGACAGACAGACAGACAGACAGACAGACAGACAGACAGACAGACAGACAGACAGACAGACAGACAGACGTTATTAACAGCCCATCTCTCAGACACTTTAAAGCATCCTGTGACATTGAGTGACTGATTGACTGTTTGACTGAGTGACTGACTGACCGACCGACCAAGTGACTGACTGACTGACCGAGTGACTGACCGCGTGAGGTACTGACCGAGTGATTGACTGGCAGGACTAACCCACAAACCCCTGAAGCACATTATAGTTTTACTACAGTGCATGTGATACTCAAGAGTTAGAACCAGCCCTGTGCTTATCAGTGGGGTCTCCTACAACTACAGCCCACCGCTAGCTCCTCCCATCAGCACTGTGACTTCCCTTAAGCCCTAATAAACTAAGGTCCGCTGCTGTTCTTAAAGACTTCACAGCCAGTTAGTCCCCTTCTAAACAAACAAACAAACAAACAAACAAATTAAATAAACAAACAAATAAACCAGTATGTGTGTGTGTGTGTGTGTATATATATATATATATGTGTGTGTGTGTGTGTGTATGTGTGTGTGTATGAGTGTGTGCGTGTGTGAGTGTGTGTGTGTGTGTGTGTGTGTGTATGTGTGTGTATGTGTGTGTGTGTGTGTGTGTATGTGTGTGTGTGTGTGTGTGTGTGTGTGTATGTGTGTAAACACAGGAGTGTATTTAGTGTGTATTAAAGACTGTATGTTAATCAGATACACACGCTACAGAGTCCAAACACACACACACACACACACACACACACACACACACACACACACACACAGAGTAACTGATGGGTCTAAAGTCAGCACTGCCCCCCTGTGGAGAACACTCTGTCTTGCAGTCTTTATATCACTGCCTGAAATCAGCTCCTCCTTTATATCCACACTCATCACTACAAAGACAGACAGGCAGGCAGACACACAGACAGACAGACAGGCAGGCAGACAGACAGAGAGACAGGAAGTCAGGCTGACAGACAGACAGAGAGACAGAGCTGCACCAGTAAAACATCAGCTCAGTAACATGTACCACAGTGTTCCTTTAGAAGCCCCTGAGGAACCGGAGGGAGAAGGTCTGTAACCTAGCAGTGCTCAGCAGGTTCTCTAATTCAGAGCCCCTGAACATGCACCAATTCCACCAGGTTGGGGTAGCAAATGAGCAGCAGCCAACACTCAGCGATGTGAACACCAAGCTTCGTATCACAGAGGGGGGGTTCTCCTTTCAGACTATTAAACAGGACATGACATCATTCCTACAGCCCAGTGACGGACATGCATGGGACCTGATTCCAGGAGTTCCTGTAAGAATCAGTGGAGGAAGGAGTTTGGGATGGGGTTACGAGTACCTGCTGTCAGCGGAGTCTGTTCTGCAGGGACTCTGTGGGGAACGAGTCAGTAGAAACCCAGTCTGAAATGACTGCAGCTGACCTCCAGGGGGCGCTGCTGTATTGAACACAGCCAGAGAGAGGAACAGCTGCACATCATCATTACAGGCTGTGATATTACACGTCTGCTGGAGCCACACTGTCACCCTGCCTTCACCGTGGAGTTTTAGAACTCCTGGAGGAGAAGCTGGGAACGCTTGGTACAGCCGAACCGTTTTATATCGGCTGAAATTTCCTGAATCTGTTTCTGATCCAGGACGGAACCGGAGAGGCTCTGCTTCAGCTGTGACCCAAAACACAAGAAAGTGTAAAAGTCAAATTGGGGATCTGATCTCACTTTAACTCGTCACCCTGAGCTGTGATTGGTCAGCTTTGCCCAAAGGAATTCCAGAATGTGGGAATATTGATCATCGTTCTAAATGAAAGAATGGCCAGCAGGACGCGGCACTGACACCATCATAAACACACATGACCTGAATAACCCTTTCTCCATCTTTACTTCCTGAAGGGAGTAGGATCCAGTCACACTGATGTAGCTAAAGCCCTGATCATCCTCAGAGCAGCTACAGCTCCACTGACCCCCGCCCTCCCCCTTCATCTCTCTGAGCATATGGAGCAGGGAGAAAGAGAGAGAGAGGAGGAGAGAGAGAGAAAAAGGATGAGAAAGGGAGGAGGAGAGAGAGTAGGAGAGCGAGAGAAAGGAGAGAGACAGAGAGGAGGAGGAGAGAGAGAGAGAAAGGAGAGAGATAGAGAGGAGGAGAGATAAGAGGAGGGAGAGAAGGGGAGGGAGAGAAGGGGAGGATTATTGGAACATCTCACAGCTAATCAGGTCAACAGGTAACAGGTGAGTAAGATGATTGGGTATAAACCCCCCCGGAGAGGTGGAGCTTATCAGAAGATGGAGAGGAGTCACCACCAAATAGAAGTCCAAAGCACACAATTTTTAAAATGAAACAAGGAAGAGAAAGAGACAACCAGAGCTTTCACCTAACCAGAGCCAGAAACAAAAACCAAACACAACTCACACCACCTCTGGACCATCCGAAGCGTGTTTAAGACCCGGAACTCTCTAGGTGCGAGATTATCACAGCACGATGTCTGTAAACAGGGACAAACAGGGGCAAGCACAGACAAGCACGGACAAAAGGGGCAAGCACGGACAAAAGGGGCAAGCACGGACAAACAGGGACAAGCACGGACAAGCACGGACAAACAGGGACAAGCACGGACAAACAGGGACAAGCACAGACAAACAGGGACAAACAGGGACAAGCACGGACAAACAGGGACAAGCACGGACAAACAGGGACAAGCACGGACAAACGGGGACAAGCACGGACAAACGGGGACAAACAGGGACAAAACTAAGGACAAACAGAGGACAAGCACGGGAACAAAAGCACGGCACAAACGGGGAGCACAACAGGGACAAACCGCGGGACAAAACAGGGAACAAAAACAGGGACCCAAGCAAACGGTTAACAAACAGGGACAAACAGGGACAAACAGGGACAAACAGGGACAAACAGGGACAAACAGGGACAAACAGGGACAAACGGGGACAAACGGGGACAAACAGGGACAAGCACGGGGAGACACAAACAGGGGACAAAAAGGGGACAAAACAGGGACAAACACAGTACAACAGGGACCAAACTGGGGACCAAGCACGGACAAACAGGGGGGACAAACAGGGGACATAGCTAAGGACAAACGGGGACAAACGGGGACAAACGGGGACAAACGGGGACAAACAGGGACAAACAGGGACAAACAGGGACAAGCACGGACAAACAGGGACAAACAGGGACAAACAGGGACAAACAGGGACAAGCACGGACAAACAGGGACAAACGGGGACAAACGGGGACAAACAGGGACAAACGGGGACAAACAGGGACAAACAGGGACAAGCACGGACAAACAGGGACAAGCACAGACAAACG
>JAMWET010001973.1:0-320713 GCA_024036415.1 Prochilodus magdalenae | reverse complement strand
AGATCAATTGGTTTTAAGTATTTTGAAGTGTTTTTTTATAATTAAGTTGTGTGACAATTTGTTTTAATGATATTTAAGTTTAGAAGTTGGTAATATGAAAAAAGGAGTTGAGATTGTGTATTTATGAGTGTTATTTGTTGGGTTAATTGAAAAGTTTGTAAAGAGGGATGTAGGAGGAGATGAATGTTAGTTAATATAAATTAAGTAAAAATCAGATAAAGATTTATATTGAAAAAAAAAGTAATTAAAGTTGTTAATTAATTTTTAAGATGGATGCGGTAACATAGTGGATTTAAAAAGAGTTTTAATGTAGATGATGTTGGGTGTGATCTAATGAGTAGAGCTCTAATATCTTATGTCCAATGATGAAGCTTCATCGTATGTTTAGATAAGAAATGCAAGAGTAAACTGCGAGAATACAGCAATTTTGAATATAATTTTCCAGATCTTGTGGGAGCCTGATGGCTTCCTGTTCACTCATTTTGTGTTAACCATTTCCTTTCCCCTTTGGTACGCGGTTACATTCTCCCTATAAAAGCTGCTGCATTTTAGGTAGAATGAAATGAAACATCTGAAGAACCCCTGGTGAGTAGGAAGCCTTGATTAAAGATTAACTGACTGTTCAGTTTCCTCTGAAGCGCCTCATAATAAAATGCTTACATCCCCCTTTTACAGCACTGCGAAAGGTCTGGTAGATTACTGCATGCTATAGTCCACCATTGCTGTTCCCCCATTGGGGTTGATCCCGCGGTGGGCTAGAACTCCAGCTCGTGCCCGTACATGTAAATGTGAAGCCCGATTCTGCGACCAGCCTCCGTTTAACCGGACTACCTTTTATAAATGCAGGATTTGTATTTGAAGGAGGAACAACAGTGTCTGAGGTTCGAAGTATGTCTGTTCTATGTTCCATGTGACTCTGCTTATTTAACTGTGAGTGTAAATGAGTACCCTATGCCCCATGTGTTGAATGAATGTAAGTTCAGGTTTTCAGTTGCAATATTTTTTTCTTTTTTTTACGTCTTTTCTAGACTGTCCGCCAAAACAAAGGTGAGTCCTCTGATTTTTGTTCTGGGAATATATCACTATTATACACAGTATGTGATCATTAATACAAATTGAATGAAAAGAAGAAACAGAAAGATGGTGATGACAATAATGACAATGATGATGGTGATGGTGGTGATGATGGTAATGGTGGTGATGATGGTGATGGTGGTGATACTGATGTTGATTAAGTGGTGTTTGTTATTTAAAGGCTTTGAAGGTGGAGGGAGATACATACGCTTCTCTGCAGCTCTCTGCTCAAAGCTCTGACTATGAGACTCTGCAGCCCAACAGAGGTGACACACATTTATAAACCTTTAGTTATAATAATGTTTTGCTCATTTACACAACAGGAACTTCATATCCAGTCCTGTAGGAATGATGTGAAAACTAAAATTTAAACATATAAATATATATATTTTTAATTTAATCCTGCTGGTTCTTGTGTCTGTTTCAGAGAGGAAGTTGACAGAGAACAAATCCTGAGGAGCTGCATTTATTAGTCAAGTTGTACAGGATTAGTTTAATACGGGACTCGACACAGTGATTGTGTAGGACTATCTTCATCTGGGTTCTCTAAAAGATACTGCAGAGCGAGTATTAAAACATTCTCAGTTCAAAAACAGAGCTCAGTAAAGGTGTAGTTAGGTGTTAATGTGCTTTTCATAGCTTTATTGTTTATTATTGTTTTTTGTTAGACTTACTGTGGAGACTCTACTAAGCAACAACCAGTGTACAGTAACTGTATAAACTGCCATCGTGTCAAGTAGCTGATTGGATGTTGATGAAAAACGTCTTTTTTAGAAAATGGACTCATAGATGCTGTAGCATTTTAAAATCAGACTCTGCTGTCCTTTAGATGTTGTGTGTCAAGCGTCATTATGTTAGACTTTTATTTGATTGTCCTTTGGTGCTAGCATTCTTCACTTATCTGCTGATGCATCTGTGGTGTCCTACTCTGCCTTCAGTGACACTTAAATGTACTTTATTATAGTTAAGTGGTTTTTGTAGAGCTCGATATCTCTGTTTTAAAAGCATAATCTGCTTTTCTATGATCTCCGCCCCCCCCCGCCCTTTTGATTATTTATATTCTGATTTTTTTTTATAAATTTCTAGCAGGCTAATGTTGGAGGTTGTATCAATCAACCACAATCTACTGTGTTGAATTTAAGTGAGAGGAGCTAACTACTGTGCTGTACTCACTGTCTACTTGGTGTGACTAGCTGTATATGGTATAACTTCTATTGCTATTTTATTATTTTTGGTGTGTTTTTGTTCTGCTGTATAACATGATACCTATGGTGTGCATTTTTAATGTTTCTCCTGAGTGCTACTAATAAAAAGTATGCTGCCTAACTCAGCACAGTCATAGTTAATGAGGACATTCTCTGGATAGTTTTCCGGTCGCCACACACGAGTAACATTAAATCAAGTGTGAAAGACTAAGTCTGATCTTGGTATGAGCACTCCACTACCCAATTAAAAAAGGTTCTGCAAGGGTCTTTAGTAAAGAAAATGCGCGTTTATGTAAAGAAATTTTTTTTTTTTTTAGTTGGTTCATGAAACCCATTGCATGATGATTAAAGCCGTTCTCTGCATTATAAATGGGTTCTTCGAATTAGCGGATATGTGCTGTAGTTGGTGCTATATAGAACCTTTTTATTTATGATTTTAATGAATAATTTTACTTTTTGTTCATTTAACATAGTTTTCATTGATAGCTTTAATTCTATCACGTGACTGTCTCTTGAGCATAAAACTTAATTCCAGTGTCTAGCATAGAAAGATGACTAATCCATTAGACCTTGGTAAGCCCGGTACACCTGGGGTAGCATTTGTAATAGATGTCTAAGAAGCAACAAAAATGTGTGTAAGAAAACTTATTTGGACAGCAGAGGGTAGAAACCATGTTTGGATCATTAATCAGGCAATGGAGGAGCTTTAAGTGACTGAAGCTATAACCTTCAGATGAGGTAGTGCCTAAAGCTAATACAAGCTAGCAATGCTAGATACTTAGGAGGGCTTACAGGCATGATTTACCAACTTAGTCTTTCTTTTTTTTTAATACCATAACTTTATTCTAACTATTCATAACTAATTTGGGCAACATTAGTCAGGAGAAAAATCGCTTTATAGTCTTGTTCATAAAAGTATGTGTGACTCCACTAAATCTTCTTCTGATGAGCACAGCCTCAGTCCATTCAAAGATACCACTCTAAAGGACTAAAGTCTTGGCTCCTGGAAAAAACACAAAGCAACAAAAACCAATTTACAAAGTAAAAAAGACTGTATGGGTTAACTGAGATAAACCTGCTACCACAAAAGAGGCTGTAACAGAAAAGTAGTTCCAGAAGAGACAATGAGCAAAGTCACAGTGTTCCTCTCTGAATATAACAGTAATAGTTAAACAGCCATCAGCTTTGCTGTTCTAGTAGGTCTGAGTTCACCTAATGATCACCTAATGTCTTCATGTACGTATTGAAGTAACTGCACAGCCAGTCCAAAGCCAATAAAAGGTCATATTGTCAACTAGTCAGCAAATGAACTGACTCACCTATAAGCAGGCACATTTGTTGACACGCTGATGATGTTAATCACAGATTATCCCAAGTGGGATGTTTTATTTCTGTTTTGTTTTTGGAAGTGTGTTAAACCAGCCCCCTTCAGTCTGTCAGGCACAGTTTATCACTATATCTGCAATTTTACATTCAGAATCACACTGACTGAACATACATACATACATACATACATACATACATACATACATACATACATACATACACACACACACACACACACACACACACAGCTTAAAGAAAAAAATGGAACACTCAAATAACACATCCTAGATCTGAATGAATGAAATATTCTCATTGAATATTTCGTTCTGTACAAAGCTGAACGTGCTGACAACAAAATCACACAAAAACCATCAATGCCGGAAATCAAATTTATTTAACCAATGGAGCGCCTGGATTTAGAGCCACATTGAAAATGAAAGTGGAAAAAACACTCTACAGGCTGATTCAACTACTTTAATGAGACATGAAGGTCTACAGATGTGCTGACAATCGGATTCAGGTCCTGGGCGAGCCGGCGGGCAGAAAAACAATGGGCCCGCCAGTCCATAGCTTTCAATGCCTTTCATCTTGCACAGGAACTGCTGACACACTCCAGTTACATGAGGCGCTAGGTTCGCAGCATTGCTCCTGCATTAGGGCAGGAACCCAGGGCCAAACCGCACCAGCACCTATGGTCTCACAAGGGGTTCTGAGGATCTCATCTCAGTACCTAAATGGCAGTCAGGCTACCTCTGGCCGTGAGAACATGGAGGGCTGTGCAGCCCACCAAAAGAAAGCCACCCCCACACCATTACTGACCCGCTGCCAAAAACCGGTCATGCCCCCTGAAGGATGTTTGCAGGCAGCAGATCGCCCTCTCTACGGCATCTCCAGACTCTGTGACGTCTGTTTTACATGTGCTCAGCGTCTGAACCTGCTTTCATCTGATGAAGAGCACAGGGCACCAGTGGCGAATTTTGCCAAATCCTGGTGTTCTCTGGCAAATGCCAAGCGTCCTGCATGGTGGTTGGGCTTCTGAGCACCAACCCCCATCTGTGGGACGTCTGGCCCTAAATACCATCCTCATGGAGTCCGGTTTCTAACCGCTTTCTGCCAGACACCATGCACACATTTGTGGCTGCTGCTGGAGGTCATTTTGCAGGGCTCTGGCCCCAGTGCTCCTCCTGTTCCTCCTTTTTTTTTTTTTTTTTGCCACAAAAGGCAGAAGAGGGTAGCGGTCCCTGCTGCTGCGGCGTTGTTTGTCCTCCTACTGGCCCCTCTCATCCACGTCTTCCTGGTAGCGCCTCCGGACACTACGCTGACAGACACAGTAAACCTTCTTGCCACAGCTCGCATTGATGTGTCATCCTGGATGAGCTGCACTACCTGAGCCACTTGCGTGGGTTGTAGAGTCCGCCTCATGCTACCACAAGTGTGAAAGCACCACCATCATTCAAAAGTGACCAAAACATCAGCCAGAAAGCATAGGTACTGAGAAGTGGTCTGTGGTCCCCACCTGCAGAACCCCTCCTTTACTGAGTGTGTCTTGCTAATTGCCAATAGTTTCCACCTGTTGTCTATTCCATATGCACAACAGCATGTGAAATTGATTGTCAATCAGTGTTGCTTCCTGAGTGGACAGTCTGATTTCACAGAAGTTTGACTTACTTGGTGTAATATTGTGTTGTTTAAGTGTTCCCTTTATTTTTTTGAGCAGTGTATATATATATAATAAAGAAAAATATAATAACAACATGCAAGTAATGAACCAGTCTTCTACAACTACATCAAACTCTTATTTAAAAATGGGTGATGGTTCCTTTAAGAAGATTAGTGTGAGAGGAAGTATGAAGAAGCTGTGAAGTGCATGTCTATTTGTGTGTGTTGTGGTAGTTAGCACAGGCTGAGCTGTACAACTACAGGTTTACATAAGCTCTCCTTTTTTACACCAAAGAGCTGTTTTTGCACCAACTTCTCATCCACTCTGTGAGGTAAGAGCCACTGCAACTCCTTAATTTAACACTTAAATTCATTTAAACGACTTAACATTTGCTTGTTTCCCTGCTGAAGTTCATCGGCTTATTAAAGAACACTGGGTGGGGTTTAAATGGGAGTGTTCATGAATGAATCCTGGCAAGCACTGGCCAGGTAACTGCCAATGGAAACAGTTTCTGTCTGTAAAAGGGTGCAAATTTGGCCTGACAGGTTGGAGGAGCCATCATTCGGTGAAACTCTGTGGTTATCTGTGTTTGGCTTTAATTTAAGTTTTATTGGGGATATAAGTACAATTATACTTCACAGCACTGCTGTTCCAGTATGTGAGTTGTGTGTGTTCACTCACAGTCACCAATTATATTAGCTCGGTACCTTTTGTGACAACCATGAAGAGTGAAATTTCTCAGATCAAATCCATACCTACTTATTTTGCACCAGTAGTAAGTGTAAGGTTGGGTCAAAGTCAGGTGTGTGCAGGTGAGGTTCTTTACAGAAACACAATCCAAACACGCAGAAGGTTGACGACCATCAAAAAGAGGAAACTCAAACGTCAAAAACTACAGCAGGGAAAACAGAAACAGGACACATGACCATGTGGGGTGTCTTGGGAAATGGAGTTCCTAGGGTTAGACTCAGCGTGGGAGGGAGGAGTGGCAGAAGGGAATAACTGCTCAAATGTCACAGAACAATTAGAAAGAAGAACTCATCCACTCAGTGATGGCATTGTGAATTCCAGACGTTCATTTTAAATTCTCCTTTTCTAAATGTGTACTGCATCTCTCTTCCTCTTCTGAACTTATCCTTTGAATTGGTTGAACAATTTGTAGAATCTCTTTTTATATACAAAAAAAATCAGCTGGCAAGAGACACTCTCCACCGTGTCTAAAATATTTTCTGTAATATTTTACTATAATAAATATTTATCTGTATATTTTATATGTATTTATCTATTTATTATTAAAGAATTACCTTAAGTGGTTCATTCTTACAGGCTCTGATGTTCTAAGTTCAAAACACTTTAATCTTAATATTGATCTAATATAGATTTTTGAATTCTAACATTCAGAGTAGCGTTCTTATCAGTTTTTAGACCAAAAAACATAAACTTGTTCATATGTGTTATCACATCTTGTCTAGCCCTGCCCCTGTCTTTCTGTGGTTTTCTCTGTTACTGTCTTTGTTTTTCCGCTTCCGTATGCCTTTGTCCCTGCCCTGTGCTTCTGTTCATTTTGGCTTATAGCTCCTCTGTGTCTCTACCCTCCTGTTATGCCCCTCACCTATCCCTAGTTTGTGGCTCCTCCCCGTCTCAGGTGTTCCTGTCAGCCCTTGTAAATAAATACCCCTAGTTGTTTGCTTTTTGTTTACTCAGGGTTTTTGTCTCCATGCCAGGTTTTGCTGTTACTGTGTTTATAATTTTTTTTCTATTTTTTTTTTTATGGTTCTATTACTTTTTGAAAGGTTCTGATTTGTATTTGCATCCTGCCTCGTCTCCCTCTACATTGCACAATATAGTATTATGGAAAAAGTAATTTCAAGGTGACTTATTTCAGCATGCAACAGGCAGTTAAATTGATGAAATAATTTTCATAAAGTCTACATAAGGTGGAGGTAGATATTCACTCATCTAAACAGCTTTATCCTTCTTGGTCATGGAGAGTGCAGGAGCCTAACCCAATGTTTAATAGGTAGAAGTCAGATGAAGTCGCTGTGTAGTAGTTTTATGTAAACGACTTAGAAAACGGTTTTCCAAACTTATTTACATACTTGTTTAGTCACTTCTTTCTCCTGCAGGTGATGGAAAGATGGAGTTAGCTGAGAAGCTTGTGCTCCTTTATTCTCTGTTTGGAGGTCAGTGTGTTATATATGTTGAGCTTATATAATATGTGTAACTGGTGATTCTCTCCATGTGTAATGTGAATGTGTGGTTAGTGTATGTTCTGTAGTGTGTGTTCAGGTGGAAGCTGATCTACTTACTTTATATACAGTAAATGATGATCTGAGTGTTCAGAGTCCAGCCTGAGTGTTTGTGTGGTAATGATCTTGTGTGATTCTGTCTGTGTTCCAGTTTCTATGTGCAGCGATGTCTTCAGTGTCACTCTGCCACAGAGTGTAGAGGCTGTGAATGGACTCTGTGTTCTCATACGCTGCAGTTTCACGATTTATAATCAGTTTGATAAATACCTCCAGAATAATCCTAAAGGAATATGGTTTAAAGATGGCACTGAGGAGGATAAGACAGTCTTTGACTCCACAACACCTGAAAGCAACAAGATTAAGGGGAGAATAACAGGAGATCTCCGTATGAAGGACTGCACCACCATCTTCAACAGGATCAATAATAGTGACAGTGGGACATATTACTTTAGAATAGATGCAGGAAGACTGAAATACACATATAAACCTCCTGTTTTTATAAATGTCAGAGGTGAGTGTTACAGTGAAGTGTACAGTGTGATTCCTCCTTTGAGCTAATAATAATATATGTAAGATAATCCTGTAGTTCTTCTGTTACAAGACACTCTCCTCTCCTCATCTTTGTGTGTCTCAGACGCTCCCCCTAAACCCACCCTGAGTCTGTATAGAGATCAGACGGAGGTGGAGGACCAGAGGGTTTTAGAGGGCAGCTCTGTGAGGTTGCTCTGCTCTGCCCTTTCTCTGTGTCCCACTCAACCCCCTACACTAATATGGAGCCCCCTGCCAACCAACATCAACCAGCAGCAGATCCAAAACACCAGCTTCATCTCCTCTCAGCTGAACTTCATCGCTACTCGCTTTCATCATGGACTCAGATTCAACTGCACTGCAACCTACCAGCTGGAGGACAAAGACACTAAAACAGCTCAGCGCTCTCTAGTTTTACGTGTTCTGTGTAAGGCTGGTTTATGGACTGAACATATTACTTAATAATTTCTGCATTATAAAAAGCCTTGAGTTTTAATAGTTTTGTGTTGTTCTGGATCTGATCAACTCTGTGTTAAAAGCTTATATCTTGACTACATACTACAATTCTACTTCTCTCTCAGATCCTCCCAAGAACACATCTGTGTCAGTGTCTCCGTCAGGTCCCGTGATTTTGGGCAGTTTAGTGTCTCTGAGCTGCAGCAGTGATGGAAACCCAGCAGTGAACTACACCTGGTACAGAGAGGATGGAGAGCAGATAGGGACTGGAGCCTCTCTTACCATCAAGACTTATGATACACACAGTGGTTTATACTGTAGAGCTCAGAACCAACATGGAGCTCAGAACTCATCTGTACAGCTGGATATTCAGTGTAAGTACATAGCTGGAATTTGCTTTAACTGCATTAGTTCCACATGATGTCTGTTACATCTCACATTATGTACTACCATCTGTACTTGTGAAACTCAGAACTGCACAGGTTTTGGTCACTCTCGAGGTTAGTTGTCTTGTTATTGGGCATCTTTGTATGATATCAGAGCACTTTCTTTCCTGTAGCTTCTCTCTGTCCTTTTGTGTGGAGACACAACATCAGTTTTATTTTAAAGAGGGAAATTAAGCTGTGTTCTTCCAAATCAGAACTCATTTAACAACTCTCTACTTATTTACCAACATACCAACATTGAAATATATATATATATATATATATATAGTATACAGTACAGACCAAAAGTTTGGACACACCTTCTCATTCACAGAGTTTTCTTCATTTTCATGATTATGAAAATTGTAGATTCACACTGAAGGCATCAAACCTACACTAACACACGTGGAATTATATACTTAAAAAAGTGTGAAACAACTGAAAATATGTCTTATATTCTAGGTTCTTCAAAGTAGCCATCATTTGCTTTGATCACTGTCTCACACACTCTTGGCATTCCCTTGATGAGCTTCAAGAGGTAGTCACCTGAAATGGTCTTCCAACAGTCTTGAATGGAGTTCCTAAAGATGAGTTCCTTAGCACTTGTTGGCCCTTTTCTCTGGCCTTCACTCTGCGGCCCAGCTCACCCCAAACCATCTCGATTGGGTTCAGGTCCGATGCGCAGCGCCACATCACTCTCCTTCTTGGTCAAATAGCCCTTACACAGCCAGGTGTGTTTGGGGTCATTGTCCTGTTGAAAAATAAATAAAAACCGGATGGAATAGCATGCCACTGCAAGATGCTGTGGTAGCCATGCTGGTTCAGTATGCCTTCAATTTTGAATAAATCCCCAACAGTGTCACCAGCAAAGCACCCCCACACGGTGGGAACCAGGCATGTAGAGTCCATCCGTTCACCTTTTCTGCGTCACACAAAGACACGGTGGTTGGAACCAAAGATCTCAAATTTGGACTCGGACCAAAGCACAGATTTCCACTGGTCTAATGTCCATTCCTTTTCTTCTTTAGCCCAAACAAGTCTCTTCTGCGTGTTGCCTGTCCTTAGCAGTGGTTTTCTAGCAGCTATTTTACCATGAAGGCCTGATGCACACAGTCTCCTCTTAACAGTTGTTCTAGAGATGTGTCTGCTGCTAGAACTCTGTGTGTTCTGCTGTTAACCTGCGATTTCTGAGGCTGGTGACTCGGATGAACTTATCCTCCGCAGCAGAGGTGACTCTTGTTCTTCCTTTCCTGGGGCGGTCCTCATGTGAGCCAGTTTCTTTGTAGCGCTTGATAGTTTTTGAGACTGCACTTGGGGACACTTTCAAAGTTTTCCCAACTTTTCGGACTGACTGACCTTCATTTCTTAAAGTAATGATGGCCACTCGTTTTTCTTTACTTAGCTGCTTTTTTCTTGCCATAATACAAATTCTAACAGTTTATTCAGTAGGACTATCAGCTGTGTATCCACCTGACTTCTTCCCAACACATCTGATGGTCGCAACCCCATTTATAAAGCAAGAAATCCCACTTATTAAACCTGACAGGGCACACCTGTGATGTGAAAACCATTTCAGGTGACTACCTTTTGAAGCTCATCAAGAGAATGCCAAGAGTGTGCGAAGCAGTAATCAAAGCAAAAGGTGGCTACTTTGAAGAACCTAGAATATAAGACATATTTTTAGTTGTTTCACACTTTTTTGTTAAGTATATAATTCCACATGTGTTAATTCATAGTTTTGATGCCTTCAGTGTGAATCTACAATTTTCATAATCATGAAAATAAAGAAAACTCTTTGAATGAGAAGGTGTGTCCAAACTTTTGGTCTGTACTGTATATACATAATATTGCAATATGTGCTGCATTCTAGACATAAGGGACATTCATGCTTATTTCAACACAATACCAAGCCAATTCTGCATGTGTTACAAAAACATGGCTGCATTCAGAGAGGTTAAACTAACCTGCCTGCAGTTCAGACCTGTCTCCCATTAAAAACATGTGGCATATAATGAAGCACAAAGTTCAACAATGATGGACAAATGGAAAGCTGAAGACGTGGAAACAATGAAGGATGGGACAAAATAGACTTTCAAAACTGGATTAATTGTCTGCAGTCAAATGATTATTAAGTAGTGTTAAAAGAAAAGGCAGAATAACCCAGTGATACAGTCATCAGATTGGAAATTTTTTCTCTTTTCTTTTCTCCCTAGATGCTCCCAGGAATACGCATGTTTCTGTGTCTCCATCTGGTCCAGTGATACTGGGCAGTTCTCTGAGCTGCAGCAGTGATGGAAACCCAGCAGTGAACTACACCTGGTACAGAGACAATGGAGAGCAGATAGGGACCGGATCCTCTCTCACCATTAAGACTGATGGTACACACAGTGGTTTATACTGTAGAGCTCAGAACCAACATGGAGCCCAGAACTCATCTATACAGCTGGACATTCAGTGTGAGTACATTGGTGAAATGCTCTAATAAAATGTTTATGAAACTCTAAGGCCTTGTCCTGCATCTCTCTACTTTCGTTTGTGTTTTTTTTAATTGTTGCATACTGTCCTCTTTAGATGCTATTAATATTTCTGACCTTTTTTAGAAGTTAGGAGTAAATTCCAGGATGGAGTCACCCAGAGAATACTGGGTGGAGGTACAGGCTAAAAACATGTAAGCATAGGCAGTAGAAGATGGGTCAGAATTAGGAGCAGAAGTTGGTGGAGGTAGTAAAAGAATTTGGGGCAGTGTTTGGAAGAGAAGTTGGGCTGAAGTTGGAAGAAAAACCAGGTTGAAGATGAATGAAGAAACTTGGCCAGAGTGAAGAGAAGAAGTCATGGAATATGATGTGGAGTTAGGAGGATATACAATCAAGTTTGAGTAATTATATCAGTAACCTGGTGCTGGCTTAAACTTGGAAGTCAATGCAGCAGGTTCTCCACTGGGCAACAAGAAGGCCAAACTGAGTCTGGGGAATGCAGTGGCAAGAGTTGAAGTAGTTTCTACTGTTAATCTGTTCTGTCCCCTTTTCTCCTCAGATGCTCCTAAGAACACATCTGTATCAGTGTCTCCGTCTGGTCCAGTGATGCTGGGCAGTTCAGTGTCTCTGTACTGCAGCAGTGATGGAAACCCAGCAGTGAACTACACCTGGTACAGACAGAATGGAGAGCAGATAGGGACCGGACCCTCTCTCACCATCAACAAGACTGATAATACACACAGTGGTTTATACTGTAGAGCTCAGAACCAACATGGAGCTCAAACCTCATCTGTGCATCTGGATGTTCAGTGTGAGTATATATACTAATTTCAGGATCATTGGATTTAATTCAGAAAGCACATTCTTTTCATACATTGGTCCTCAGGTAGAAATGTACCCATGTATACCATGTCTTGCTTTATGCACACTCCCTAATTTTAGCCCCAAATTCAACCTCAAACTGTTTGAAATCTACAGTCAGTGGTGTTACTATTATCTCACTACTGTCATTACAGCTTCTAAAGCTTGATACTGTGCTTGTAGACAGAAGAAAATGAAAGCAGTTTTGCTCATAAGAGTTTTGATCCATATGTTGAATAGCTGATAAGGACACACAGGCTTGTACAATAAGACAAGCGTCTTAAAGCGTCAGAAAAGGTTTAACTGGCTTAATGTGGTGTTTCAACTAAATTGTTGGCAGAGAAGCGCCATCTATTGTTGTAGCCAATAAGTACAAAACTGAATGAAAACCAAAATGATTATTCATTATTAATAATACATATTAATACATTTAAAATGTACGTATGTTCACATGATTCCTGTTCTTCCAATACAATCTGTGACGGGTGTGGGCCTTCTTTCTTTGTCTCGTTTTTACTCAGATGCTCCTCAGATCTCTTTCTCCTTCCACTGTAACAGCAGCAGTGAAGGTGTGGTCCAGTGTGTCTGTGAGGTTCATGGAAGTCCTGTTTCTAAGCTGGAGTGGCATCTGTCTGGACAACCTATCCCACCCTCTGTGAACCCATCCATCAAAGAGGAGTCTGTGGGCAGCATAGGGCTGAGGAGTGTCCTCTACATGCATTACTCATTGACAGACATGCACAGCCTGCAGTGTGTTAGCACCAATGAGTTGGGCAGCACCACAAAGCTGATCTACTCTGTGGCTACTGGACACTGCTCAGGTAAAAGCCACTGCTCTGTCTGAATACAGAGCAACTTCAGTCATATGAAAGTTTGATTGTGTAAATCTGGTCTTAATTCATATTCAGTTGTATTAGTGTTAGTTTTTCAAATCTGCTCCTTTACTGATGTTCTTCAGAATGATGATGCCTGTGATAATGCTGTTTTCACAGAGTGCAAACTGACCATAGTGCCATATGTGATCCTCACAGTACTACTTCTGCTGTGTGCTGTTATTATTGGATTTCTTCTCTACAAACTGAGACAGTAAGTGACCGCACTTAATGTTGAAAATACGGTAAAAGGTGCCAGTAAATGCGTTCATTTAGTATTTAAACTGTTCTCTTATGTTCTATATTCGTGTGATATTTGCACCTATAAAATCTGCAGCATTTAAGTTAGAATGGAACATCTGAAGATGAAAAGTGGTATGAAAAGTGGCAACATATCCTTAACTCCATGTCACTGTCTTCAAAGATTACAATGGTGTTAAACTGTCAAACTGTCATAGAGTCACTCAGAATAGCAGCAGGTCATCTTCAGTGACGAGTTCCGTATTTGTTATGGTAGAGACGACCAATGAATCTGTGTGTGGAGGCACCATGGTCAGCACCATTGCCAGACCTAGCCCTGATTGAACAAGTGTGGAATGCTGTTGGATGTGCTTTCAACACCCCACCCCTACTGCAAAATCTGCAGGAACTGTGTGAGAATATTCATGCTGCATAGGATTACCACAGGACATCATTAGGAACCTCTACAACTCCATGCCGAGCCATCTGGCATGTTGCGATAGCAAACACAGTGACCTGACACCATACTGAGAGAAACTACTTCTGTATGTGTAGCTCAATAGTCTTAATTTATCATGACTTATTGTTTCTGGTAAATATCAAATAGCATTGCCAGCTTACACTTCCTTCTGGCTGCAACTATTCTTTCGAAGACGACTGTATGTTCAGGTTTTCAGTTGCAAATATCTGTTTTCTTTTTTTTCCTTTTTTCAGACTGTCCACCAAAACAAAGGTGAGTCCTATTGTACACAGTCACTACTATACATAGTATGTGGCAGAGATGGCCATAAGTCACAAAATACAAGTCAAGTCACGAGTCTTTAGGCTAGAGTCCAAGCATATATAGTAACTGTAGCATTAAAAAAGTGTAGATTAAAAAAACACAACAGATTAACTTTGTGTGCAAAACACAACTGTATTTTTTTACAGTCCAACACTTTTTTTTGTTTAAATGCTACATATTTCCTTACAGTATGCACTCACAAAAAACGACATGTTCTACAACTCTCAAACAGAACAAACTAGAAGCAGTATCACTTTTTGTTTCGGCCCCATGCTCTGCTCAAACACTTCCTGTTTCAAGCCAGCTTAAGGGGTTAACACTATGTTATATAGCTGGAATGATGGCTAAACGGCTAAGCGGCTAGCACAAACCTATCTGGGTGTGTTTTCAGGTGTCTTAATAAGTTTGATGTGAAGTTTGATCCAGTTTCTTTCATTCGAAAGCAAAGGCGTAAAGATGATGATGATGGTGTTTGTTATTTAAAGGCTCTGAAGGTGGAGGGAGATACATACGCATCTCTGCAGCTCTCTGCTCAAAGCTCTGACTACGAGACTCTGCAGCCCAACAGAGGTGACACACATTAATTAACCTTTAATTATAATGAAGTTTTGCTCATTTACACAACAGGAACTTCATGTCCAGTCCTGTAGGAGTGGTCTGAAAAGTTGTGAGTGGTATTTAATCCTGCTGGTTCCTGTGTTTCTTTCAGAGAGGAAATTAAACAAGAGCAAATCCTGAGGAGCTGCACTCATTTGTCCAGTTCATAATCCCTTTATTCTTGGACTCAGCATATTTAGGTGATGATGTTTAGGACTTCATCTTCATCTGGGTTCTCTGAAAGGAACTGCAGAGCGAGTATTAAAGCATTCTCATCTTAAAAACATAGAGCTCAGTAAAAGTATAGTTAGTTATTAAAATGTGCTTTTCATAGCTTTATTGTTTATAACTGTTTGTTAGACTAATAGGGAGCCTGTAAACAACAGCAACAACAACCAGCGACTATAGTAAACTGCATTGTGTCATGATCCAGCGGACTGGATGGCAATCATCTTGAATCATTAGTTGTCATCAATGTCTTTCTGACTTTCTGACTCATAGATGATGTAGCTTTATAAAATCAGCTCTGCTGTTAGAACTGCAAACTGTTATAGACGTAGTGTATTAAGTATCTTAATGTTAGACCTTTATTGATTGTCCCTTAACACTAGCATATGTCACTTCTCCTAATGATCTATGTGTCCTCACTCTGAAAACAGTCTGACGCTTCAGTAACATTATGTACTTTATTATAGTTAAGGGGTTTTTGTAGAGCTCATATCTGTTTAAAAGCATCTTCTGCCTTCTATTATCTGATTAGGTAGGCGGTCTGTGGTGTGCTGGCTCCTGTAAGCAGCACAGATGAAGAGTTCATTGCTTTATCGTTCAGCACCAACACGTTCCGTGAGGACGAGGTGGCCGAGTGATTAAGGCGATGAACTGCTAATCCATTGTGCTCTGCACGCGTGGGTTCAAATCCCACCTTCGTCGTTGTCATGAATTTCCCTCTGGGATTAATAAAGTATCTATGTCATTAGCTACAAGCCTAATTTTTGCTGCACTGAATCACAGATCACTCTTTAAAATACAATCAGCTAGTTAGCTAGCTGTTTGTTTTATTTAGCAAACTAATGTTACAGGTTGTCTATTAACCACTGTCTACTGTTTGAATTTGAGTGAGAGAAGCTGTGCCATTGGTCTCTAATAAAGCCTTGCAGCTGTAAATAAAGATTAGGTTTTCTAACTGGCTGTATTTGGTATTACTTTTGGGAATTCATAGAGGTTTTTATAAAGGTACTATGTGTGCTATGTTTAATCTTTCTCTTGAGCTAGGACTTTATGCATAATTAAAAGGTTCTATGCATTACAAATGGATTTTTCAGATTGGTGGATATGTGCTGTGGATGGTGCTGAATAGAACCTTTTATTTGTATAGGTCTGTCTATCACAACTTTGCAATCGGTCATTCGGGCATTATTCATTATTATTATTATTCAGCAAATCCCAGATCTGTTTTTTTTTTTTTTTTTTTTTTTTTTATTTCATAAATTTTCATGACTAGAGTTTAAACCTCTCAAAAAAAATTTAATAAATCATGTTCAGCCTTTCCTAACATTTTAGGTACAATAAGGGGTGCTCTGGTTCATTTCTTAGGTGCATTGGACATGCTGATGTAGTTCCACCCTTAGTTTAGTATTTGGGCTATAGCTGCTGAGTTTTACACTGTAGTTACTGTATTGGAATGCCCTGTCATTTAATTCTTGGTATTCTGTGTCTGAATACTCTAAGATAAGAAAAAAGATAAATAAGTGGAGTTGATTCTAAAGGTTTTTTTAGTGGTTTTATGAACCAAAATAAATAAAAACATGGTCTAATTAATTGTCCCATTTCTGTCCATTCTTTATACAGTGTTCCCAAATGTTTTGCCTTCAGGGGCCAAATTGCAGTGTTTGTACACACATAAAATATTGAAATGAAATATATATATATTGAGTTTGATACCATCTTAGTTCTCTTTCTGGGTGACCGCTTAGAGTAACTTTCTGGTGGGCCAAAACGAAGACCACACTTTGGGCAGCCCTGACTTAGAATTTTTTATATACACAGACTGTTACATAAGCAAGGGAGGTGTGTTCCAATTGGCTGTGCTGAGCAATGCCTGAAACACTCAGCAGGGGCATTCATTCAAAAGAAAAAGCAAAACAGCCTGTTTCATTCAAAGAGATAAAGAGAGGCTGGGAAATGGCCATGTGAAATGAGCTGTGGCCGTGTTGAGTAGCTAAAACCACACAAATGTAATACGTGGAAATGAAAAAGAAAAATGTTAATAAAACAATGTCAATTATGGAACAGTCTTCTACAGCTACATCAAACAGCAAATGTGAAGTCTTTTAAGATGATAAAGGACATAAGATTATAAGTTACTGATAGTAACGTTCTGATAGACAAGTTCAGACTTGAATGTGAGAGGAATTTGAAGTACGAAGGACCTGAAGTGTGTATGTATGTGTGTGTTTGTGGGTAAATGATGTTTATCATACAGTGCAGTGAAGTATAAACAGCAGCGTTACAGTAAGACACCTCACACAATCTGAGCTCAACAACTACAGATTATAGAGCACCCTGCACCAAGGACCTGGTTTTCCTCCAACTTCTCATCTACTCTGAGGTAAGGACCACTGCAACTCTGCTTAAATATTGGACTGATGCTGTATTACACTGTAAAAATAAAAACAAGGGGGTTTTAACTTTAAAAATAGTTAGTGTCTGGGCTGCCTTAATATTTTTAGTTATTTGAACTTTATAAAACACAGGTTGTTGTTCTGTTAACTTACTCCATTACATCAAAAACTCAATTAAATAAAAAACGTACTATTTAAGATTCCATTACATAAACATTTTAAGGCAGCCCAAATGTTTTTTTTTTTTTGTTTGTTTTTTTTTTTAATGGCTTTTGTGCAGTTGTTCTCAGATCTGCTCCTAATTTACCACTGGACTGCACATTTTGTGTTCATCAGTTCATTAATTAACACTGGATGAGGTTAAAATGGAAGCACTGGCCATGTTATTTCTAAGAGTCAAATGAAACAGTCTGAAGAACACGTATGCTTGTATAGTCTTGTCTATAATTAGCGTTTAACTGAAGAAATGTTGGGGGAGCACCATGGAGGAGGAGTACCCTGGTTAACTAGCTGTGTTTGTCTTTAATTTGAGTTTTATTGGGAATATTTTACTTTTACAATATTGAAACAATATTTACCGCCTAGTATGCGAGTGGTAAACCTTCACTGGTGTCATTCTTAAAAATATTATGATCATGCAATTTAGAAAATATCTCATGTAAGAAATTTCTCATGTAATTTCCTCACCCTTATTTGGCACAAGTACTAAGGACTAACAACTCTAGTGTATCACCCACATTATGTGTTTCTACAGAAGTTTTTCAACTGGTGGAACATTCTTTAGAATGTTATCTTTTTATTATCTTTTTACAAACAAAAAGACATCAAATAATATATATATATATATATATATATATATATATATATATATATATATATATATATATATATATATATATACATACATATATATATATGATTCATTTTTAATGCTGTTTACTACTATATAAACATATGAAAATGATGTAAATATTTTAGAAGTTGATTCGTGTCTTGTTATGCTGCTGAAAAAAAAATGTATGTATACTTGGGACTATGGAATTTTTACAGGGTAAAATAAAAAGTTCTTCTTATTATTATTAGTAATAATTTTGTATGTGCTTTTTAAGTATTTTAGTAATATTTGTAGCCCTGTGAGGTCTCTAAGACTAGCAGATTAGTAACACCTATGGGTAGACAATATAGTTATGTAGCGTTATGGTGATAAATCTCATTTCTCTTTTCTGAGTGTATGATGGGTATGGTGAGTGCTTCTATAATATTGTTATATTGCTATAAGTATCAAATGCACAGGGAGATATTAAAAAAGAATTTAATCTCATCGTTAACAAAGTAAATCTTGGAGTAAGATGGACCTTTCAACAAGATAGCGTCTCCAACATATAGACAAAATAACCCAAGGTTTCCAAAACAGATGAATGTACTTTCATGGCCTAGCCAATATCCTGACTTCCCACAGAACATGTCTGGAGGATACTGAAATTGTTAGGGCACCTTATAACTTTTGGCAATTGAAGATGGTGTAGAAAGAGAAAAGGGCCAAAGGTGAGCCACATTCCTGCAAAAGCTAATTATGTCCTGCCATAGACATCTCAAAGCTGTAATTTTAAATGCAAAAGTTTAATTAACCTGCAATTGTTTATGCTTATGAATATGTACTTTTTGTTTATACGCTCATCACCAAAAGAATAGTTGCACCCAGAAGAAAGTGTCAGATTACAGTACTATTGAGAAGTAATATAGCTGTTACCAGAAAATAAATTGTGATAAATTTTTATGGGCAATATTTATTGAGCTAGATTCTCAGTATTGCATCGGGCTGCCATGTTTGCTAACACAACATGTAGACATTTTAGTTGTGAAGGTTACTAAAGGTGTGCTGTGATAATCAATCCCAAGCAGCTTGAAAATTCTCACACGGTTCTGGCACTAACAGGTGCTGGCACTAACAGAAAGATTCATGGAGGACATTACTGCTCGCTGAATGTACGTCTATAAGACCATCCCGCTTCCCGGAGCCCTACGATGTGATTCAACTGCTCAAGTTGCTTTTCTGGCATACTTGCAAATGGTGCTACCAACACAATAGCACGAAGTCAGAATGAAAAGCACACGCAACTGGACGACCTTACATAGAGCATGGAACTCGAATCATTCACGTGTGTCATGATGTCAAACCTACCCACCAAGTTTCATTCCTGTCAGTTGATTCCTTTTTGGTGCAACAAATTTTTCGATGATGAGTGTATATTAAACAAATGTGTGTTGATGGAATTCAAACAGAATAGATACAATATATGGTCCAGATTTCAATATAAAGCCTGCTATAACCCAGAAGGATCAGTTTAGATATAATAAAGATAAGAAACATTTATGTCTTCATGTGTAGAGTCATTTGTAGACGGGCCCTTAGCGTTCATGGCGGTCGTGGCAGCCCGTAGAAAACAACTTCTTTCATGTTTTTCCAAACATTTCTGACATAAAAGAAGTTGTAGAACTGCTGGTCTTGAATGTCAACAATGATAATTTTGTATGTATTTATATGTATATGATAATTGTATGAACAGATCGAGAAAGAAATATCAATATGCAAAAAGGTTTCACTTCAGCAGTGCTGCACTATTTGGTAGTATTTCCTTTTCATCTTAAACCTAATTGTTTTCATTCCACACTTTCATTTTGAATAAATGCCAACCTCTTGAGTCATACAATATGTTTATTTTAAACTGTAAGAAACAGAAAATATGATCTGTGCTTCAGATAGAGCTGTTCTGACAGGCTGAATACACTCTGAGCTCTGTTCAGTATGTTAGCTGTTAGACGGTGCTTGTTTCAGAATATCTGCTTTCTGTTTCACTGGCCTATAAGAGTGTTGGGAAAAGTAAAGATATAACCCACGACCCAGTTACAGCTGCAGTATACATAATGGCTTCAGCTATCTTCTGGAAGACAGTAATGACAATGATGTTAAGGGACGCCACCCCCATCCCCTAAAAAACTCTTTGGATCTAGACGAATCACTTCAAATCCCTATTTAGTTTGTATAAATTATATCTTGGTAGGTAAAATGATCTTATATCTAATTGATGATCTTATTGTAAGATTTTTTACCTTCAGCAGATCATTTTACTTATTTTAAGAAACTTGCTTTCGGCCACTATTGAGAGAAAAATCGGCTTACCACAATCACTTAAACATGTACGCCCCTGTAGTGCCCCTACTAATAACACAACCCTTGTTAGTTGGATGTCATTGAAGAGTATATTAAAGTCTTTAGTGTATGTTCTAAATGATATAGTTCTCTTACTAATTCATACCACTTTATACCACTACTGTCAGAAAGCCAGAGGAAACATTTATTGGTCAAATCTTGCTCTTCTGTAGCTCAGGAGACTCACTGTAATGACTGTTTTTGACTGTTGTTGCACTTATAATAACCTTTCTCTAGGTACCAGCACTGACCCCCTGTTCGGGCAGTGTCTGAGCTCATGGTGAGTTTTAGGCTCTAAACTTCCTCGACTAACTGGAATATTATCCAACAGATCACTAAGCACGGTTGTAAGTCGCTCTGGATAAGAGCGTCTGCTAAATGCCTTAAATGTAAATGTAAATGTAAATGTTTTTAAATTATTAAGGACAAATAGCAGTAGACGTAAAGGACACCAAACATGAAGGAGAGATAAGAGTTCAGTTGCAGATAAACAAGCCAGAGACTCCTTTGTCTTTCCATGTGATCTCATTGTTCTCTATGAGAAACTGCAGACGTATTAGTGAGCTCTGTTTTTTCTGTATTCGAAAGGCCACTGCACCCTGTGTGTAGCGTAGAGTGGGAGTAATGAAACGTGTATACTTAAGCTCATAGCAGCTCCTAAAATTATCAAACGCTGTGCATTTCACCCCAGCCACCAATCACCAGTCTTTCTGTAGGTCACTTAAGGTCGTCTTACAGTGGTTAAGTGACATTTGAACGAGGTGGCGCTCATCGCGGTCAGTAGAGAGGGGTTTTCACACTCTACCAGTCAGTAAATGTGTTGTCCTGTGTGTTTGCTGCTTGACGCTCATTGTATCTGCCAGTGAAGCTAGAACTAAACTTCTGCTTCCCACTAAGAAATTACTGTACATGTGGAGATGCTGATTTAAGAAGAAATCGCAGTGGTCTCTTATTTATTTCCAGAGCTGTATACTTCTAAAAATGTTGGGTAGTTTAAAGTTTAAAGTAGTTTAAAGTAAATTTAAGAAAAAGTATCTCTCTCTCTCTCTGCAGGTGATTCTTCCTCATGAGAAAGATGGAGTTAGCTGAGAAGCTTGTGCTCCTTTATTCTCTGTTTGGAGGTCAGTGTGTTATATATGTTGAGCTTATATAATAATGTGTGTAACTGGTGATTCTCTCCATGTGTAATGTGAATGTGTGGTTAGTGTATGTTCTGTAGTGTGTGTTCAGGTGGAAGCTGATCTACTATCTTTATATAAATGATGATCTGAGTGTTCAGAGTCCAGCCTGAGTGTTTGTGTGGTAATGATCGTGTGTGATTCTGTCTGTGTTCCAGTTTCTATGTGCAGAGATGTCTTCAGTGTCACTCTGCCACAGAGTGTAGAGGCTGTGAATGGACTCTGTGTTCTCATAAACTGCAGTTTCACAATTGAGAATCAGTTTGATGAAGACCTCCAGGTTAATCCTAAAGCAATATGGCGTAAAGATGGCATTGAGGAGGATAAGACTGTCTTTGACTCCAAAACACCTGAAAGCAACAAGATTAAAGGGAGAATAACAGGAGATCTCCAGAAGAAGGACTGCACCACCATCTTCAATAACGTCAATAAGAATGACACTGGGACATATTACTTCAGAATAGTGGCAGGGATAGTTCAGGATCTCAAATATGTATATACGACTGCATCTGTTTCTCTACATGTCAGAGGTAAGTGTTACAGTGAAGTGTACAGTGTGATTCTTCCTTTGATCTAATAATAATATATGTAAGATAATCCTGTAGTTACAAGTACTTCTGTAACAAGACACTCTACCTCTCAACATCTTTGTGTGTCTCAGACTCTCCCCCTAAACCCACCCTGAGTCTCAATAGAGATCAGACGGAGGTGGAGGACAGGAAGGTTTTAGAGGGTAGCTCTGTGAGTTTGCTCTGCTCTGCCCTTTCTCCGTGTCCCACTCAACCCCCTACACTAACATGGAGCCCCCTGCCAACCAACATCAACCAGCAGCAGATCCAAAGCACCAGCTTCATCTCCTCTCAGCTGAACTTCATCGCTACTCGCCTTCATCATGGACTCAGATTTAACTGCACTGCAACCTACCAGCTGGAGAACAAAGTTGCTAAAACAGCCCAGCGCTCTCTTATTTTACGTGTTCTATGTAAGGCTGGTTTATGGACTGAACATATTACTCAATGTTTATGTATTATTTCTGCATTGTGAAAAAGCTTTAAGTTCTAATAGCTTTCCTAATAACTGTCCTGAATCTGATCAGGAGGTCAGCTGATGTCTTAATATCACATACTATAATTCTGTTTTCTGTCTCAGATCCTCCCAAGAACACATCTGTGTCAGTATCTCCGTCGGGTCCAGTGATGTTGGGCAATTCAGTCATACTGAGCTGCAGCAGTGAAGGAAACCCAGCAGTGAACTACACCTGGTACAGACAGAATGGAGAGCAGATAGGGACCGGACCCTCTCTCACCATCAAGATTGATGATACACACAGTGGTTTATACTGTAGAGCTCAGAACCAACATGGAGCTCAGACATCTGTAAAGCTGGACATTCAGTGTAAGTACATTTTCGGGACTCTATGCCAGGTGTCTGTGGATCTAAAACAATTTTAATTGGTCTGAAATTGCATTTTACAAATGCCCAACTTCCTTAAAGTTGAATTTAAAGTTTACAGATTTAAATTTAAAGAGTACAGATTTAATAGTTCCGTACTTTTGAACTACTTTGGTTTTAAACTAACATTACTATCAACTACTGTTGAGTTAGTGTACACTAAGACACTTAATTAGTTTTGACTACAATTATAGCTTGTTTAGCAGGCCAAATGCACCACACACTACTAATCAGTTTGAAGGATATCTGAAAGCACAAAGAAACCCGAAATCAATCGAGGTCTGTGCTGTGTGTAGCTCCTGTTTAAAGGGAAGGGACAAAAATAAAAAAGGGCACATACTGTACACCATAGGGCCTCACCAGTACAAAACTCTTTGATGAAATAATCTTCATTAGGGGGTTGCAAAACTAAAACTGACACTCACAACTGAAGTTGAGACTGAAGTCTTTATCCTTGATTAGGGTTGATATTGTGCTATGTGGCAATCCATGTTATAACTATACACCTATTAAAAAAACACACAATGAAACTCAAACCTGTAAAATGCTTATTTCACACCTCAAAGTAAAACACAAAGGGAAGAACTGTTTCACAAACACACACACAAAGTTAGATAATGTTAATGAGAAAGCTATTATTTCTGAGATTAAAAATACCCACACCAGTGAACACAAAGCAGGGGGCAGTAAGAACACTTGCCCAGAGCAGTGGACAGCCCTATCCATAGTACCCTGGGGGTGCCAAGTTGTGTTGCTCAAGGACACTTCAATTATCTACTGTTGGTTCAGCAGATCGAACCATCAACCTTCCATTCATAAAACTGGTTTCCTAATCTACTGCCCAGAAGTGTGTGTCACTCATTTACAGAATTTAGCTGACGGCCTTATCCAGAGCAATTTACAAGGTTAATCATATTACAGGTAGGCCAATGTAGTGTTAGGAGTCTTGCCGAAGGAATCTCATTGGCATAGTACAGCATACTCACCCAGACCAGGATTTGAACCCCAGACATGTGGTGGCGGCTCCCTGGTGGGTACTGGTGTTATCTGCTGAACTACACCAATCACTTTACAACACAGGTAGGACTAAGGTGCTAATCACAAGGTCTTCATACTCAAACCCAACCATTATCAGATCCCAAACAGAACCTGGATCCATTGCCAAAGACAATATAGTTCCAGTCAATAGCGGTCCTTGTTTCTCATTTATGACACCACTGCAAATGAAGACAATGGTAACTAGCTGTGAATGGCAGAACATGTAATGGGCACTGTGACACCAAGTTTCTCTCTGTTAAGCGCTTGGAAAAGGTTTGGGCAGAAACAGGGGTGTGTAATGAAGGTGCCACAATGTGTGTGGATGGCGCACAAACTCTGAGAGCTACTCGTGCTTGTCAGCAGATCAAATTACCATTTCTACTGGTGGTCTGCCTGGGCCGTCTGGAGCCTGTTTGCCATGTGTGTGTGCTGTCACTTATCCGGACCACACCTGTAATGATTTATATACAGGGGTTGGACAATGAAACTGAAACACCTGGTTTTGGACCACAATCATTTATTAGTATGGTGTAGGGAGAGTTGAGGTGCACATTTAATTCTGCCGTGATTTGGGCAGCCGTGGTTTTATGTTTTTTGGATACAATCCGGGTTAGCACCCGAACATCAGCTTCCTCTTGCGTCCACAGTTAATCCTGTTGGATGTGGTTCGTCCTTCTTGGTGGTATGCTGACATTACCCTGGATACCGTGGCTCTTGATACATCACAAAGACTTGCTGTCTTGGTCACAGATGCGAGACGTGCACCAACAATTTGTCCTCTTTTGAACTCTGGTATGTCACCCATAATGTTGTGTGCATTGCAATATTTTGAGCAGAACTGTGCTCTTACCTGCTAATTGAACCTTCACACTCTGCTCTTACTGGTGCAATGTGCAATTAATGAAGATTGGCAACCAGTCTGGTCCAATTTAGCCATGAGACCTCCCACACTAAAATGACAGGTGTTTCAGTTTCATTGTCCAACCCCTGTATCTGGCTGGGACATAACTGCAGGCAGTGTTTTGCAGCAGTACGGCATTTCTATCTGTGGCGTAATTTACTTTGGCAGTGGCTGTACTACAAACTATTATTCTGTTCATCTCTCAGATGCCCCAAAGAAAACATCTGTGTCAGTATCTCCGTCTGGTCCAGTGATGTTAGGGAGTTCAGTGTCTCTGAGCTGCAGCAGTGATGGAAACCCAGCAGTGAACTACACCTGGTACAGACAGAATGGAGAGCAGATAGGGACCGGACCCTCTCTCACCATCAAGACTGATGATACACACAGTGGTTTATACTGTAGAGCTCAGAACCAACATGGAGCTCAGAACTCATCTGTACAGCTGGACATTCAGTGTGAGTACAGCTCTGGAGGTCTATATCAGGTGTCTGGGGCTCCTAAAGAAATCTTAATTAGTCTGAAATTGCATTTTACAAATTTCTAATTTCTTTACAGTTCAATTGAAATGCTGTTTAGGGTGAGATTTGATTTGCCTTTTTAAATACAACACTTAAAACACACTGATGGTTGTTGGGACATTGCAGGGGGTGAACTGCACTTGCATATACTGCTGAGTTAGCATGCACAGAGACACCCAACATTGGAGGTGTGAGTTACACCTCATCAAACCTTTTCTGTGATTCCTGGGACTATAACGTTTTGGCTAAATATCCTGCTGATTGGGGGGATCAATCTGCCTCTCCAGGATGACACATCCATGTGCGAAGTTGCAAACATGTTCCCTGTGTCTCCCAGCACAATGTCAAGAGCATGGCAGAGATACCTGGACATAGTCTGTTACATGAAGAGATCTGGACAGGGATGTAGAAGGGTATCAACCCAGCAGGACTGGTATCTCCTCCTTTGTATGAGGAAGAACAGGAGGAGCACTGCCAGAGGCCCACAAAATGAATTCCAGCAGGCTACTGGTGTTGATATTTCTGACCAAACTGTCTGAAATGGACTAAATGAAGGTGGGCCTTGTGCTTACTGCCAGGCACAGTGCAGTCTAATTGCTATTGGCTAGAGAACATCAAAATCGGCAGCTCCACCACTGGCACTCTTTCCTTTCACAAATGACAGCAGGTTCACAGTAAGCATAAAAGACAGGGATGAAAGAGTCTGGAGATACTGTGGTGAATATTATGCTGCCTTTGATTGGGCATCATGTTACCCGGACCTAAATCCAACTGAGAATCATTATGTGCAAGTCCAGACATCGTTGGAAGGGCATAATACATCTGGAAGCCAAACGCTTACTGAATCACATTATGCGTTGCTATGATGAAATGGAGTAACCCTTGTAGGGACAGCCTTAACAGCACTGCATCACATTATAGTGCTATCAGAGATATTCCTGGGAAACCCTTATCATGTGTGGGCAAGCAGTATCCTGCTGATGAATGGCAGTTGGAAGCTTTACCATGAGAGTCAACTCATGTGTCTGGAGGACGTATTGCACATATCGCTGAGCTGTTAGTGCCCCTCATATCACTACTAGGGTGGACCATCTGTCGTATGTGATGGCTCCCAAGATCAACATACTTGCAGTTGGACCAGTGTGCTGATCCACAGCAAACGTTGGATTAAGGCGTTTACCACAAGGTCTCCATACTCAACCTGGATCAGATCCCAAACAGAACCTGGATTTTTCGCTAAAGATGATATCCAGTCAAAGCAGTCCAGGTTTCTCATTCGCCACACTACTGCAAATGAAGACAATAGTGCCTAGCTGTCAATGGCAGAACACATAAAGGGGCACCGTGAACACCAAGTTTCTCTCTGCTAGATGCCTGGAAATGGTTTGGGCAGAGACAGGGGTGTGCAATGAAGGTGCCACACTGTGTGTGGATGGTGCACAAGCAAAGTCTGAGAATTGTCAGCAGATCAATGAATCATTTCTACTGGTGGTCTCTCTGGGCCATTTATTTTTTATATATCTGGCTGAGACATAACTGCAGGCAGTGTTTTGCAGCAGTACGGCATTTCTCTCTGTGTGCTTTGTTTACTTTGGCAGTGGCTGTACTACAAACTATTGTTCTGTTCACCTCTCAGATGCCCCAAAGAAAACATCTGTGTCAGTATCTCCGTCTGGTCCAGTGGTGTTAGGGAGTTCAGTGTCTCTGAGCTGCAGAAGTGATGGAAACCCAGCAGTGAACTACACCTGGTACAGACAGAATGGAGAGCAGATAGGGACCGGACCCTCTCTCACCATCAAGACTGATGATACACACAGTGGTTTATACTGTAGAGCTCAGAACCAACATGGAGCTCAGAACTCATCTGTACAGCTGGATATTCAGTGTGAGTACAGTTCTGGAGGTCTATATCAGGTGTCTGTGGATCTGAAACCATCTAAATTATTTTGAAATTGTATTTTACAAATTTCTAATTTCATTGAAGTTAAATCTAGGGTTGAAGGTAAATGCTTTGTAGGGTGCAGATTTAATAGTTTTGCTGCTGGATGATTGCCTGGGACAGTGCAGGGGGGAACTACATTGACATTAATCTAACATTACCTACTGCTGAGTTAGCATACACAGAGACACACAACAATGGCTGTGTGAGTTACACATCAGCAAAGTTTTCTGTGGTACCTGGGACTAAAATCTTTGGCTAAATATCTTGTTTATTGGGGGGATCAATCTGCCCCACCTACCAGTCACACAGCTGGATTTCTAACCCACAGCCCATGACTAAGTAGTGTCCTAGCCACTACTGGTAGCATGATGTGGTGCCTGCAGCTCATTCAGCTTGTGCAGGTAGTCCAGTTCCTCCAGGATGGCACATCTATGTGTGCCGTCACAAGAAGGTTTGCTGCGTCTCCCAGCATAGTCTCAGGAGCATGGCAGAGATACACAGACATGCTCTGTTACGTGAGAGGAGCTGGACAGGGGCTTAGAATGGTATCAACCCAGAAAGACTATTTTCTCCTCCTTTGTGTGAGGAAGAACAGAAGGAGCACTGCCAGAGGCCCACAGCATGAATCCCAGCAGGGTACTGGTGTTGATATGTCTGACCAAACTGTCTGAAAGAGACTCCATGAAGGTGGGCCTTGTGCTTCCTGCCCAGCACTGTGCAGCTTAAATGGCATTCGCCAGAAACCATCAGAATCGGCAGTTCCGGTACTGGCACCCCGTTCTCTTCAGAGATGACAGCAGGTTCATAACTAAGCATAAAAGACAGGCATGAAAGAGTCTGGAGATACTGTGGTGAATTTTATGCTGCCTGCAACATCATCCAGCATGACTGGTTTGGCAGTAGGTCAGTAATAGTCTGGGAATAGTCTAGTCTCAGTAACACTGTCAGCCCTTACACTTTTGCTTTGGGACCTCTGTTCCTTTTGGTGCAAGCTTATTGTGGCCCGAGTTTGTAGGCAGTTCCTGGATGATGCCTACTCTGACACCTTTGACTGGGTGTCATGTTTCCCAGACCTAAATTCAACTGAGAATCACTATGTATCAGTGAATCAAATTTCCTTCTGCTAAGTACCTGGAAATGCTCCAGGCAGAGACGGGGTTTGTAACTTAAGTGCCACCTGTGTCCCGATGGTGGATAAACAAACTCTGAGGTGCTCTGCTTGTTGGCAGATCAACCAATACTTTCTACTGGTGGTCTGTCTTGGGTATCTGGAGTCTGTTCGCCATGTATGGCTACACCTGTAATGAGACATAACTGGTTGAGACATAACTGCATGCAGTGTTTTGCAGCAATATGACATTTCTATCTGTGTGCGTTATTTACTTTGGCAGTGGCTGTACTACAAACCATTATTCTGTTCATCTCTCAGATGCCCCAAAGAAAACATCTGTGTCAGTATCTCCATCTGGTCCAGTGGTGTTAGGGGGTTCAGTGTCTCTGAGCTGCAGCAGTGATGGAAACCCAGCAGTGAACTACACCTGGTACAGACAGAATGGAGAGGAGATAGGGACCGGACCCTCTCTCACCATCAGGACTGATAATACACACAGTGGTTTATACTGTAGCGCTCAGAACCAACATGGAGCTCAGAACTCATCTGTACAGCTGGACATTCAGTGTGAGTACAGTTCTGGAGGTCTATATCAGGTGTCTGTGGATCTAAAACCATCTTAATTAGTCTGCAAATTTCTAACTTTCTTAAAGTTAAATTGAAATGCTTTTTAGGGGGTACATTTAATAGTCTTGGTTTGCATTTTTAAAATACAACACTTATAATCACTTCGGACATACAGATGGATGCTGGGACATTGCAGTGGGTGAACTACACTGGCGTTAAATTAACATTACCTACTGCTGAGTTAGTATGCGCAGAGACACAAAACAATGGCGGTGTGACTTACACATTATCACAATTTTCTGTGGCACCTGGGACTAAAATCTTTGGCTAAATATCTTATTTATTGAGGGGATCAATCTGCCCCATCTACCAGTCACACAGTTGGTTTTCTAACCTACAGCCCATGACTACCCTTAAGTAGTGTCCTAGCCACTACTGGTAGCATGATGTTGTGCCTGCAGCCTATTCAACTTGTGCAGGTAGTCCAGTTCCTCCAGGATGGCACATCTATGTGTGCTGTCACAAGAAGGTTTGCTGTGTCTCCCAGCACAGTCTTAGGAGCAAGGCAGAGAAACGCAGACATGTTCCATTACATGGGAATATCTGGACACGGATGTAGAAAGGTATCAACCAAGCAAGACTGTTTTCTCCTCCTTTGTGTGAAGAACTCGTGCTCTTCACAAATGAGAGCAGGTTCACACTAAGCATAAAAGACAGGGATGAAAGAGTCTGGAGATACTGTGGTGAATATTATGCTGCCTGCAACATCATCCAGCAGGAAGTCAGTGATAGTCTAGGAAGGCATGTCATGAGACAGTCACACAAATCTCCCCATTATAGCTAGCGGTACCCTGACTACTGTTGGGTACCGGGATGAATTCCTCAGAGCCACTGTCAGACCTTATGCTAGTGGAGTGGGACCTGGGTCAGTTCCTTGATGATGCAAGCACTGATGGATTCATGTTCCTAAGACCTGATTACAACTGAGAATCATTATATGCCAGTGCACCCGACGTGGCCAAGTTGTGCAACAGAGTCTCCAGAAGCGTACTCATATGATAATCCAGGCCTGGGAGAAGATCCCCCGGGACACCATCCACTATCTCATCAGACGCATACCCAGACATCATTGGAAGGGCATAAAGGCATGTGGGCGCCGTACACTTACTGGATCACATTATGCGTTGCTATGATGAAATGGAGAAACCCCTGTAGGGACAGCCTTAACAGCACTGCATCACATTTTAGTGCTATCAGAGATATTGCTGGGAAACCCATGTTGTGGGTGGCCATGCAGTATCCTGCATAAAAATGGCAGTTGGAAGCTTTACCATGAGAGTCAACACATGTATCTGGAGGACGTATTGCACATATCGCTGAGCTGCTAGCATCCTTCATATCACTACTGAGGTTGACCATCTGTCGTATGTCATATGTGATGGCTCCCGAGATCATCATACCAGCAGTTGGACCAGTGTGCTGATCCACAGCAACGGTTGGAGTGTTAAAGTTCTCACCACAAGGTCTTGAGACTCAACCTGGACCGTCATCAGATCCCAAACAGAACCTGGATTTCTCGCTAAAGATGATATCCAGTCAATAGCAGTCCAGGTTTCTCATTTGCCACACTACTGCAAATGAAAACTATATTGGCTACCTGTCACTGGCAGGACACATTTATTGGGTGCCATGACACCAAATTTCTCTCGGTTAAGTGCCTAGAAATGGTTTCGGGCAGAGACAGGGGTGTGTAATGAAGATGCCATAAAGTGTGTGGATGGTGTACAAACAAACTCTAAGAGATGCCCATGCTTGTCAGCTCAGATCAAATTATCATTTCTACTGGTGGTCTGTCTGAGCCGTCTGGTGCCTGTTTGCCATGTTTGCATGCCGTCACTTATGCGGACCACACCTCTAATGATTTATATATCTGGCTGAGACATAACTGCATGCAGTGTTTTGCAGCAGTACAGCATTTCTCTCTGTGGCGTTATTTACTTTGGCAGTGGCTGTACTACAAACTATTATTCTGTTCACCTCTCAGATGCCCCAAAGAAAACATCTGTGTCAGTATCTCCGTCTGGTCCAGTGATGTTAGGGAGTTCAGTGTCTCTGAGCTGCAGCAGTGATGGAAACCCAGCAGTGAACTACACCTGGTACAGACAGAATGGAGAGCAGATAGGGACCGGACCCTCTCTCACCATCAAGACTGATGATACACACAGTGGTTTATACTGTAGAGCTCAGAACCAACATGGAGCTCAGAACTCATCTGTACAGCTGGATATTCAGTGTGAGTACAGTTCTGGAGGTCTATATCAGGTGTCTGTGGATCTAAAACCATCTAAATTATTTTGAAATTGCATTTTACAAGTTTCTAATTAAAAAAAAAATGAAAATGTTTAGCTAAATATCTTGTTTATTGAGAGGATCAATCTGCCCCACCTACCAGTCACACAGCTGGATTTCTAACCCACAGCCCATGACTAAGTAGTGCCCTAGCCACTACTGTTGGCATGAGGTGGTGCCTGCAGCTCATTCAGCTTGTGCAGGTAGTCCAGTTCCTCCAGAATGGCACATCTATGTGTGCCGTCACAAGAAGGTTTGCTGTGTCTCCCAGCACAGTCTTAGGAGCATGACAGAGATACACAGACATGCTCTGTTACATGAGAGGAGCTGGACAGGCATGTAGAAGGGTATCAACGCAGCAGGACTGGTTTCTCCTCCTTTGTTCCTCTGTCTGAAAGAGACTCCATGAAGGTGGGCCTTGTGCTTACTGCCCAGCACAGTGCAGCTCAATTGCTATTCGCCAGAAACCATCAGAATTGGCAGGTCTACCATTGGCACTCATGCTCTTTACAAATGACAGCAGGTTCACACTAAGCGTAAAAAACAGGGATGAAGGAGTCTGGAGATACTGTGGTGAATATTATGTTGCCTGCAACATCATCCAGCAGTAGGTCAGTGATAGTCTAGGAAGGCTTTTTTATGAGACAGTCACACAAATCTCCCCATTATAGGAAGCGGTACCCTGACTACTGTTGCGTACCGGGATTAATTTCTCAGAGCCACTGTCAGACCTTACACTGGTGGAGTGGGACCTGGGACAGTTCCTTGATGATGCCCGCACTGATGGATTCATGTTCCCAAGACCTGAATCGAACTGAAAATCATTATATGCCAGTGCACCCAGCGTGGCCAAGTGGTGCCACAGAGTCACCAGGAGCTTACTCGTACACTAATCCAGGCCTGGGAGGAGATCCCCCAGGACACCATCCACTATCTCATCAGACGCATACCCAGACATCACTGGAAGGGCATAAAGGCATGTGGGCGCCGTACACTTACTGAATCACATTATGCGTTGCTATGATGAAATGGAGAAACCCCTGTAGGGACAGCCTTAACAGCACTGCATCAAATTATAGTGCTATCAGAGATATTCCTGGGAAGCCCTTGTCGTGGGTGGCCATGCAGTATCCTGCTGAAAAATGGCAGTTGGAAGCTTTACCATGAGAGTCAACTCATGTGTCTGGAGGACGTATTGCACATATCGCTGAGCTGTTGGCGCCCTTCATATCACTACTAGGGTTGACCATCTGTCGTATGTGATGGCTCCCAAGAACATCAAACTAGCAGCTGTGAATCAGCAAAATGCCAAACTTTCATAGCTAAGGTTGGATTAAAGTGCTAACCTCAAGGTCTCCATACTCAATAACCATAATCAGATCCCAAACAGAACCTGGATTTCTCGCAAAAGATGATATCCATTTAATGGCAGTCCGGGTTTCTCATTCGCCACACTACTGAATATGAAGACAATGGTTGCTAGCTGTTAATGGCAGAACATGTAATGGGCACTGTGATAAGTGCTGTCACTTATCCAGACCACACCTCTAATGATTTTTATATCTGGCTGGGACATAACCGCATGCAGTCATTTGCAGCAGTACAGCATTTCTCTTTGTGTGCGTTGTTTACTTTGGCAGTGGCTGTACTACAAACCATTATTCTGTTCATCTCTCAGATGCCCCAAAGAATACATCTGTGTCAGTATCTCCGTCTGGTCCAGTAGTGTTAGGTAGTTCAGTGTCTCTGAGCTGCAGCAGTGATGGAAACCCAGCAGTGAACTACACCTGGTACAGACAGAATGGAGAGCAGATAGGGACCGGACCCTCTCTCACCATCAAGACTGATGATACACACAGTGGTTTATACTGTAGAGCTCAGAACCAACATGGAGCTCAGAACTCATCTGTACAGCTGGATATTCAGTGTGAGTACAGTTATGGAGGTCTATATCAGGTGCTGGTGGATCTCAAACAATCTTTTATTATAATTTTTATATTTTCTTTTTCTATTTTTTTATTATATTTTTTCTATTAAAAAATTCTTTAGGTTGAATTTACATGATTGTACAGATTTAAAGCCTGAAATCTTGGGCAAAGGTTTATATATGGATAGTAGGGAGATGTCTGACCAGTATTTTGGGAAGACCTAATTGTCCCTACCAATATTTGAACATCATTCCATTGTCCCTCCCAAAGACTTTGTCCCCAGTTAGAGGTGTAGGCATGCTAGCGTTTGATTGGTTGAAGGGTCAGGGTTATATGAAGGCTAACAACACAATGTCTTCCTAGTGTCAGACACAGAGGAGGTAGGACCTAACCAGTTATCAGGACTGTTAGTCTATGCATATAACAGTGGTGAAAACTAATGCTTAGTTCACATTGCATTGGAAACTCCATTGCTCCAGCAAAACACTAGGCAATAGATGGTGGTTTGAAGCCGTGCAGATATTGCCATGGTGACATCGCTGGTGGCAAAAATGGATGATTATCAGAGGAGAGTCGGAAGAAGCTCTGTATTCCGTTATTGTTAGTATGCCAGTACTGCAGTACATTAAGCTCAACCACAGAATCGTTAAAATACCCATCCCTACTGTTCATTTGACTGTTGTTTGATCTCATTTTAATTTTTCAGATGCTCCTAAGAACACATCTGTGTCAGTGTCACCATCTGGTCCAGTGATGTTGGGTAGTTCAGTGTCTCTGAAGTGCAGCAGTAATGGAAACCCAGCAGTAAGCTACACCTGGTACAGGGAGAATGGAGAGCAGAAAGGGACTGGGCACTCTCTCACCATCAACAAGGCTAATGATACACATAGTGGTTTATACTTCTGTAGAGCTCAGAACCGACATGGAACTCAAACCTCATATGTTCAGCTGGACATTCAGAGTGAGTTAATATACTGATTTACTGCAACTGCTCATTGGAGTTTGTTCAGAAGCAAATACATATGGATTTTAAGTACATTGGTCCTCAGGTAGAAGTGTATCCATATATAACATGTCTTGCTTTATGCCCACTGATTTTTAATCTCAAACTGATTAAAATCTACAAACAGTGCTGTTACTATGGCCACTACTGGCACTACGGCCTCTAAGAAAGAAAGAAAAAATGAAAGCGAGTCAACTTAAGAATTTTGATCCTAATGCTGAGTACCTGGCAAGGAGACAGAGAAAACTTCAACTAAAAGAATATGCTAGTCAGACTCTCTCCTGCTTTACACTCTCACTACTCAAACTCAGACTCTCTCCTGCTTTACACTCTCACTACTCAAACTCATACTCTCTCCTGCTTTACACTCTCACTACTCAAACTCAGACTCTCTCCTGTTTTACACTCTCACTACTCAAACTCAGACTCTCTCCTGTTTTACACTCTCACTACTCAAACTCAGACTCTCTCCTGTTTTACACTCTCACTACTCAAACTCAGACTCTCTCCTGCTTTACACTCTCACTACTCAAACTCAGACTCTCTCCTGCTTTACAGTCTCACTACTCAAACTCAGACTCTCTCCTGTTTTACACTCTCACTACTCAAACTCAGACTCTCTCCTGCTTTACACTCTCACTACTCAAACTCAGACTCTCTCCTGCTTTACAGTCTCATTACTCAAACTCAGACTCTCTCCTGCTTTACACTCTCACGACTCAAACTCAGACTCTCTCCTGCTTTACACTCTCACTACTCAAACTCATACTCTCTCCTGCTTTACACTCTCACTACTCAAACTCAGACTCTCTCCTGTTTTACACTCTCACTACTTAAACTCAGACTCTCTCCTGTTTTACACTCTCACTACTCAAACTCATACTCTCTCCTGCTTTACACTCTCATTACTCAAACTCAGACTCTCTCCTGTTTTACACTCTCACTACTTAAACTCAGACTCTCTCCTGTTTTACACTCTCACTACTCAAACTCAGACTCTCTCCTGCTTTACACTCTCACTACTCAAACTCAGACTCTCTCCTGCTTTACACTCTCACTACTCAAACTCAGACTCTCTCCTGCTTTACACTCTCACTACTCAAACTCAGACTCTCTCCTGCTTTACACTCTCATTACTCAAACTCAGACTCTCTCCTGCTTTACACTCTCACTACTCAAACTCAGACTCTCTCCTGCTTTACACTCTCACTACTCAAACTCAGACTCTCTCCTGTTTTACACTCTCATTACTCAAACTCAGACTCTCTCCTGCTTTACTCTCACTACTCAAACTCAGACTCTCTCCTGCTTTACTCTCACTACTCAAACTCAGACTCTCTCCTGCTTTACTCTCACTACTCAAACTTAGACTCTCTCCTGCTTTACACTCTCACTACTCAAACTCAGACTCTCTCCTGCTTTACAGTCTCACTACTCAAACTCAGACTGTCTCCTGCTTTACACTCTCATTACTCAAACTCAGACTCTCTCCTGCTTTACACTCTCACTACTCAAACTCAGACTCTCTCGTGCTTTACACTCTCATTACTCAAACTCAGACTCTCTCCTGCTTTACACTCCTACTACTCAAACTCAGACTCTCTCCTGCTTTACACTCTCACTACTCAAACTCATATTCTCTCCTGCTTTACACTCTCACTACTCAAACCCAGACTCTCTCCTGTTTTACACTCTCACTACTCAAACTCAGACTCTCTCCTGCTTTACACTCTCATTACTCAAACTCATATTCTCTCCTGCTTTACACTCTCACTACTCAAACTCAGACTCTGTCCTGCTTTACACTCTCACTACTCAAACTCAGACTCTCTCCTGCTTTACACTCTCATTACTCGAACTCAGACTCTCTCCTGCTTTGCAGTCTCACTACTCAAACTCAGACTCTCTCCTGCTTTACACTCTCACTACTCAGACTCTCTCCTGCTTTACACTCTCATTACTCAAACTCAGACTCTCTCCTGCTTTACAGTCTCACTACTCAAACTCACTGTCTTCTGCTTTACACTCTCATTACTCAAACTCAGACTATCTCCTGCTTTACACTCTCACTACTCAAACTCAGACTCTCTCCTGCTTTACACTCTCATTACTCAAACTCAGACTCTCTCCTGCTTTACACTCCTACTACTCAAACTCAGACTCTCTCCTGCTTTACACTCTCACTACTCAAACTCATATTCTCTCCTGCTTTACACTCTCACTACTCAAACCCAGACTCTCTCCTGTTTTACACTCTCACTACTTAAACTCAGACTCTCTACTGCTTTACACTCCTACTACTCAAACTCAGACTCTCTCCTGCTTTACACTCTCACTACTCAAACTCATATTCTCTCCTGCTTTACACTCTCACTACTCAAACCCAGACTCTCTCCTGTTTTACACTCTCACTACTTAAACTCAGACTCTCTACTGCTTTACACTCCTACTACTCAAACTCAGACTCTCTCCTGCTTTACACTCTCACTACTCAAACTCAGACTCTCTCCTGCTTTACACTCTCACTACTCAAACTCATATTCTCTCCTGCTTTACACTCTCACTACTCAAACTCAGACTGTCTAATGCTTTACACTCTCATTACTCAAACTCAGACTTTGTCCTGCTTTACACTCTCATTACTCAAACTCAGACTCTCTCCTGCTTTACACTCTCACTACTCAAACTCAGACTCTCTCTTGCTTTACACTCTCACTACTCAAACTTAGACTCTCTCCTGCTTTACACTCTCATTACTCAAACTCAGACTCTCTCCTGCTTTACACTCTCACTACTCAAACTCAGACTCTCTCTTGCTTTACACTCTCACTACTCAAACTTAGACTCTCTCCTGCTTTACACTCTCATTACTCAAACTCAGACTCTCTACTGCTTTACACTCCTACTACTCAAACTCAGACTCTCTCCTGCTTTACACTCTCACTACTCAAACTCAGACTCTCTCCTGCTTTACACTCTCACTACTCAAACTCATATTCTCTCCTGCTTTACACTCTCACTACTCAAACTCAGACTGTCTAATGCTTTACACTCTCATTACTCAAACTCAGACTTTGTCCTGCTTTACACTCTCATTACTCAAACTCAGACTCTCTCCTGCTTTACACTCTCACTACTCAAACTCAGACTCTCTCTTGCTTTACACTCTCACTACTCAAACTTAGACTCTCTCCTGCTTTACACTCTCATTACTCAAACTCAGACTCGCTCCTGCTTTACACTCTCACTACTCAAACTCAGACTCTCTCCTGCTTTACACTCTCACTACAGAAACTCAGACTCTCTCCTGCTTTACACTCTCACTACTCAAACTTAGACTGTCTAATGCTTTACACTCTCATTACTCAAACTCAGACTTTCTCCTGCTTTACACTCTCACTACTCAAACTCAGACTCTGTCCTGCTTTACACTCCTACTACTCAAACTCAGACTCTGTCCTGCTTTACACTCTCGCTACTCAAACTCAGACTCTCTCGTGCTTTATACTCTCACTACTCAAACTCAGACTCTATCCAGCTTTACACTCTTACTATTCAAACTCAGACTCTCTCCTGCTTTACGCTCTCAATAAACAAACTCAGACTCTCTCCTGCTTTACACTCTCACTACTCAAACTCAAAATCTCTCCTGCTTTACACTCTCATTACTCAAACTCAGACTTTGTCCTGCTTTACACTCCTACTACTCAAACTCAGACTCTCTCCTGCTTTATACTCTCACTACTCAGACTCAGACTCTCTCCTGCTTTACACTCTCACTACTCAAACTCAGACTCTCTCCTGCTTTACACTCCTACTACTCAAACTCATACTCTCTCCTGCTTTACACTCTCACTACTCAAACTCAGACTCTCTCCTGCTTTACACTCTCACTACTCAAACTCAGACTCTCTCCTGTTTTACACTCTCATTACCCAAACTCAGACTCTATCCTGCTTTACAGTCTCACTACTCAAACTCAGACTGTCTCCTGCTTTACACTCTCACTACTCAAACTCAGACTCTCTCCTGCTTTACAGTCTCACTACCCAAACCCAGACTCTCCCCTGCTTTACAGTCTCACTACTCAAACTCAGACTCTCCTGCTTTACACTTCTACTACTCAAACTCAAACTACTTTTATTACTCAAATCTTTTCTTCTTTACACTCTGTCATGTCCCTCCAACTGAGTTCAGTAAAATAAACTCATAGTTTACAGGTTCTACAGCGTTAAAGAGTCATCAAAGAAGTCCTAGATGTGCTGGAGATGATGACTCCACTCCTGTGGACTCCTCATCACTATGTACAGCTGTTTGTTAGGCTGCTTCCTGGTTTGTTGGTTATCTACAGAGATTATGTTTTAAATTACATTTTGGTGGAAGCACAATCTCTGTACATCCACTAAAGTTAAATAACTGAATGAAGAGTAAATGAGTGATAGCAAATAGTTTTAACATATTCACCCACAACTGTTCTTCCAGTTAAATCTGTGACTGGAATAAAACTTCTCTGTTCTTCTCTCTCTTGTTCTCTCAGATACTCCAAACATCTCTCTCTCCTCCTACTGTAACACCAGCAGTGAAGGTGTGATCTCGTGCATCTGTGAGGTTCATGGAAGTCCTGTTCCTAAACTGAAGTGGCATCTGTCTGGGCAACCTGTCCCATCCTCTTTAAACCCATCCATCAGAGAGGAGTCTGTGGGCAGCATGGGCCTGAGGAGTTTCCTCTCCATGCATTACTCTCTTAAAGACATGCCCAGCCTGCACTGTGTCAGAGCCAGTGGGCTGAGCAGCAGGATGTTGAACCCTGTGGCTGATCAGTACTCAGGTAAGAGCTACTGCTCTGTCTGAACACTGAGCAATTTCAGTTGTATGAAAGTCTGAATATGTAAAATCCGGTCTTGCACTTCATTTCTGTTCACCAGTTTTTTTTAAATCTGTTCGTTTATTCGTTTCACTGATGTTCCTCAGAATGATGATGCCTGTAATAATATTGTATTCACAGAATGCAAACCGACCACAGTACCATATGTGATCCTCGCAGCGCTTCTTCTACTGTGTGCTATTTTTATTGGATTTCTTCTCTACAAATTGAGACAGTAAGTCACACGCTCAACAATGAGTTTGCCCATCTATAGTAAACACACATTCATTTCTTTTCACCCAATTCGTTCTATTTTCAGGTCAAAACAAAGCCTCTAGGTAAAACCATTTAGTCCAAACTGAGTCTTTAGACATATCACACAATCCCTAAAAAACACAACACTGTAACACAGTCCCCCACACTGGTGAGATCCCCCCTCAAAAACCTTTTCACTCGATAAACGTAAACTGATGTTATCCCAAATGACAATGCAAGGAGGCGCTCTGGTTGTGCCGGCTCCCTCTGGTCAACGTGGAACACACTTTCTTAAACCTTCAGGGAAACCAGACACAGTTACTTTATCCTCATTGTTAAAACACTACCATAATTCACAACATTTTGGTGGTCTAACTGGGAGAATAAAAAGGAAATATCTTAAATAACTACTTTCTAAGCCACGTATCATTCTGGGGGGATGAAACCTATCTCATCGATCATTGGACTGAAGGCAGGAATAACCCTGAACAGGCTGCCAGTCCATCACAGGATCTCAACATCAACAACAAGTAAATAAAGTTGTTACTCACCGTGAAACTCTTGATTAAGGATAATCTGCTTCAATCGCCAAACAGTGGGTATAATCACACAGCATGGCTACTTACAGGCTGCTGTTGTGGGTTGTGATGATAATAAAGGTGGAACTGTTCATTTCTTCACTGTCTTCAGTACCGTGCTACATGAAGCCTTGATGTTGTCCAAAGTGAAGAAACTGTTCTGAAGAGAAATCTGAAGAGCATACTAGCATCAGGATCTTGGTGAGATGGTGGGAGCTGCATGGCTTCATGTTCGCCAGTTTTTTGTTTCACCTTAAATGGTCCTGCAGTTACATTCTGACTCCTGCATCATCTGCAACATTTAAGGTGGAATAGGACATTTGATGAAGCTGGTGAATAGGAGGCCTTTGTTTAAAGATGAACATCATCTCTGTGCACTGACAGTTCAGTTCCTCAGAAGTAGTATGACCAGTGCCAGCGTCCCCTTTACAGCCATACATTTCTGCACGTATAGTCCACCACTGCTGATGCGCCATAAATTTCAGAGGTGTTGCTTTGGGGGGAGTCAGGACACTTCTGTAATGTCAATGTATGTCTAGGATCAGCTGAGCCTTTTAATAAATGCAGATTTGTATTTAAAGGACGAATAACAGTGTTTAAGGTTAATAGTATGTCAGTTCTAGGTACCATGTGGCTCTGCTTATTGGACTATGCCAGTCTAAATGAGTGCCCTATGTTGAATAGGTGTAAGTTCAGGTTTTCATGTACTAAAATATGTTCTTTTCTTCCCTTATCTAGACTGTCCACCAAAGTAAAGGTGAGTCCTATGACTTCTGTTCTGGGAATATTTCACTATTATACACAGTAGGTGATCAGTAACACAAGTTTTGAAAGAAGAAACCGAAGGATGATGATGGTGATGATGACGGTTATGGTAATGAAGTACTGTTTATTATTTGAAGGATTTGGAGATGAAGGGAGATGCACAAGCTCCTCTGCAGCCCTCTGATAAAAACTCTGCAGCCTAACAGAGGTGACACACATTTATTACCATTTAATTTTACTAATTTTTTGCTCGTTTACACAATGTTATACCCTGTAGTCCTGTAGGAAGGATGTAAAACTTGAGAATAAAATTCCTGCTGTTTTACATCACCCTCACATGTCCCCAGTCACCCAATCACACCTCATTCACCCCTTCCTCCTGAGTACTGATTACACACACCTGCTTTACATTACCCAGGCTGCATTTAAACCCAACACAAATGCACTCACTATGTCAAGTTTTGCCAAACTCCTGTTTGCACCACCGAGCAGTTCTCTGCTTTTTGACTTTCCCTTTACTCTGGCTGCCTGACTGTTTGCCTCTCTGGTTTCCGACTCTTCTTTGCATTGCCCGATTGTTATATTTGCTTGGATTTGCTGTAATGCACTACTGTTGATCTGTTTAATAAAACTCACCTGACTGTGTGCGTCAAGCCAAGTGCTTTCTTTTTTCTTGACAGTAGGCTGACAGTATATAAACACACACACACACACACACACACACACTCAAAGCCTGTGGTTTGCATCGTTTCTATTCTCATAGAATATACCTGCCACATGATTTAAGGTGGAAAGGGAAAGCTTATTATGCAGGCAGCCATCAGTTTCTTTTGTACTACTGAATGTTTCCTTTACGTTTGGAATTTTAAAGGTGGACAAAGGATTTTTCAGGTTTGTCCACAGTTCTCACAGAGCCATTTATGTCATTTAAAAGGTAATTCCCCCATTTTGGGTCATAGCCAGTGTGGATATCAACCCATCTTACAAAATGAATAGTTAAATTGGCATTTAGCAGCACAATAGTGGTTCAGAAACAAGTGTTAACATTGTCAACTGTGCAGAACGATGGGGAGATTTGCTGTTTTCGTCCTGTGCAGGAAGCTCAGTTGGTGCTGAGTTTTCTTGGCTAGGGGATCGGGCTTTAAAGTCCAGATGAGGTTGCCAGTGATGTAAATACCAAGGAACTTGAAGTTTTAGAATCTCTCTTTAGTTAAACCATTGCTGTGTAGTGGAGAGTGATCTCCATCTCAATTTCTCCTGAAGGCAGCAATCATCTCTTTTGTCCCTCTTTTTCATCTTATCAACATCTCTGCACCAGTCTACAAGTTACTCCACCTCCTCCTTCCACTTTGTTGCTGATAAGACCTACCATTGAAGAATTCCTCAGTATAGGGACGATGGCATTTGTTTTGGAGCAGCCCGGGACAACTGCCAGGCTCAGAGAGATGTTAAAGATTGTCACTTAAAAAGCTCATCTGCACACCTAAGCTATCTACCATGTACGCTGTCAGGAAGATCAGTCAGAGGGTTAATTCTGTAGAAGGTAAGCCTAATATCTACTGTGGAGAAATGAAGTATGCAGTAAGTAGAAGAACTGGTGGTTTTCTTTGCTGTCTAGAACGAAGCATCACCATCACAGGTTTGTGATGTCACTTGCCACATAAGCAATGTGTCTCTGGTGTTTAGAAAGTTTCCTGTGCATTCCCTGTGCATAGTTTCACTTTGACTCTCTGATGGGCCGGGACAGGTTGACTCCTGCCATGCTGAGAGATGCCTTGACTTGAAGGCAGCAATATGGGTTTTCAGCAGCACACACCTTTACAGTCATCCACAACTTCTGGTTAGCACATGGGATGATGGTCTTCACATTATCTATGCAGTTGTTAATGTAGCCAGTCACTGATGCTCTATATTCCTCATAAGCTATTGAGGCATTAGCAGATTCCTTGAAAATATTCCAGTCTGTGTGCTCATAACCCCATTTTTGAACACACTTGAGCAGAAGATTGCAAGCTGAAAAGTTGGTCCAGAAAGGTGGTCCAAATAGCAGAGGTGGCAGTGTGACTATGTGCCATGGATACTGGTGTAAACAAGGTTTGACATAAAGCAATGCAACGCAAGTCCTCAGCAATGCAACAAAATAGCTTCTGCGCCAGAAAATCACCATATTAGTAAAGAAAATTACATAAGAGCAAGTAGGGTCAAATAAGTAGCTAACAGAGACTGATCAGAGTGTACTAGTGCACATTTACATGTCTTTCTATTAACTGTTTAAGATATACGTTACACTTATCGCCAACAGAATAATTCCACAAATAGTTGCAAGAAAACTTGATGGGTGGGTCTGACACTGATCTGTCATATGAATAATTCAAGTTACACACGCGACCACGTATGTGACTTAAGCAAGGATGGGCCTTATCGCTGTACCTGACCCAAGAGCCACAACTGCAGACATTCAGCAAGCAGCGATGCCCCCTGAGTGAGTCATCCTGTTAGTACCAGCACCATTGTGGGCTGTGGAGCACAGCATGGATAACATTGCACTCTTGTGTCACAGGCTCGCTGATATCTCTGCTGCAACCAGGTATGCTTGCACGCACCCAGAGGAGCACATCAAATGTTTGGTTAGCGACCTTTATCCAGCTCAGGTCAGTAAGCAGCTGTGAAGGCAGAGCCCTATCATGCACAGAAGGTATTTATGTTCAAAAGTTGAAATGAAATGAAACAACATGCCTCCAGGACCACAGTGCAACACAAAAACATTGAAATATTCACAGTGAAGACAATACAATGAGAATAACTAGCATACAAGTAATGAGAAATGAGAACAAAAGACACAGGACAGATGTACATGACATTGAGAATATAGAGCGACACCTGTGCAAGATGTAACATACTATAGTCGATAATACGAACATATGATAGTCTAGAATACAAACATCACAGTCACAGAGATAGCAGCCATAACATTAGTCATGACAGTAGTGAAATATTCTATTATCTATTTATAGAGTATTCTAGCATCAGATATTCTAGTAGTAGGTACTGTGCATGGCGCTGGACACAGTGTGTTTGTGTGTGAATGTGTCTATCAGTCTCTATGTAGTGTTAAAGAGTCCAGTGGTTTGTGAAAAGAAAGTGTTGCAGTGTTGTCTGGGTGTCTGGGGCTCAATGCTGTGGTATCAGCTTTTCAAATCATCTGCTCATGATATAATATCAACAACAACAAAAGTTATGTTCCTGTAATTACATTCAGGAACAGTAGAGGGTGCTCTTACCTTTTTTGAATCTACTTTACATCTTTACATAGGGGGTACACAGCAGGGCCCTGAACCCCCCATTCTTGGGAAGAACAGATGTCCACTTCAACATATCACAGAAAACATAACATATAAAACAACAATAGATTCTCTGATCGTTTGGATAGTAAATAAAATACCTACAATGTATTAGACATAATGACCCCTGGCATCACGGCCACTATACGTTTTTCAACAGCAAAGCATTCTGACATCAAACCTCTCCAAACGACATCAAACCACTCTGACTGTTTACATCCGATTATTAATTTAAGAAATGTGTTGTTCATACGACTAAACATCTCACATATATGATAATATAATTAATAAAACCAAGAAAAAACATTTGAATATTAATTTTATTGTTTCAGTTTACATTTACTAGGTAACCTTATCAGATATATTGCATTACTAATATTGATTTATTAGATTTTATCTGCAAAAATATAAAAATTGGAACAAACATGATAAAACACAGTTTGTTTTCCAGAGGAGCCTGTAATTCAAACTAGAGCCTTATACTAAAAGAGAGTTACCAGATGTACAGGGGGGATTTAGGGATGGCCCAATAACGAGAGGTATCATTGCTGATGTATGTCGGATTGCTGAAAAAGCCATGTAGTTCATTAATGAAGTCAACATATGATTCACTACAGCAAAGCCTTCAGCTGTGTCTACCACATACAATTATGAAATTTCCTCAAGGAACTCTAGATATTAATGTTCTATTGAGGACTGTCTACATCAGGGGTTCCTAATTTGGGCTCTGGGATAGTGCTAAAAGACTGTATGCATATGCATTCAAAGTCTTGTGTGTGGCTCCACCTACAGGCCATAGTGGACAGATTAAAGTTGATTATCGATTTGTATTGGATGATCCTGTTCCCATGTGAAAAATCCCAGCACAAAATCTGGAAGGATCCAGCGGTTGAGAATTACAGTGCAGATCAACAGAATAAGGATTAAAGAGCTTGAAAAGCTCAGATATGCTCAGGCTATGGTCTGCTCTGTGGTTCTTTATGAATGATAGAATCATGAAGACACAAAGAGAAGACTGTATATTCTAAAGAAACACTATCAATGTGGTTGCTAGGAGACGGGATTGAATGATAATTTATTATTAATAAGTTATTATTAAAACTATTATTTTTAATTGTACTTGCACGTTCAAGCAGATGTTTATTTGTATATGTTTTATGAATAACAATATTATGTACTTCAATTTCAATAAGTGCCACCATCCATCTTCTGAAAATGCCTTTATGCTGTGGGATGTTATATTTTTGCCACACCTCCAATATGTCTCCCAACATTTGTACATGTAATGTTAATGTGTACAGTAACACAGCGTCCAAATAATGGAGTTGCTCCATCCTGTGTTTGATTTTGCCTTAGGCCTGGTTCGGGTTAAATAATGTTTAGGTCACATCCTGTCTCCAACGTAACCAGATCAATCAATCCACAGCTCCACACAAATAAAATAAAGTTGGGTGAAATCACTCAAACGCTATTTCAGGGAAAGGTATATATTTAAGCTTTTGTCTCTACCTCATGGTGGGGTTGTAGCACACTGGTTCACATAGGTCCTTAATTGTAAATCTGAAAAGCTGGCCAATTTCTCAAGAGGTCACGGAAAGAATGAATTGTGAGTCATTTGTTAAACTGGAGACAGAAGAGATGAGTAAGATCTCAATGAATGTGTAAAAGCCCACATTACCAAACTAGAAAAATGCATTTATAAAACATTTTGTGGCATATGAAGCTAGCATCAACAATCACCAATCACAAGCGAGTATTTTGCTCACTGCTTAAAACCCACATACTCAGTTTTTATGAAGACCAATGCTTTCACCAATTCTCCAGTGTTTTCTTATTTGGGATTTGTTCACTCACAAGACCACAATAGTGTAAACAATTATGACTCTGAACAAAGAAAAAACTTGATACTGGTGAATGAGACCCAGTGTTCTCTCCAGCACTACAAGCCCTTATTAACCAAAGGCATTCTGCTTACTTTTATTGTTTTTTGTGTTTTATTGTCTTCATTTGTTGTATAGTGTGGTGGATGACAACTCGTCCCTCCATCAGGTGGCACTGTTGCAAACTGACCCTTCATAGTAACTGTAACTATGCCCAGAATACCACCAAAAACTATGTCACATGTTTGAAAACAAGAGTTTGGTGTATAGAGAGAATTATACCCATTTCTAATCTGAATCTAAATTAAAATTGTAAACACCACATTACAGAACTAGAACATTTTTAAATGTTTAGAAAAAGAACTGGTAACATATTTTGCTAAAACTGAAGTTAACATCAGCAGAGCTATGGAAATGATGTTAACAGCCCTGTAACGCTGGAGTAGCTAACCAGCATGAGACCCCGAAATACCAGGAAGTATTTCTCACACCATTTAACACTATAAAGTCGGTCAGTAGGAGGAGCAGTGTCTTGATTGCTTGACCCTAAACTACAACAAGCACAGCCATTGGTTCATGAGCCACAGAATGTCATATTTGTAAATTGGTTGTGCTGGTAAGCTGGTACTTGATTCAATTCACTAAAGCTGAATTATGATTTTCATTGAAAACTCTGATTGTTTTAAATTGAATGAATCAGGCACAGGTTATTTCATTCACCAGTAACGCCAGTAAAAACTCAGTAATACAGCTGCATGGATTAAAAAGTCTACCATACAAAATAATGAAGCAGTGAGCATAAATGAATGTTTAATCTACAACACAGCCTGGACTTGTACATTGGTGTTTTTTAAAGGTACTTCTGCTTTTGACTGTGTCTGTAAAGGCATAAACTTCATAAAAGCAAGGAGCTAACTGGATAGAAACTATAATATTATTTTATACATTTATATGTTAGATTTTTGTTTTGCTCCTGTCTCTTCTTAAATGTTCTGTTTGTAAGTGCTGAATATAATAAAACATACTCTGTTAGAACTGCAGATCAACAGATGGTTAATATAGAGCTAAGGTGTTAGGAGGTGGCTTTCACAGTTTCTCAGCTTTTATTTTTTAGTACCATTAGTGTCATTAGCTCGATTGCTGTTCATTTCTGCTAAAGACTATTGGCCTCAGTGTCATGCTTCAGTGAAGTCTTGTTTTCTAGTTTGCTCTAATTTTCTCTATCATCTGTTCCTTTGTTTTATCTCTGCTACTGTTTTAGTAAGGTCAATAAATGTAAATGAAGACGAGGGCTTACGGTCAGCCGTGTTTAGTGTTCTGTTCTAGAGAATTTGAATAAGACTCTCTGCGTAATTTCTCAGACTTAATATGTGATGTATTGTCACTCTCACTAACTAATTTGAATGTTTATTTGCAGCTTCTGCTGAGCTACATGCTATTGTGGTTCCATAGAACAGAGGCTTAGTCTATCATAATATACATATCAATATTGAGTTTTATTCCATTGCTGGTTAAACTAAGTTTGGGTTTTGTCTTAATACTGAGGATACTTTAAATGCGCCTAAAGAAATCTAATGTGATCTATGTATCCCGTGTACCACTGAGCACTGAAATGTTTACTTGGTGAAGGCACACAGCAAATCCGATACAACATTACTACAATATGTACTGCAAAATATTATCATCACATTAAGCATCACTGTATGTTTTTCAGTGCCCTTTTATTGTTATTATTGCTGTTATGATTATTATTATTAGTTTCATAAGTGTTTCTGTTAAATGAAACACTGTCAAAGAAAATCAACTTTTAACTTTTGTTTTTAAGGTACTAATACTTTTTTCTTGCAAAAGCTGATTTAAAAAAAAACCTTATTCTCAGTGTGAACTGCAAAACATTTCCTCATTACTTCACGCAGAAATGGAGCTGACTGAAATAGAACTGAGGTGTTAGAGAATGTCTTTCCCAGTTTCACAGCATTATTATTTTAGTATCTACACTTAAGTACAATTTATAAAGATGTAATCGAAGTCCTGCTTTGAAGCTGAAAATTCTGTTTCATCTTCTTATCCAGAAAAATATATTGTGCAGCTCTCATTATTATCAACCGGTCATATTATCTGTAAGCCCTATTTTGGCTCCCTTTTCAGCTTATTTCAAAAGATTGCTCTCCTTATTTCAAACCCCTCACAGTGGTTTGTTACCCAGCCTATCATGTCCGAACCATAGATAAAAGGTCTGGCACATCAGTAACACCGTCATTTTGAGGCAGACAATATCACAATAACACCCCCAGAACAGAGGTGACAGTTTTTTTTTGTCTGGGTGGTTTATTTTCACAGCAGCTCATGAGCTAGTGGGCTTTTCTGTATTTTGTTGGAAACAGTCACATGATTTAAATGTCTGTTTATTTTTCTTTTTAATCGGTTTCACTTACAGCATTCCTGATAGGGTGAAACTGTGTATTTTAGAGGATTGCAGCTGCCAAGGCCCAGTATTACTGGCATTGTATACGAATGGCAGTCTATCATTGCTCTGTTAAGAGCACATAGCCAGGAGGGACTATGGTCCTTTCAGTCTAAATATTTATTTATTAGGACATTAAAAAAAAAAAAGACAGAAAGAAAGAGATAACATCAATCTATTAGTCTTTCCTCTACACTTTAAAGGGCCCGTATTCTTCATTGCCCTTGCATTCGATTTTTTCACCTGTGGTTTAGGTTTATGTTGACTTTATGAAACAGAAATGATCATTTTCAAGCTTCTTTTTTTCCTGGACTGTAGTCCATCTGTTTCTCTGTAAACTTTGTTTAAACACTGTGTCCACTCCCTGTCCACTCTATTAAACACTCCTGCCTTGCTGGTCCACCTTGTAGATCTACAGTCACACACAATAGCTCATCTGCTGCTGCACAGGGCAGCGTTGGTCATCCTCTAGTCCTTCATCAGTAGTCACAGGATGCTACCAACAGGACGCTGTTGGCTGAATAGTTTTGGTTGGTGGACTATTCTCAGTCCAGCAGTGACACTGAGGTGTTTAAACACTCCAGCAGCACTGCTGTGTCTGATCATAGTAGTGCAACACACTCTAGCACACCATCACCATGTCAGTGCCACTGTAGTGCTGAGAATGACCAACCACCCACATTTTACCGCCAATGTGGTGGTCCTGTGGGGGTCCTGACCACTAAAGAACAGAGTGAAAGTGGACTAACAGAGTATGCAGTGAGACACAGATGCACAGACAGACTGTGGTTTTGGTTGTAGAACTACAAAGTGCAGGTATGTGGTAATTGGAGCTGATGGAACGGAGAATGAGTGTACAAACAAAGAGGTGGTTTTGAAATTATGGCTGATGGTGTATGTACAGTCAAAAGTATATTTGACAATTTAAAATTGTTAAGCATTTAAATAACTTGTTTTAATCAACAGATACTTTGGATTTGACTGACACTTGAATGCTTCTAGAAATGACTGAAGGGTGTGCTGCTGACCACATCTCTACTGGTGATGATGAAAGTGTTATTGGTTGGCAGAGTGTTGCGAGAGATGTGTGGTGGTAAGTTGTTCTGCTGAAAGCATGGAAACTCTACCCTTACAGTTCCAGTAAACACAGAGTAAAGTATTACATTCAAGACACTGAACATGAGTGTCAGTTTAAACATGCAACAGAGCTTGTATAAAAATTATGAGATACAAATATGAGACTTAAAATCAGCTGATTATATCTGAAGACTATGTGGCCGTGGCTAATGAGCAGCTTCTTTGACACCTCTCTGTCCAGTGTTCTTAGCCCGCTCTGCCACTCTTACAGAACTAAAATCATTATACAGCCTTTGTAATGATAACTGGACGGACAGACATAACAAAGCAATTGATGTATTAAAGATTGTTGAATGAATAAAGGAATGAAAGGGCAACAGGCAGCTGCAGATGAAATATCAGTTTTCCATGATGCTGGCCCTTTAAGAAGTTAAAGAATACAAGAACTAGAACATTATGCGCTTTGTTGCAGGCTCATGCTCGCTGGGAGGAAGTTGTAGTGTGTGTGTGTGTGTATGTGTTGATAGCCTGCATGTTGTGAGTAACTGATGTTTATCACAGTGCAGTAGAATTCAGCCAAAGACAGCAGGGTGACAGCAGCGCTCGTCATACGATCTGAAATCAGTTACAGATTATACGGCTCTCTGAACTTCTCATCCACTCTGTGAGGTAAGACCCCCTGGAACTCCTCTTAATGTTACAGTCACAGTAGTACTGGATTAACTCTGTACATTACACAGATAACAATTAATTTGTGAAGCTCTACACTGGATGTGAAGTCCGGAAACACTTTAAATTAGGGTAAAATTAGATTTCATTTGTAAAACTTGACACTGTAATGTGTAGTTAAGATACTGTGTTAAAACCCATACATCTACAAAGTGGCCGATTTGACATGGATTGATGTAGCTTCAACACTTTGATGGGAAATCCACGGTTTTTAGCCATCTCTCTATATTTAACGCTTTAAACATCTAACAGCAGCAGATCAAATGTTCTTTCAGTCACTCCTATAACTTAAGAATAAGTTTCCACTGCTTTCCACATCATGTCTGAGTAAATCCGTGGGACCAAAAGAGTTAAATTGTCAAGTGGAAATTCATTCAGAGTGGCTTTTCTAGGGAGACTTGCTTAGATATGAATAGCCTAACTTACCACTATTTGGCGTTTATCAACATCACATGTAAAACATGTAGGTTTTCTGTTGGTTTTGAATAGTAAATAAATCTCGAGCTCTGGATCCTGTTATCACCACAAATCAATTTCTCTACAGAGAAGCATTTGACATCAAATTACTTTAAATCTTATCATGAATGCAGAAGTCAGTAGACAATTTAACTACCCAGATGTATTGACACTGACCAAATGAAAACAACTATCTTGAAAAAGTTTACAGGAAAGGACAAAACCCCACCCTGACTTTAATGTAAGTCAATCTTCCCAGATTTTTTTCAAGCAGGATGGGCCATTTGTTTGTTTGTCCATTCATCCCTAAATTTCCACACAATGCAAGCAGCAGCTGCTGTGTTCAAATAATGCATAAATGATGCAGAATTTGTCTGGTTCCTATATGTACTCCACTTTTATAAACCTTAATCTGCCTCCACATCGGGACTGCTGCACTTCTATATATATTAAAGTGCTGAGTCCGGATGTGAAGGCAGATTAAGATTTATAAAAGTGGAGTACATGCCTCTACATCTGGTATGGAATGGTATATATATATATATACAGTGGGGTGCGAAAGTTTGGGCAGCGTTGTTAATTTTCCTGATTGACCTTTATAAAGCATTGATTGTTTGGATAAAAAAATTAAGTTAAATGTATCATATAGGGCACAAACACAGTGATATTTGAGAAGTGAGATGAAGTTTATATGATTTACAGAAAGTGTGCAATAATTGTCTAAACAAAAGTAGGCAGGTGCATACATTTGGGCACCAAAAAAAAAAAACCTTTAGTAGATCCTCCTTTCACAGAAATAACAGCCTCTAAATGCTTCCTATAGCTTCTAATGAGAGTCTGGATTGTGGCTGAAGGTATTTTAGACCATTCTTCTTTACAAAAAAGCTCTAGTTCATTCAGGTTTGATGGTTTCCGAGCATGGACAGCTCTCTTTAAGTGACACCACAGATTTTCAATAATATTCAGGTCTGGGGACTGAGATGGCCATTCCAGAATGTTGTACTTGTTCCTCTGCATGAATGCATTAGTAGATTTAAGCAGTGTTTAGGGTCGTTGTCCTGTTACAGGATCCAGCCCCGGCGCAGCTTCAGCTTTGTCACTGATTCCTGGACATTGGTCTCCAGAATCTGCTGATATTGATTGGAATCCATGCGTCCCTCAACTTTAACAAGATTCCCAGTCCCTGTACTGGCCACACAGCCCCACAGCATGATGGAACCACCACCAAATTTTACTGTAGGTAGCAGGTGTTTTTCTTGGAGTGCTGTGTTCTTTTTCCTCCATGCATAACGGCCCTTGTTATGCCCAAATAACAGAGCACCTTGTTCCAAAATGAAGCTGGCTTGTCCAAAAGTGCTTTAGCATACCTCAAGCGGCTCTGTTTGTGATGTGAGCGGAGAAAAGGCATCCCGTACAGCATCTCCTTGTGTAAAGTGCGCTGAATAGTTATACAATGCACAGTGTCTCCATCAGCAGCAAGATCATGTTGTAAGTTTTTGGTGCTGGTCTGTGGGTTGACTCTGACTGTTCTCAACATCCTTCGCTTCTGTTTATTCGAGATTTTTCTTGGCCTGCCACTTCGAGCCTTGACTTGAACTGTGCCTGTGGTCTTCCATTTTCTCACAATGTTTCTCACAGATAGCTTTCTGTATCCTTCCCCTAAACCATGACGGTCTTTGTTTTCATTTGAAAGTTGTTTTGAGACTCCCATGCTGCGACTCTTCAGAGAAGATGCAAAGAGGAGAAAAAACTTACAATTGCCCCCCTTAAATACCCTTTCTCATAATTGGAGTCACCTGTGTATGGAGGTCAAGGGTCACTGAAATTACTAAACCAAATTTGAGTTCCAATAATTAGTTCTAAAGGTTTTGAAATCAATAAAATGACAACAGTGCCCAAATTTATGCACCTGCCTACTTTTGTTTAACCAATTATTGCACACTTTCTGTAAATCATATAAACTCCATTTCACTTCTCAAATATCACTGTGTTCGTCCACTATATTATATATTTAACGCATTTTTTTATCCAAACAATCAATGCTTTATAAAGGTAAATCAAGAAAATTACAGCGCTGCCCAAACTTTCGCAGCCCACTGTATATATGTGTGTGTGTGTGTGTGTGTGTGTGTGTGTGTGTGTGTATGTGTGTGAGAGAGAGAGAGAGAGAGAGAGAGAGAGAGAGAGGGGTTAGAGGGAGAAGGGGAAAGCAAGAGCAATACAGAGAGACAGAGAGATGAAATAGGAAAAAGCAGAGAGACAGAAAGGGTTAGGAAGGGGGCAAGAGAAAGAGTAATTGTAAAAGAGAGACACAGAAGTTAGAGGAGAAACGGAAAGGCACAAGGGGGATAGGAGAGAGAAAGAATGAAAGGGAAGAGAAAGAAAAGAGAAAGAGTAAACGAGTGACAGAGAGACAAATGGTAAACGAAAGACAGAATGGCGGAGTGAGAGAGAGACAGACAGGGGTAGGGAGAGAGCTAAAATAAGCGTTATGACAAGAGCAGTGTCATTAGCAATTAAACAAACAACAGCGGCTCTATCCTCAGTGGAGTTACTGTAATGAGCACTACACTCTGTGTGTGTGTGTGTGTGTGTGTGTGTGTGTGTGTGCTTGTGTGTGTGTGTGCACTGTGTGTGTGTGTGTGTGTGTGTGTGTGTGTACTGTGTGTAATGTTCTCACTGTCTGTGCACTGCAAACTGTTGTAACCGAAGACAAAGTCTTGGTATGTGTGAACATACTTGGCCAATAAAGCTTGATTATAATTCAAGCTATAATTCAATTAATTTGAATTAATTTGCAGCTGACAAAAATGTTGGGGTTTTTTGGACAGTGATGATATGTTGATATAATTAATGAAATCAGGTGAATAATCTAGACACCCCCATTGGATATACTGATTAATTGATACTGATTTACTACAACAACACCTGTACAGATACTGAAAATGGAAGCAAACAATGGAAAAAACAATTCCTGTTTTTCAGAGAATACAGAGGTTTATAAGTTAATTTCAGCAATGAGTGTGTGGGCTTAGAGACACTGGAGAACATCTTGGTCATTCCATCTAAAAATGCAAGAAGACTTGGTGTGTTTCGGTATGACCACTTATTGGTCTCACCTCATATTGCAAACTTGACTCAGTCATCCAAGTTTCTCTTCTACAACAGCAGGCTGATCCAATCTGTACTGTCTCAGGAGGTCCCCCAGGAGCTAGTCTAGTCATCTTAAGGCTTTACTACTGCAACTCATTTCTGTCTGGTCTTCCTCTGTCCTTGCAACTGATCCAGAATGCAGCTACACAGCTATCTTCATTGGTGTACCCCCTCCCTAATTTTCTGTAGCTGCTCACATTAGATTTAAAACACTGCTGCCTACAAAGCCAAAAATTAATCAGCCCTCCCTACCTCATAGGAATGGTCAAACGTCAGTTCGCATCTCAAGGTCTTTGAGGTTCAAGTACAGCTTGTTTTGACCAGTCATCCTTCAAGATGCGTGTAGGACAAGCATGAAAACTCTTCTCTATCCTGGCATCTCTATTACTTTAGTCTCTGGCATAGTCTGAGCTGAAAGATACAGTGCCTTGCAAAAGTATTCGGCCCCCTTGAACTTTTAAACCTTTTGCCACATTTCAGGCTTCAAACATAAAGATATGAAATTGTACTTTTTCTGTGAAGAGTCAACAACAAGTGGGAAACAATCGTGAAGTGGAACGAAATTTATTGGATATTTTAAACTTTTTTTAGAAATAAAAAACTGAAAAGTGGGGCGTGCAATATTATTCGGCCCCTTTACTTTCAGTGCAGCAAACTCACTCCAGAAGTTCAGTGAGGATCTCTGAATGATCCAATGTTGACCTAAATGACTGATGATGATAAATAGAATCCACCTGTGTGTAATCAACTCTCCCTATAAATGCACCTGCTCTGTGATAGTCTCAGAGTTCTGTTTAAAGTGCAGAGAGCATCATGAAGACCAAGGAACACACCAGGCAGGTCCGAGATACTGTTGTGGAGAAGTTTAAAGCCGGATTTGGATACAAAAAGATTTCCCAAGCTTTAAACATCTCAAGGAGCACTGTGCAAGCGATCATATTGAAATGGAAGGAGTATCAGACCACTGCAAATCTACCAAGACCCGGCCGTCCCTCTAAACTTTCAGCTCAAACAAGGAGAAGACTGATCAGAGATGCAGCCAAGAGGCCCGTGATCACTCTGGATGAACTGCAGAGATCTACAGCTGAGGTGGCAGACTCTGTCCATAGGACAACAATCAGTCGTACACTGCAGAAATCTGGCCTTTATGGAAGAGTGGCAAAAAGAAAGCCATTTCTCAAAGATATCCAGAAAAAGTCTCGTTTAAAGTCACAAGCCACCTGGGAGACCAAACAAGCGGAAGAAGGTGCTCTGGTCAGATGAAAACAAAGTCAAACTTTCTGGCCACAATGCAAAATGCAACACAGCTCATCACCCTGAACACACCATCCCCACTGTCAAACATGGTGGCGGCAGCATCATGGTTTGGGCCTGCTTTTCTTCAGCAGGGACAGGGAAGATGGTTAAAATTGATGGGAAGACGGATGGAGCCAAATACAGCACCATTCTGGAAGAAAACCTGTTGTAGTCTGCAAAAGACCTGAGACTGGGACGGAGATTTATCTTCCAACAAGACAATGATCCAAAACATAAAGCAAAATCTACAATGGAATGGTTCACAAATAAACGTATCCAGGTGTTAGAATGGCCAAGTCAAAGTCCAGACCTGAATCCATTCGAGAATCTGTGGAAGGAGCTGAAAACTGCTGTACACAAACGCTCTCCATCCAACCTCACTGAGCTCGAGCTGTTTTGCAAGGAAGAACGGGCAAAAATTTCAGCCTCTCGATGTGCAAAACTGATAGAGACATACCCCAAGCGACTTGCAGATGTAATTGCAGCAAAAGGTGGCGAATAATATTGCATGCCCCACTTTTCAGTTTTCTATTTCTAAAAAAAGTTATCCAATAAATTTTGTTCCACTTCACAATTGTGTCCCACTTGTTGTTGATTCTTTACAAAAAATTACAATTTCATATCTTTATGTTTGAAGCCTGAAATGTGGCAAAAGGTTGAAAAGTCGAATACTTTTGCTAGGCACTGTATCTTGGACTGTATATTTTGTACTAGCTATGATATGTTCCTGGAGTGGACAGCTAATTACTGTAAGTTGATCTACATAGGAGCGTCTACTAAATGGCATGAACGTAACTGTAAATGATGTTTTGATGACCACTTTATAACATGTGGTATACAAATCAAAAAAAGATAGAAAGACTTTACAGAAGACCTCTTCTAAAAGACATCGACTGTCAAGACACTTTCGTTGATGTCAGCCTCACAGAACAAGCTTCAATGCTGGTAGATAAAGTCAGACAGGTCAAAAAAAAGAAAGCTACAGGAAGGTCAAGACCCCCTGGGTCTGGTGTGGTACTACAGGTTATATAACTTATCAAACACAGATGCAGGGATCAAAACTCAGGCAGGCAGCATCATAAGCAGTTTCATATGGATAAAACCCCAAGACAAAAGCAAGAAAACCAATACAAACAAAGAGACTGACCCAGACCCTGGGGTAACAGAGAGACTTTGCAACAGACAGATAAAATAAAGGGGTATATATGAGGCACTTATTGAGTTCAGGATCACCCGTAGATGTGGAAGTGGGAGGAGCCAGGGACAATCCAAGTAGAGTTTTTCCATAGGGGAATATGATAGATTGCGATTTGTGGTGAAGGGCTCTCTAAGTAACACATGCTTATTGCATGACTAGAATAACAATTTGATAACTCTTTTGTAGTGTCTTTCATTTGTATGCTGACAATCAGACAATCAGAATTTTCAGGCTCTGGTCTCTTTTTTGTGGCTCCTTATGGATGTAAAACCAGAAAAAAAATTGTTTGAATTTTGGTTTTGGTCATTATGCATAGAAAAGTTGCAGATAAAAAGATGAAAGAGAATGATCAGATAAAACATGTCTGAAAGAATCATAAAGCAGCCACTCAGAAGCTAGAAGCAGAAGGCAGGACATTCTAGAGAAAGATTATGCACTCTTTAGGATAAATTAAATTAATGGCACATAATAATAATAATAATAATAATTAAAAAAAAATTATAATAATAATAATAATCTTTTTTCCATCCAATCTCATTTTTTTATTGGGTAGACACTACTAAAATATTAGGGAGATCTCTTTTTTGATTTTTCTTCTTATGGGAAAGGACACAGAGTGTGTAGTGTGGTGTATGTAACGTGACAGTGCTGAAAAACATCAAATACTACCAAATATTAATAAACATTTCATTATACTTCAGTTCATAAACTAATAAATATTTGACAACAAAAAAATGACAACTTATTACGTATAATTGAAATGACTAATAATACTAATAATTAATTATACCTGATCTCTATTAAAAATAATTTATTCATCAAAATCATTTTTGCCGTGTATAAAAGTGATAACAAACTCCAGTTAAAAGATAGTAATAAGTTTTGCACCTCTGGAATGTTTTTCTACACACTACCTTCCAAACAATTCAGTTTCATCTTACAGCTAGTGAAGACCACGCTAGGCCATTAACATTGACTGAGGTAACAGATAATTAGCATTTTCAGATAAACAGATAACAGATAAACTAGCATTTCCTAAGGATTTTAGACTGATAGTCTCGATGTTACCTTGTTACCTACTATCAGTTTTTGAGTTCCAGTTCTGTGTTTATTTTAATCCAGTAATAGTGAAATACCATGTGATGCTCAGTGGAGCTTAATACCTTTGAGCAGTGCTAGGAGCTGAATGTTAGTTGCTGTGCTTGCATCTTTATTAAAGACAAGAGCTCAGAGTTTTTATTTAGTGTGTGATATGGTGCATCTGGTGTGCTTATGTGTCCTTTTACAGGAACAGCTGCAGTAAAAGTCGGGTATATAAAAAAACTGCTCAATTATTCACATATAATGTAAAGATTCTACCACTGATAACTGTTAATAACTAAGTCATTTATATTTACTAAACTAATTTGCATACTGACCTGTTCCTCTTTCTCCTGCAGGTGATTCTTCCTCTTGAGAAAGATGGAGTTAGCTGAGAAGCTTGTGGTCCTTTATTCTCTGTTTGGAGGTGAGTGTGTTATATATGTTGAGCTTATATAATAATGTGTGTAACTGGTGATTCTCTCCATGTGTAATGTGAATGTGTGGTTAGTGTATGTTCTGTAGTGTGTGTTCAGGTGGAAGCTGATCTACTTACTTTATATAAATGATGATCTGAGTGTTCAGAGTCCAGCCTGAGTGTTTGTGTGGTAATGATCTTGTGTGATTCTGTCTGTGTTCCAGTTTCTTTGTGCAGCGATTCCTTCAGTGTCACTCTGCCACAGAGTGTAGAGGCTGTGAATGGACTCTGTGTTCTCATAAACTGCAGTTTCACGATTGATGAGAATACGTATAAGGGAGACCTCCAGAATAATCCTAAAGGAATATGGTTCAATGGAGGTAACCAGAAAGTCTTTGACTCCACAACACCTGAAAGCAACAAGATTAAAGGGAGAATAACAGGAGAGCTCCGTATGAAGGACTGCACCACCATCTTCAACAGGATCAATAATGATGAAAATGGGACATATTACTTCAGAATAGAGGCAGGAAGACTGAAATACACATATAAACCTCCTTCTGTTTCTATAAATGTCAGAGGTGAGTGATACAGTGAAGTGTACAGTGTGATTCTTCCTTTGATCTAATAATAATATATGTAAGATAATCCTGTAGTTCTTCTGTAACAAGACACTCTACCTCTCCTCATCTGTGTGTCTCAGACTCTCCCCCCAAACCCACCCTGAGTCTATATAGAGATCAGACGGAGTTGGAGGACCGGAGGATTTTAGAGGGCAGCTCTGTGAGTTTGTTCTGCTCTGCTCTTTCGTCGTGTCCCACTCAACCCCTTACACTAACATGGCGCCCCCTGCCAATCAACACCAGCCAGCAGCAGATCCAAAACACCAGCTTCATCTCCTCTCAGCTGAACTTCATCGCTACTCGCCTTCATCATGGACTCAGATTCAACTGCACTGCAACCTACCAGCTGGAGGACAAAGACACTAAAACAGCTCAGCGCTCTCTTATTTTACATGTTCTGTGTAAGGCTTGTTTATGAACTGAAGTTCTAATAGCTTTGTGATGTCCTGAATATGAAATTTAGTTGATATTTTAATGTTACATTATTATTATTATTATTTTCTTCTCTCAGATGCCCCTAAGAACAAGTCAATGCAAATATGTCCATTTGGCCTAATGATGTTGGACAGTCCCGGCTAGAAACAATGCTGATAAAATGTAGATAAGTGCTGATAAAAAATCGATTATTCAGCAATGCTTAGGTATCATAAAGGCATCCAGAAAAGTCTAGGCCTTTTTGTGTATATATGGGTTGAGGCTCAGCCCAAAAAATCTGTCAGTAAATAATCCAACAGTTTAAGAATGACATTCCCCAACAAGGGATTGCAAAGGCTTTATGTTTTTCCACTTCCTATTTTCCGTAATATCACTAAAAAGATTTAGGGATCTCCAAAAACCGCATATGAACGCCTGTGACGTTCAGTCCCTCAGATAACTCTATTTAAGTTACCCTCATGCTTCTATGATGAATGAGCTTGAGAATGCTTTTACAAACTGCTCTCAGAAGACATCAATAGTCGTTGCACCCACAAATGCATGTTAAGACTAAACTATGCACAATGGAAGCCATAAGTCAACAACATTCAGATGCAACTTGTCTGGACCTTGTTTTGGCTTATCTATAACAAAGAGATCACACATCACCCTTTCATATTTATGTCATGTTTATATACATCATTGCTATCGCGTTCTGTGGGTAAAGGAATAAATGGGGAATTCAGATTGTTACAATTCCATTTAAAAGCCATGGTCTGGACTGATATGGGGTGTATTAGTCCACATGGCATGAATAACGTCATTTGCAGCACTAATGCTGTGAGATATAAACATATTGTGAAGCAATATATGTTGCCTTCTAGACAGTGTCTTTTTAGGGGCATCTATGCTTTTTTCAACATGACATCACCAAGCTACATCTAGATGGGTTTGGGGTTATCATGGGGGAAAATTAGGATGAGAATATAGATAAAATTAGGAGATAAAAAAGGGAAGGTTTGAGTTAATAAGACACATATGTATGCGTGTATATCCAAGGAGGCCCTGCTAATCCCAAAAAAGGAAGTGGCAAGAGAAGCATTTACTTCTAACCTGTTCTGTCCTCTCTTCTCCTTAGATTCTCCTCGGAATACGTCGATTTCAGTGTCTCCGTATCCAGTGATGTTAGGGAGTTCAGTGTCTCTGAGCTGCAGTAGTGATGGAAACCCACCAGTGAACTACACCTGGTACAGACAGAATGGAGAGCAAATAGAGACCGGACCCTCTCTCACCATCAACCAGACTAATAATACACACAGTGGTTTATACTGTAGAGCTCAGAACCAACATGGAGCTCAGAACTCATCTGTACAGCTGGACATTCAGTGTGAGTACAATGCTACATTGCTTTTGATGCTGTACATATGTACTCATGTGTAGTTAGCTCTCATACCCGTACTCATTGTACTTGGAGCTTTTACTTCTTACTCTCTCATTTTGTTTTTTTAGTGATGCATAGTGATACATTTGCATATGCTACTATTATTTGATGGCATTTAATTTGCACTGTGGGAACTGCAGATGAACCAGGCTGGAGATATCTGAGGTAGAGTCAGGTGGAAAGGTTGTCCCTTTTGGTTTGAGAAAAAACCTGGGCTGGAAATAGTAGAAGAAAGTTGGTTAAAAAGAGGGAGCCAGGGATTAGTTAGGAAGAGAACCTGGTATAGAGTCAGAAAGTGAAGAGAAGATGAGGTGAGGTAAGACAGAAGGTAGAAGTAAAAGTCAGAGTGCACTTTGTCATTCAGACTATACAACAGGAAGTGTGCAGGTGAATGACGTATTTTTCAAAGCTCCGATGTGCAAATACAACATAATATAACATAAGGACAAATGTACATAGACAAACAGGACCGCATAGACAAACTTATCGTCACTGTCCAAAGAAAAACATGTATCTCCAAAATGGCGGCTTTACAGCCAAAAACCTTATTTAATTCTAATGTAAAATATATTTTATCCTCATACTATAGCAGAAGAGACTGGGTTTTCCGTAAATGTGCGAAAATGTCAGATATACACGTCTGTCACACACATGAATAATCACAATCTGTCTTCACTGGTTCGGCCCGCCCCCGGACTCAGCTTAAATACGGAAAGCGATTTGTTTCGTATTTCGAGCACGTCACTCACACATAACCACGCCCCCTGTCTTTTATTTTTATTTCTGAAAGGTGGCAACCCTAATGATGAGAGTAGTGAATCATCCAACAAGGGGAATTACAGGGGGTTTACAGAAACATTATCTAGCTCCCCTTTTTGGATGGCAGGTGGATGAAACAACTGATATTGCTGGCTGTGCCCAACTTTCTGTCATGTCCGCTATGTTGATAGTGCAGGTACAATTCAGGAGCACTTTATTGTTTTTTTGTTTGTTTTTGTTTTTTTGATGTTTCAGAGGGGTGAGATGTACAGTCTTTTTTGAAGTATTAAATGAAAACATGCAGGGCTACAATTTTAGGGATTAACTTGTGGCACAGACATACGATGGGGCTGCTCTCATGGCTTCAGCCCTCGATGCTCTGCGGGCCAAAGTAAAGGCAATTGCCCACAGTGCAATGTTTGTGCATTGCTATACGCACTTAATCTGGTGCTGTCACAGGGGGACAAATGCTTGTCTGAGTGCAGAATATTTTTTGCATCATTCTCAAGGGTTGCCACATTTTTCTCCAAATCCACAAAGAGGACATCTTTTCTTGAGTCTGCAGGCTGCTCAAGGTTGCCCAGACACACTCCTACTCGATTGAATTTCACTTCACGGATAGTGAGCACTGTGGCAAACAACTATGATGGCCTCCTGCAGACTTTTTATACCATCATTCCAGACAATGGATGATGACACATTGGATTGTGCCTAGGGTTTTGTAATGAAACTGGAGGATTTTGTTGTACACATATGAACAAATCTTCTCAGAGACTGATGTGGTCTTTAATATTGTCCAGCAGAGGGTCATGAATGTTCTCTACTGCATGTTGGACAGTGCAATGCCTCAGCTGTACAAATCATTAGTGGCAACAATTGGAGCTACATCTACGGGTGTAGAAAGGAACTTCTTCTGTTTAAAAAGGGTTAAAAAAAAAAAAAGTCTTACATCCACAACAAGATGGGAGAGGCCGTCTAAGCAGCCTAGCTCTGCTGGCCATTGAGAGGACACTGGTCAGGTCCCTGGAAAAGACTCCTACTTGGTACGATAAGATCACAGACTATTTTCTTGATAAGGAATAGAGGGCAGAATTTACGTATAAATAAATTGTCAAATTTTATGATGTAAGCTGACAATGAGCTTCAAAAGAGAAAGACAGCAAATAGAGACTGGACCCTCTCTCACCATCAACCAGACCAATAATACACACAGTGGTTTATACTACTGTAGAGCTCGGAACCAACATGGAGCTCAAAACTCATCTGTACAGCTGGACATTCAGTGTGAGTACAATGCTACAATGCTTTGGGTGCTGTACGTATGTACTCATGTGTAGTAGGCTACTCATACCCATACTCATTGTATTTGGGGCTTGTACTGCTTACTCTCTCATTTTGGTTTTTCAGTGATGCATAGTGATTCCTTTGCAGATGCTACTATTATTTAATGAGATTTATTTTGAAAATGTATGATGATAAATTGTAGGAGGAACTGTGGGAACTGCAGATGAACCAGGCTGGAGATAGCTGAGGTAGAGTCAGGTGGAAAGGTTGTCGCTTTTGGTTTGAGAAATAACCTGGGCTGGAAATACTAGAAGAAAATTGGCTAAACTGAAGAGAGGGAGCCAGGGTTAAATTAGGAAGAGAACCTGGTATAGAGTCTGAAAGTAAAGAGAAGATGAGGTGAGGTAGGACAGAAGGAAGAAGTAAATGTCAGAGTGAACTCAGCGGCTGAATGACATTGTATTTTCCTAAGCTCCGATGTGCAAATACAACATAATATAACATAAGGACAAATGTACATAGACACACAGACCAGTATGCTATCATCATACTGTAGCAGAAGAGACTGGGTAGGATTTAGGGGGAGATACTGTTTGAGAGTTGAAAAAAGCTGGACTGAAGGTAGAAGAAGCCGGCCCAGGGTAAGTTGGAAAAGCAGGGTGGTGTTAGGAAGAAATGCCAGGATGGAGTCAAGAGGAGAAGCTATTTTAGGGCTAGGATAAAAGAAAGACTGGAGTCAGGATGGGGTTTTGTAGAGGAGCAGGCTGAAGTTATCAGGAGAGGCTGGTCAGTAGTTAGAGTGAAAACAGGGCGTGGAGCCAGTAAGCAACAAACCATGCAGGAGTGAATAGGAGATTTATATTGCTGTAGGCCTGTACCAGTGGTCTGGAGGCTAATGCTGCAGTATCTCCAATACATGAGATCCTGGAAGCCCAGCTGACACTGGAGAATGAAGCAGCAAGATGTGACATGGTGTCAACTATTAATCTGTTCGATGTGCTTTATTCCCAAGATACTCCTAGGAACACTTCCATATCAGCATCTCCGTCAGGTCCAGTGGTGTTGGGCAGTTCAGTGTCTCTGCGTTGCAGTAGTGATGGAAATCCAGCAGTGAATTACACCTGGTACAAAGAGAATGGACAGCAAATAGAGACTGGACCCTCTCTCACCATCAACCAGACCAATAATACACACAGTGGTTTATACTACTGTAGAGCTCAGAACCAACATGGAGCTCAAAACTCATCTGTACAGCTGGACATTCAGTGTGAGTAAAATGCTGCATTATGCTGCAAGTACAGCAAAAGTGCTGTACTTATGTACTCATGTGTAGTAGGCCACTCAGCTTCAGATGCTTGAGGAAATAACAGTGTATATATAGATGACTTATAGGTAGTAGGAAATTTTAAAAGAATCTAAAAACTTATATTAACATATTATGTAATAATATTTAGCAAGCTGTATAAAAATGTAGAAGTCCTTAGTCAACTGAAGTTACATTTATTTATATAGCACCTTTTACAGCAGATGTTGTTACCGAGAGATATGTGACAGTGGCAAGGAAAATCTCCCTCAGGGCAAGAGGAAGAAACTTTGAGAGGAACCAAAAGAAAAAGGATCAGAGTTTACCATTATAGGCAATATTGAATAAGAACTGTTAGTAACTGTTAGATGGAAGACTATGATGATAGTCTATTAGAAATAACAGGAGAAGTGTTTTGTGGAGCCTCCTCATAGCACAAGACAAGCAGAAGCTTAATAGTAGGCAAACTGGTCTGGAATGCACACAGGGAGTGGCACTTAGCCATGGCAGATGAAGCAGCAGCATCAGAGTGCACAAGACGGGCAGTAGCTCCGCATTAGACCACAGAGATTTGGGCAGTAGCTCTGCATTAGACCACAGAGATTTGGGCAGTAGCTCCGCATTAGACCACAGAGATTTGGGCAGTAGCTCAGCTCGGGCAAAGTAAAAAACAGACAATACGCTCTGACAGAAGGACTGAGAGCACCATATGGTGTTAGCAGTTAGCAGTTAACTAATTACCAAAGGCTTGACTTAATGGGTAGGTTTAAGCCTAGAATTGATGATTGGGGCTGGATAGTGGGGGACTTTGTATTAAAAGGCTCTGCCCCCTGGACACTAATTCTAGATACTATTTGTGAGCCTGCACCTTGCGATCTGAGTGTCAGTACATATTTGTTTGCTGTCCATTCTCTTTCCCAACATGGTTTGATTGTGATTATCACCTCTGAAGCAATTATATTAATTATAAGACCTAAAAAAAGGCAGCACTGACCAGAAATGTGGCCAGCAGCCTGTGACTAACATAAACTGTAGAGTACATCTACAAGGTTCAACAAAGTAGGAGTGTCTATTAGACATACATGCATGAGCATTGTTCCATTACATTATTAGTTAGGAATGCATACTTGATGCTTGACAGGTGGATGAATTCTCAACATTGAGATGAGTGATACGTCAAAAAAGACAAGTGATAATAATGTGATGTGTTTAAAACATTCCACATACTGTGCTGCACACCTGACAATAAAACAGGATTAGTCTTAGCGGCTTGTTTGTTTTATATGTATATGTCATAATGTCATAATCAGTAATTACATACAACTTGATTATAAAGACACCTGGCTTTTGTGCATCAGTGCACTTTAGTCATGCCACAAAGGTTTAATTAACACTATTAATGGTGAAGTGAAGCTAGGGTGAAGTCATCTGGATTTCTAGTTCTATTTCTGTCTTAACCTTCGAACATAAAAGTCACAGGAAGTTCAGACCTAGTCATCATTCAAGAGCGATAAGCACTTTGTGGCAGTGTGTAGAATACTTTTTCGCTAAATAGACATTAGCATGCAGTTTCCAATCTTGAGAAAGATGGAGAAACTCCTCAGGAGATAATAATGCAGAAGTCATAAGAGGAACTAAGACTCAAGTAGGAAACCTCATGTTCCTCTGGTCTCCACTGGGCATTTACAGAACAAGGTTTATTGACTAAGCCATGACAGAGAACTACTCAGAACTGAAGAGTCAAATGATACAATAAGACACATTCTGCTTGTGTGTTCTGCACGAAACTGGTGTGCAAGCATAACAGCGCAGTTTAAGGGCTGTACGCATGAAGGGATGCTAAATGGGCTTTACTGCCTTTATTCAAAATACAGACAGACAGCTGCTGACAATCAATCTTCAATGATCACCGTTGTTGTTAGATTAAGAGAAGTGCAAGGTAAAAGGTATTGACAGTCTCTTTCTCTTGTTTTCTTTTTTCTCAGATGCTCCTCAGATCTCTTCCTCCTCCTACTGTAACAGTAGCTCTGAAAATGTGATTCAGTGTGTCTGTGAGGTTCATGGACATCCTGTTCCTAAAGTGGAGTGGCGTCTGTCTGGACAACCAGTTTCACCCTCTTCAAACCCACCCATCAGAGAGGAGCCTATAGGAAATACGAGTCTAAGAAGTGAAATTTCCCTGCATCGGTCACTGACAGGCATGCCCAGCCTTATGTGCATCAGCACCAATAAGCTGGGTAGCACCTCACAGCTGTTCTCTATGGTTGCTGGTCACTGCTCGTCTGCAGGTTAGAAACACCTTTTATTTAAACATGATGCTAATCAGTGGGCTGTAAGCCTTCGTTGCTTGTTTGCATGCTGTGAGGTCACTTTGTACTACTCTTTACAGAGTGACCTCACCTTTAATTGTGTATTATGTTAATGGTATGGTCTACATACTGAGATACATATACATATATGTATGTAGAGAAACTTACCGTTTTAAACTGATCAGTGAACCTAATTATGATACAACTGAAAAAAAGTTTGTTGTTGCCTTGAAAGCTGTGTTGCATCTTAACAACCTACTAGTACCTTTTTTTTTACACTTTTAACACATTGAACTCTTTTGATGAGGTATCACCACCACTCTAAAAAAAGTTACTCTAGAACGGAGCATTTCACATCAAATCACTCTGAATTCCTTTTTTTTTTAAATTACTTATGCAGAAATGAAAGGAATAGAATAGATATTATCTATTTTATAATAGATCAACTTTTAATTTAACTGCAGTGGAATATAATATAATCAAATTCTCTTAATTAAAATAAAAGACGTACTCTTGAGGGCTACCATCCCAGTGACTGTTCAGTACCCCTTTTTTCTGATAGTGAAGATTGAAGTAAGTGAATAATTGAACTTTCTTATGAACCTAAGGCATGCTGTTGGTCAGTGAGAATGAAGATGACTTCCTCATACAGAAAAAACACCTTTCTTGTAACTTGTGAAGTTAGAGACTCATGTGTCAATGCCATTTGCATTAGTCACTGCCTTCACCACTGGTCAGTTTCCAACCGCAGAGCAGATCTTGGCTGAATATTTTGATACCTATAAGGTCAGGGTTTATTATAAAGTTTATTAGCATTATCTTACAAATGAGTTAGCTCTTTGAGTCAGCTCTATTATGTGAATGTTGGGAGGCTCTCATGATGCTCTTAATTGTAAATGAAGACAAAACAAGCAATCAGGCCTTTTGACATTGAGGTAGCCATTATTTTGCAAGTCACAGCTTCCTCCTCTTGGGTTATCCCCTTTTTAACAATGAACCTGTTGCTTGATGTATTTATCTTTAGCTTGGCTTATTTGTTTCCAAATGTGCCTTAATTTTTCATTCTGCATATGTTTGCTGATGTATTTGTCTGCAGTTTTTTTTTTATTTTTCCTCCTAAAACAAGCTTGCTTATGTTATTCAGGACACAGCCAATGATATGCAGCACAAATTTGACCTGAATGCATCCGGTAAAACTGCTAATCAATATCTGGCATTTTTGTTATAGTAAAATGATTTAGAGTTGAACCTGGAAAGATGATTTTGCAACAAAGCTTTTGTTAGATGATCATGAGGTAGACCATTTATAATTGATTTATTTATTTTTTAATGATAGAAAATACTGTTGTAATGCAGCATGTGATGTTTGCCTATATGCAAATATGTTGGAGAATATAACAGTTGGGGAACAAATTCTCCTTCCATTGTCCAGCTGGCCCCCACTTGTCCTTTCTCTCTCTATGCTTTTAGCGGAACATCAAACAGTAGTATTTAGTTTTCCAGCCTGTGCCTTCTTGTCGTTACTCTGCTCGTAAACCGCTAAAAGGAAGTGTAATTATTGTAAGGGTGCAGGCTTTGTTTTGTGGCCAAAAGCCTTTGTCTAGCATATTTTACAGAGATGATGTTCAAACACTTGTCTTTACAATACTCACAGGGATAGATCAGTTGTTCTTATGATTCATTATATCAAAATGTAAAATCATTAGGTTTTGATACATTAGTAACAAAATATGATGCCCAAAAAAGTAATTTTTTTCGTTCTTGCTGTTAACTTATAATTAATGTATAAGTGATTACAGATACTCAGATATCAAAATAAGTATACCGGTGACCTGAAATTTAATCTTTACGAGCATGTTCTATTTCCTAATATGTTGGGAAGGACCAACGAGGATTGCATGGTTTATTTTAAATGTAGTACATGATGCAAATCTACAGTACAGTTTCTCCCCCTCCACCCTGTGTTTATTTTATTTTTGATGGGTACAATTAAAGGGATGGTACTGTTGGGACTGATGACAGTTAATTCTATTGATGTGGTTGAAGTTCAACAAATGTCTATTTGAAAGTCAGTTGCTAACAGAATATAAGTCTTTAACATTAACAGATCGTTAAAGCCCAGATGCAGAAAATGAAATAAGAACAAGAAGGCATTCCACAACAACCGATACAAACAATCAACAAAAAAACTACATCATCACCAATAATAAAATCAGATCAGAATATAAATCTAAAAAAACAAAAAGAAACATAGTGATACATTATGGTATCCCAGTGTTGGTGTCACAGCACAAGAAAATGAATTTTGTTATAGTGCTATTGTTATGACAGTTGTTGGTCTGAAAGTCAAAGAGTTCAGATACACAAAAAACAAACAAACACAAGATATTTTACATACTCAGACTGTGATTAATCCAGGCTTGGATTTTCAGACAGTAATTAATCCAGGTTTAGATTTTCAGACAGTAATTAATCCAGGTTTAGATTTTTAGACAGTAATTAATCCAGGTTTAGATTTTCAGACAGTAATTAATCCAGGTTTATATACTCAGACAGTGATTAATCCAGGGTTTGATACTCAGATTTGAATAAACTAGGTTTAAATAATTTGACTGTAATTAATCCAGGTTCAGATACTCAGACACTGATTAATCCAGGTTGTTATGTGCTTACAAAGTACCTAAATGTATAGAAATTGAATCATGTATAATGATTTAAAAGCAACACATGTGTCATAGTCAGAAACTAAAGTTAGCTGGGTAAGCAAGAAATACAGAAAGACATAATGCTGAATCAAGAATGCTGAGAAGGAACCTTAATTTAAATTAAAACTAATTTTAGAAAAACCAATGAACATCCAGTCATTACCAATGATTAACCACAAGACAGCCAGACAGTTTTAAATGTAAATGATTTAGACAGCTTGTAGTGTTGTCAGTTAGACTCAAGTAATAATTTAGCCAGATGGGGAGGCCCACAATAAAGTTCCTGCTTATGGCTGTCAAAAGGCTAAAGTCAAACCTGTTTTGCATGCTGCTGAACTCTCCATATTCAAGTTATCCTCAGTTTATCTCTGCTCATATAAGCAGTACCTTTTGTTTATTTATTATTTACTGTAGGTGATTTCCATATTTACTCCATGCTGGTTGGTGCCGTAGCTGGAGCTTCTGTAGTCATGGTCCTGTGTGGCATACATTTGTGCAGAAGGTGCGTCCACAGTGTACACCCACTTAGACCACAAGAGCAATAAGTCTGTCCATTAGAATAACTTACTTAGAATGATTTTACATTTATTAACTTGCTTGAAAATAAGCAGGGCTGGAGAATAATTTAATTATTGTACTTTGTCATGTGTATTATATAGAAGCATTTTTACTTTTTGTAATTGTAATGGAGTATTACCATTTAATCTCAGTATTTTTACCTTCATTAAAATATAATCCTGACTCGATATTTCCACTTTAAATTGAGTAAAGTTTTGACCAATCACATGACATTTATTTAAGCATTTTTATTTCACCCCTGCAAACGATCATATCTTGTATCTGAGTTGCATCTGAATGACTACTTATTACTTTGACAGGTTGTGAGCATGAGACATCTTGTTCCCCAGGAACTTTGGATAGTTACCTTTCCTGTTTATACCTTCACTGCAGAACATACACATGAACATATTGTAGTTTAGAATGTCAGCAACTGTAGTTACCTAAAACCAGAATGACCTTAAAAAAACCCATATGATGAAAAGATTTAGGAAAAATGTAATTCTTTTTCAGGAGAGCACATCACAAATCAAGTCAAGAAGACAGTACAGGACTCGTTTTAAATGATAGGGTTGGTTGCAGCTTGCATCTACCACACACACACACACACACACATACACACAATACCCATTGTCAGAATCCGAATATGGTTTTATTGGCCAAGTTCATTTGCACATAAAAGCACTTTATCTTCAATAACATAATATGTATCCTGCCATTAATAAACTGTAACATATTCATCCATACCACACCTACCACACCTATACAGTAACATACATCCATACCTGAGTTCTACCACACCTATACAGTAACACACATCCATACCTGAGTTCTACCACACCTATACAGTAACATACATCCATACCTGAGTTCTACAACACCTATACAGTAACACACATCCATACCTGAGTTCTACCACACCTATACAGTAACACACATCCATACCTGAGTTCTACCACACCTATACAGTAACACACATCCATACCTGAGTTCTACCACACCTATACAGTAACATACATCCATACCTGAGTTCTACCACACTTATACAGTAACATAAATCCATACCTGAGCTCTCCCACACCTATACAGTAACATAGACATCCATGCCTGAGTTCTACCACACCTATACAGTAACATAGACATCCATACCTGAGTTCTACCACACCTATACAGTAACATACATCCATACCTGAGTTCTACCACACCTGTACAGCAACATACATCCATACCTGAGTTCTACCACACTTATACAGTAACATACTTCCATACCTGAGCTCTCCCACACCTATACAGTAACATAGACATCCATGCCTGAGTTCTACCACACCTATACAGTAACATAGACATCCATACCTGAGTTCTACCACACCTATACAGTAACATAGACATCCATACCTGAGTTCTACCACACCTATACAGTAACATACATCCATACCTGAGTTCTACCACACCTGTACAGCAACATACATCCATACCTGAGTTCTACCACACTTATACAGTAACATACTTCCATACCTGAGCTCTCCCACACCTATACAGTAACATAGACATCCATGCCTGAGTTCTACCACACCTATACAGTAACATAGACATCCATACCTGAGTTCTACCACACCTATACAGTAACATAGACATCCATACCTGAGTTCTACCACACTTATACAGTAACATAGACATCCATGCCTGAATTCTTGTTCTTATATTAACTACTTGCTGTCTATTCCAAAGACTATTTGTCAGGAGCAGGAGGAGGAGGAAGGAGAGTCTCTATATGCCAACAAAAACATGATATCCCCCGAACATGGAAATGCTCTAAATAACCCAGACAATCTGCACTACTCCACCATCAACTTCCTAAATGACGAAGAAAGGTCGAGTGAAGTCAGGGGCCTTTCCTCGCTTACGCCTAACTACGCCACCATCCAGCACAGCTCAAGACAAAACCCTGAGAGAGAGACCATAGAAACAGGCAACTCAACTGCCACAGAGAAACCAACCAAACTGGATATGGCAGGCGCGAAAGAGATTGTACAGCCCACGAAAGAGGAGGCAACATACGGGAACATCATCCATAACAAGACCTCTCAGTCAAATTTGGCTGATGCTGTGAACATGGAGCAATCAGAGACAAAACCAACAGATCAGGAGGATTTGGCAGAAGCGAAAAAAGCTGAAAGCATTTACGCACAAGTTAACTTTAATCGCAAGTGATCTTCAGTAGCAGGGTTTTTTCCAGAATGCAACAATGTGTTATGAAGGGTAGCAGCGTAGAGACTTCATAACACATGCATAAACATTTAATAACAGATTTCTGAAGCAATATTTAAGTATTTATTAACAGCTTGTGTCAGTTTGTGCAAGACGACTGAATACATTTTATGAAGTAAATGACATACATGACCATAATTTAAAATAAATATTCTTTCATTTACAGTCATATGCAAAAGTTAGGATGTCCTGGTCAAATGCAATGTTTTGTTGACTTTTGAAGGTGAAAATAAGAACATATCCTGGACAGAGACCACACTTTTGCACATTTTAATGCACAATTATCTACTATTTAATTATTTATTTCTGTTTGCTGAACTGGGTTTTTTTTGTTGCTTGTACAAACATTATGTAATGCCAATTTTAAATAAATAGAGCATGTGCATTAAAAGTTTGCTCCCTGTGGAGGTTGTTAACTTATTTGGACTTATCAATAATGCATGCAATTTGGGTGTCCAAAATTTTGCACATGACTGCTATAACGCTATTATTAAGCAACATTCCCATGTACCTTTCGTGAGCTTTTCATTCTCAAACAAGTTTGAATTTCAGTGCTATTGGGAAGGAAGATAAAGGTTACCAGGAACAATAAATGATGATACAACTGATATGATCAATATTTATTGAGCTACACATACAGAAGTAGTGTCTCTCACTATGGCGTCTAGCTGCCATGTTAGCTAAAGCAATATGTATATGTCTGGAAACAGAGTTGTAGAGGTTCCTACTTGTCTCCCAAACCATTCACATGTCTCACAGTGTCAAATCTATCCATCAACTATCATTCCTATTGGTTGATTCTTTCTGGGTGCAACTAGGTGAAAGACGAAAGTGTGGCATAACAGGGTAAGAATCATTAGAGCAGAAATGTTAAGAAGCTAGCATTAGTTTGTAGTATACTGACTGTTGTGATTATGACATATTTAGGATATGATTAAGCCGCCTTGGTTATCTCAGTGTATTATGTAAATTACATGAAAGATGAAAATATAAAAATCTTAGAATTATTATTATTATTTATTTTTGCATGAAGACCATGAGTGAGTATTTATGTGAGTTTGGAGTGGGCTGGTCTGTATTGTGTAATTCCTAGTTTGAAATGAGTCCCACTGTAGTGCTGTCTGAATCTCAGTATAAATGTCAATTAAAATCATCATGTTGTATATACTGAAGTTAAACTGTAAGCCTGCAATAAGGTACCAGACTTGCAGCTAATTAATGGTAGCATTGCTCACTTAAATCAAACGTCTTGTGAACTGATGGATTACACAATGTGTTTTGAAATCCGTATGTCTTTAATTTTATTAGCTCTTGTTCCTGTTCATATTAAGCACGATTCACCATACCATAATTCTTGAATTACCTCAGATTGCATATGTGTTGAACTGTCTGTCTATGCATCCATTCAGCGAATTTCCCTTAAACAATATTTTCACCCTTCATTAGTTCCTGCACTGCTGTTTGCTAAGGCTGTCAGATGAAGAACATACTGTATTGACATAAGCAACAGCAAAACAATCAGCTAATTTTTTAGACGTCTTGGCATGGAGCCTTAGAGGTTCTTAATGGTGTCCTGTGTTACACTATCCCATACAGTTTGAATATTTTACTGCTTGCCGTTACATTGTCCTCTACATTGGGCTATCTGCAATACAAGTAAACTCGTAAATGGCTTTGTATAAGATCATCAGCTAAGTGCCATAAATGTACTGTAAATGTAAATTCCTGTGGGGAAAACAAATCGGTTTTATTTTCATATCCTATACTTCTTTAACAACCATGAGAAAGTAACATACAGTACATTCAAACTTATGAATGAGTTTCCCTTCTTCTCTAAAGTGAACAATTTTGGAGATGGTAGGTTTTGGTCAGTGACAGTAGGGGCTTCTCTTGCCCTACAGGACCATGACAGGACGGAGCTGTGTAGTATTGGAAGAAAAGACATGTTTACATTTTTAACAGCTTCAGTATCTCTTACTGGGATGGCAAACAAAGGCATATTAAAAAAAAATAGCATTACCACACTGATGGTTTTGGCCAGATGGTTTTGCACACTTGGTTGGTTCGTGGCACATGCCTCTTCTGAACTGTAAATGAGATTTATATAGTTCTAAAGTAGTTAACCATTACTGCTGCATGGTATGATACTGTATACAACTAGGGACATAACACCATATATTTTAAGGCACTTTTGTCAGGTTAGATTTTCAGGTTACATTCTTTTCTTGATATTTTCTGTTGAAATGTCCTGCTGAAATGGCTCCTACTAACCAAAATAAATCAAAATCAACCCCACATATCACACAACCCCCCCAACGTTCTTCCTTCTCTTCAGAAAAATGCAGCCATTTGAATGACCACAGCATGAGTCCTGCCAATCTTACCCTGATAGGTGCCTAGTCTTGCCAGCATAAAATGAAAAGGAACTGGAAAGGAATGTTATATATGTTTTGGTAATTTTAAAGGATTAAGAATAATTTAGGCAAACAAATAATGGGGTAACTGATATAATAATGATTTATTAAGCCAAGTGCAAGCACTACAGAAATATTTACATGTGGCATAAATGGTCTCCATGTGGTGTGAGAGAACATTCAGACAGGAAATGGTGCTAAAATAGAGAAGCATTACAGACCTGCTTGCGTCAGTTGTGTTAGTTGTGTTACCACACAAACTAACAAACACTATTTTAATCAGCTGTTTCAATCTGAGATCCCATTGTTAATGTGGGTTTTTATTTATTTATTATATAAGTAAATGTGCTTTTCAGGATTACTATAAAATATAACAGCAAATGAACATGATATAATAATATAATGATAACTTGTATAAAGGATACATATTGGGACATAATCGGGTTGAGTATTCAAACACTGATACCCAGTTTATCTTTAAATATTTTAGGAATTTCATGATGGCATGTTATCCAGTTTGGATCAACGAAAAATGCACCCACCAAACGAAAACGTTTTTGAGTCATTTTGAGCTGTGATGTTGGCTTCTCACCACCAGAGGGCAGTATTACCATACCTGTGAACCAGATCACGACTAAGTGACCTGTGAAATACTCATGACAAAGACTACATCTTTATGTGTGTTCTTTATGTAAGAATCTGCAAAATAAGAATATCTCCACATTTGATATTAAAATCTTGCACAAATGTCCTGGAGGATTTTTCAGAGTAAATCCATAATGGAAGATTTTCACAAACACCACACGCCTTGCTCTGATTTAATTGTGAGCACAAAAACCATGTACTTATGTTAAAATAGACAAAATAGACTGAGTATTCAGTTTATTAGGTACACATAGCTTGTAGGTACATTAGGGTGAACGAAAAACTCTAAGTGTAGGTACTGTGATATAAACTAAGCTAGGTGCTACAGTATCTCATTAAGTTAAATGGGACTTTTACCTGGATCTGTTTCAAAGACATTCTTATGACTTTAAGCTCCTGAGACCCCAGCGTCCTCATATGAGGACATTACATTTCTGCTTCTCTGCACCATGATACTTTTTTAAATGTTGACCCTTTGGCCTCATATGAGGACATTGTTTTTTGTCAAAACAACTTCCTGTATAAAGACAGCGTTTATTTTATACTTGTTAGGTCCTACTAATCACAAACAGCTAGGAGAAATTAAAATTGCGCCCCAATCAAGTCCGGGTCTCAGGAGGTTAGCGAAGGCACTTAGATATTGTTCCAAACTGTATCTCTATTTTTGCATTTTTTAAATATAATTGTAAAAGCAGTAATTAATGAGGATAGTATGAAAACTACGTCCTGTATATGGTTGTTTAAAATCTGTTGTGTTTGTTGATGACGTAGAACGGTAGGCAGAGTCAGTGAAAAGAAAGCGCGCGAGAGGAAGAGGGAGAGAAAGCTATGGAACAGCGTTCATCATTAAAGAAGGAAGTCTATGATTGAGTCTCATTCCCTTCATTCCTCGTTTCAACCACGCTACCCATCGCCAACTCAACCAACCCACAGCCCAAGTCTGAGTCGGGCCAACGACTTACTATCCACTTTTACATAATGATAAAAAGCCCGTTGTCGTTTACAGTGTTTTTTAGTGTTTAGTACATCAGAAGAATAGCTGCACACAGTTGAACCCAGAAGAAATCGATTCAAGTTTCTCGCTTAGCTGTGCATGTGGCAAAATGCACGGACAGGCCTCTGCAGACATTCAGTTAGCAGTGATGCTGTCCATGAGTCACCCTGTTAGTGCCACCGCCATAGGCAGATGGCTGCATGATGCAGGTCTACATGCTGCCATTATGATGACTGCCATTAACACCATGTCTACGTCGCCAAAGACTGGAATCATGTCGTGTCAGAATGTCATGGAGTGACTCAGAAACAGCTGTGCTGTGCTGTGTCTGGAGACGACCATGCATAACATGTCACTTTTTTTATAATAATATTTTCCTATTTGACCCTTTTGTATTCACCCATCTACAAATTAGGGCAAATAAGTCAATCGCTTGTCAGCCCCAGTAATCTTCCGACTCGGGTTTCAGAAGTGATGAGATTGTGTGGAAAAGTGCAAATACTAAACTTTCCTCACATTATTACGGTTTGTAAGTACCCTGTTAAAAAGCATTTAGCTGGAGTGTTTAAACACTGTGTCCACTCACTCTCCACTCTGTTACACACTCCTACCCTGCTGGTCTACCTTGTAGGTGTACCATACCTCAGAGACGTTAGTTCATCTGTTGTTGCAGCACTGGAGTCAGTCATCCTCTATCATCCTGTTGGTTCACGCTGTCACGCTGTCACGCTGTTGGCTGGATAGTTTTGTTTGGTGGAGTCCAGCAGTGACACTGAGGTGTTTAAACCTCAATGTTACTGATGGACTGAGAATGCAGAGAAACATAGTTTCCATAGAAGTGGAAAATATATTATGTTTTGGTTTACATCAAATATTAATCCAATGAATGTTACTGAAAACACTGTCAATTACTGACTGTGACATTATAATACATGTCGTATACATATTATGTACCTTAACTCTGTATACAGCACCATTATCCAACTGCACATTCTGAACCAGCAGGAATCCATCCTTTATTACATTTCCACATTCAAACTTTTCATAGTCATAAAGCCACTTAAATTACGAGTCTTGTCATATAATTTGAGCTGGAATGGTGAGAGAATCACCGTTTTCAATGCTGTAGTCCCATACACTGCAGTCTTTAAGGGTAACAGTAATGAAGATGCAGGAGAATAAGACTCCAGTAAAGTTCACTGTGCTTCTAGAAGATTTTCACAGACAAACGAACACTTTCTCTTTCTGCTTTATTTCCAGTGGTCCTTTGAAAACAGTACAGCATTGCATTTCCTCCCGAACTCACAGTAAGAACAGACATGTTTCCATAGAAACTTTTGTGGTTGAATAGGCTGGTTAAGTTCTGAAGGAGTGCCATGGAAACTGGTTTATGTGTTTAAATGATTGTGTCCAAGCTAATATTTCACTCTAGAGATGAACAGTTAGGAACATCACTTGCGGTAAACACAGTGGCGTGGGTTGGATCTTCCTGGCCTTAGTTCAGAAACCGTTAGGGCCACACTATAGCTGGATATTTCCTTTTGCTGCTGCTTTTGTTTGTTTGTTTCCTACAAACTGTGTCCAGCATAGATTGTTAGAATACTGATGTTGACTGGACTTCGTGGTGTTTTGCTTGAACAAACTCACAGTAGTTGGACATATACTCTACTATGTGGGCAAAAGACTGTGGACACCAGATCATCACATCAACACTCCTGGGCAATATGAAAAAGGGCCAAACCAAAACTGACAAACCTTTAAGTTTTGAATGGTCTTACCATAAAATCATTAAACTAACAAATAAAGTGACTTAGTTTAGGAAGTTTTGTGGGTTAAACTTCCAGACATTGAATTATAAAACGAAGAGTCAATATTGGGCCGTTCTTACATTACTGACTTCAAAGAGCTGAATAACATTGTTCAGTTAGGAGCTCAAACTATTCTGTATAGGACTGAAATAGGGTTTGACTCTGAACACTGAAAACAGTCAGCAACCATTGCACTTTTTGCTTGGCCCATTTTTTGACTGGGAGTTTATATGAGATGGTTGGCCATTATATCGAAGCACCATGGCAATGAATTCAGAGTTAGCCTTCCCTTTGTGGCTATGACTGCCTCCACTCTTCTGAACAGGCCTTCCACAAGGTTTTGTAGGGTCTCTCTGGTTTTTGCATTTGTTAATGCTGCATTAACCTCTCTGTTCATGTAAGGGGCTAAAACCAAACCCTGAAAAAGACCATTATCCCTCCTCCACCAAACTTTGCTGCAGAGACAATGCATTCTGTGTTAGCAACATTCTCCAGACATCTGCCAAACAGGGATTTGTTCATCAGACTTCCAGATATTTCTGCATGATTCATCACAACAGAGAACACATTTTCACCGCTGCAGTGGCAGCGTCTTTTACAGCACGCTAACCTTTGCTTGGCATTGCACATAGTCAAGGTTAGATTTAGTGATGCTGGGGTTCTAGGCTAAAGACAAGAATGCAGGGCTGTAGAATAGGGAGCTACAAGAGTGACATTGAAGTAAAGTATTGATTTATTTGTTGTATTTTTTCCTCAGAAGTAATCAGAAATGTAAATCCTAGGAATTATTAATAACTTAATATTAATATTTTCTTTAAAATACCCAACACTGGAATTTTCCGCAGAATATTCACCCTAACCTTATTAACAGGTTGTGCAACACAAGCATAGCAGGTGTGGTGCAAAGTATTTAAGCTTTCCTCACTTTTTCACTGTGTCTGAACAGCATAAGAGTATTACTACTCTTTACTACTACTATTACTATTAGTACTAATACAGTTTCAGTCACTTGATGAGAAGAAACTTTGCCGTGATGTAGAAAAGCACACATCTCGGACAGAATATCTGATTAGTATTTCATGAGACTTTGAGCTCATGGGGGCTCTAGGTGCCTACTTGCATTTGTCTGGTACAAGATTACCTCTGGATAAACATCCTCAAGCACATTCTGCATTCCTTATCACAAACACATTGATTAATTGGGTCATTGATTGTACCTGTTTCGTGAACTTCAGTTCCTTATGCATCATGTATATCACATCCTGAAACAGCAGAGATATGTCTACTCATTTACATGTTCAAACCATCTTCTGTTCCTCATCTTAATATAGCCTAGAGCTATAAAACCATTTAAAGTCGCAAATGTTGCTAAATGGCTTAAACTGCAGAGGAATGGTGAAAGAATCACCTTTTAGGCTTCTGTAATCCCAAACACTGCATTTGTGCATTCATTCCTTAAAAAAATAACAAGGCTGCAGGAGAATAAATCTGTACCATTCTTAAAGTTCATTGTTTTTCTGAAGTGTTTTACAGACAAATGAGGGAAACACCTTTACTTTCAGCTTTAAATCTTGATTTCCAGTGCCTGTAACTGGCTGCCTGGACACTCTGTAGATATCCTTCCCAAATCCCAGCAGGAATGTATACACTTTTGTTACAGAAAGTCCAAGTATTGTAGAACTGTCCAATGTCAGAAAATGAATACATAGACCAGTGGGAGTTTAAAGGAAACCTGTAATAATGTGTAAAGTGCTGGCCCACCACAAAAGTTCAGTACTGCTTGATATAAACTAAGTCTGGTACTGTACTAGAGAAACAATTCCTCTAAAACATATTCCTCCACTCAGGGTTTTGGTGATGGTGGTGGACATCTGGAGCATACTGGAACAAAAGCTCCTATATGTGTTCAACTGTGTTGCAATCTATTAACTGTAAAGGTTCAACTAATGCATAGGAGTCTATGAGAACCCTTGGACCTGTCTCATTTCAGACTCGACTTAGCTGTGAAAAAAATGCATCTATTGAGTCATCATAGGGCCTGTATAGCAAGGCTGCTACCACCAGTGACCCTGTGGCTCTGTGTGCCTGACTACTGCATAACACTAAGCAGGGCTTCTTCTGATCAGTACATGTAACAGAGACTGTGCTTTACTAACAATGCCTTAGCCTTTCTTTTCGAATCCCTTCTTTATATAATGGTAAATATATATATATAAGTTTATATTGTGGGTCTCTGCAGTTAATCTAAGTCATTCATGTAGAAGTCTTCATGTACTGAGTTCTGACTTACTTTAAATTCTTTATACTGAATATCAGCCTCAGCTAATGGATACGAATCTGTGGGAATTCTTTGGCTTGTCTCATTTCTGAATCTAAGAAATGTGAGGCTTAGCTGGGCCTTGTAGATAGAAGCATCTGGTTTTTTTGTTTTTATCATGTGTTATGTGAATTGTATGTAATTTATTGCCACTTTTATTATTATTATTATTATTATTATTTACTACTACTAGTAGTAGTAGTAGTAGCAGTAGTACAGAAATCCAGCCAGTGGACACTATAGACTGGATGGCTGACTAGAACATTGTGAGTTTTGAGACTGTCCAAGTGAGAACAGGTGAGAGGGCCATTGGGAGGGTTTCTGAAATGGACAAAGGGAAGCTAGCTGAACAGGGCACTTAGAGACTAAATTAACTGAATACTAGGAGACCATCTGAACAGGATAATGGGAAATCAATTGCACAGGGCAGCTGTAAGAGCATTTGTCTTTTTGGCTAGTTGAGGCAACATGCGTGTAATGCAATAAATATAAAATAGTCTCAGTCAAGTTCTGGTCACCACTAGGTGCTAGAACAGTTTCAGCGCTGCTTGTAGATTCTACAAGTATCTGGAACCTTACTAGAGAGACCATTCTTATAAAGCATATTCATACACTCACTGGCTGAGTCAGACACTGCAAGACACACAACTTCTCCAAGTGTCCTCCCACCAGCAGAGCAGCATCATCCTTATCTTAAATCCAGAAATTAAAGTTCAGTCATATAAGAAATTAAAATGTATAATAATAATAACAACACTAATAAAAGTAATAATAACAATACATTGTTTGTATTGGTGTTAATTGTTCATTTTTTCACATTTCCGCTGTTTTAATTTGTTGCTTTTTATTGCTGATGTCATTTATTTGCCTTCTTTGTTTGTTTACATTGTGAAGCACTTTAAGCTTCATTTTAAACGTATGAAAGGAAAATAAAGTTTATTATTATTATTATTAGTAGTAGTAGTAGCAGCATTAGTAAAATAGCAACAGAAAAAAGATCCATTATTATTATTTTCTTTAACCACAGCGTGCTGCGAGAGAGAGCGCCACCCAGTGGACAGTAGAGGCGCTCAGGTTTGGGTGAGAGAGGTAAAGAGAGAGCACGGGAAAGAGAGAGACTCGCGTGAGCGCCCGCGCGCGCCAGACACAGCCGGCGCAGCTCTGCTGGTGCGTTGGCTCGTGCACCGCCCTGCTGCAGCTTCAGCGCGGGGAGGCGCTCACAGGTAACACGCGCGCTTTCATCCGGGGGTTAGAACGGGCAGCTTGACAGTGAAACAGGAGAACAAGTGGAAGGAGGGAATCAGCTGGAGATGGATATGGAGGTGCCTCGAGCCTTTTGGGCTTTGGATTTTTGGGCTGCATCGCTGATCTGATCTCGCTGACGTGAGTTGCTGCTTATCTCCTCCTGGTGCTAGTCTGCTCTCGTGCGTGCTCGTTAACTGCTGATTATAGTGGGAAAACAAAGAAAGTGCGGTGGTTGTGTGGTGGACGTGCAGATTAGATTTAAACCCTTGTATGCGCATGCACACGCATGCACAGTGGCTCGTGCTGCATTTGTGAAACCGGTAACGCTACAGGAGAGACTTAGTTTGGCTGTGCTTCACGTGCACTTCAGTGTAAGGCATTTCAGTTATAATAATAGCATTTAATAAGCTGGGACCACTGAAAAAAAGCAGTGTAATGCAGTTCACTTAAATGCAAATCCATGTAACTATTTCTGTCACGGATGAAGGAGCTGAATGTGCACACATGGCAGCGAAGCTGGGAAATGCATAGGGCTGCACGCGCTGATCCAGGTTACTTCTGTTTACATTAGGTGTTTCTTTATCTGGCGTGCACCCCAGTGGCATAGCATCAGATTGTGCAGGTTCTGTTGCCTTTTCCCCATCATGAGGTTTTTGTTGCAGCACGTGCGCGCTCGTGCTCCACCCTAAAACATGGTCAGTCTGTTTTTTTTGGGGTTTTTTTGGACCAGAAAAAAAGCTGCACAGCTTGAGCGAGATTTGGACAGAGTGGCAGAATGGACAGAATGAATGCTCCCGGGCTGTGTACATGAGCAGATGAATGAATGTGTCCGTTGGGATGACTTGGGAGTTAATGAGATTTGCACACTCCTCTTATTGCATGGGTTCTAATTTGAACCGCTGGCCAGTCTGGACCCTAAAGGACTCTTGCTGCTTCTTCTTCCCTCCCCCTCTGACCATTTATTCAGAGATGAAGTCTCCAAAATATGCAGGTACATGCTGTATATCTCGTAGGAAGCCAGTAGGATTGGTGTAGAGTATGTGCACAATGAAACAAAGAGATTTGCAATTGACAGTTGCTGTCCAACGGAAAAAATCTCCAATATGGCAGCTTTACAGCAGAGGGCAAACACCTAATTTAATTGGAATGTAAATCAATGGAACCAGGCGTTTTTCCAAGCATTTGTGGCTTACTTCTCTTGGTCCAATCCTCATGAGTTTTTTCACACAGTGTAGACGGCAGCTGTCGTGTTCTAATGTTGCATAAAAGTATGAATCGTAAGGTGTCCAGTTCTGAACAGCTACGAAAAAAACTCCACCTTGTTTCTAACCCAGTTAGAAATAAATACAAAGCTGTCAGACACTGCACGTTAAACACTCTTGCTTTATACTCAAAGAAACTCTTCCTTACAGGTCGTCTGGTAAACGCAATGGTTACAACTATGACAAAACCATTTAAATGGCCAAATCAGTGGTCAGCATCCCTGCTCCTGGAGATCTACCCTCCTGTAGACCTTAAATCCGCCAATAATCAACCCCATATGAGCCACCTAATTACAGCCTTCATGAGGTTCCTGTTCTGAAGGAGATTTGTTGGATTTGAGAAGCCAGCTGGATGGGAGATCTTCAGGTGAAAGGCTAGTGATCTGAAATGTTTTTTTGCATGACATACAAACTGTTGTATATAGTTCTCCAAAGAGTCTTTTATAAAAATCTTTCTATATAACAACAATAAGGTCTCTGTGATATAATCTGTCTTGGTACTATACAGAACTATTTTTGCTAAAGGCAGGATAATTTCTGAATCCAGAAACTTGAGTCAGTGACATGATTAACGTCCGTGATGTATTTACCTTCTCAGACACTGATTGGTGTAACTTCTCAAACAGTGAAGTTTATGGACTTTATAGATTTTATGTCTGTCTATTGATGGTCTGTAACATACATACCATAATCTCCTTTAAGACGGAGGAATCGGTTTCCTTATAACTGGTCATGGTGTAAACATACATATTGATTTGATGTCATACACTGTTCAAGACAACTTTCCAACTGGCGTTTGGAAGTTAGAAAGCCAACATATACACATTGCTAATTGGGTAACACCTCTGACACACCCATCAAAGCCTATTGCACACCATTTCACACTGTACCTGGAAACTGTAGCAAAATATGGCCTATCATTTTTGAGATTGAATGTGCCAGAGGGTTCAAATTCATGGGAAAAGATCACGAAGAGTCTGACTTTGAGGTGACCTACCTTTTGATGCAGACTATATTTATTTTTTATTTTTTCACAAGTGTTACTAGGCAGGAGTCTCTTAACTTCAGCTCTGTGTCAGTATCAATGATTGATTCACCACCCAATTAACAGTTACGGTTTTAGATGAACAGACAAATAATAACAGTCAGCATTACAGCTGATGTCATATATAAGTTCTGTTATGTCCTATGTTCCCTTATTTCATTTTCACAGTGTGATCAGAACTTGGTTTGTGACTTTCTGTGTGGTACCATATTGTGTCTTTCTATGTGGTGCTTATTATCTGTGTCTGGGGCAGCTCGGTTCACCAGATTTCACATTAATGAATACACGTTTATGTTTCAGATTTGGACTGAGCAAGTTTGTACAGTTCATCCAGGTGAGAAATCTAATGCTGAACAGGATGAAAGCTTAGAATGTAAAATGGTCAATATGGATGGGGCATTAATTCTTTCAGATATTTCACCTTTTATTCAGGGAAAGAACACAGGACTCAATTGGAATGTTTTTACAGAGTACCACAGACTGTGGGAGGAGCCTACTATGGAAGGACCTTCAGTATTCCTGAATCTCATTCTTGTGATACATTGTTTTTTTCTAAGAACATCATAGATACGGGCACAAATACAGAAGTGCATGTTTCATTTCAGAGAGAGATTTAGTAATTAGCGTAATTGGATTTCACTCCACAACACATCAAATATCTAGTAATAATGATGTTACTCTTCGTTTTTGATACCAGGTTTTACATGCACCACTGTTCACTCATTGTGTCTGAAGCAGATATGCACACAAAGAATACATGGACAGCAGCATCGACTTACTGATGCATCCCAACAAGAAAGAGGCTAGGAAGGAGGCTAGAAAGAGGCTAGACCCAGAAAAAAGAGAAGCGGAGGGAATACAAAGCAAGTAAGGAGTTGAAAGGGAAGGAAAGACAAAAGACACACGAGAGAAGGAAAGAGAAATGGAAAGAAAGAGAGAAAGAAAAAAAGCAATGAAAACAGGCAGATAATTAAAAGAACAAAGGACAGAAAGGTAAGAAAAGTAGTAAAAAGGAGGGGAAAGAGAAAAAGAAACTATGAGGACAAGAGAAAGAGTACAGGAAGACTAAAACTAAAGCATGCTCAAGTAAGGAGTACAAAGAGTGAATTAGAAACAAAAAAGGTGGAGTAAGAAGAAGGAGAGGGAGATAAATGAACAAGAAAAGAGCAAAAAAAGAAAAGAAGGGGAGACAGTCAATTGGAAAAAGAAAGAGAAGGAATGAAACGGAATAAGAGTGAAAAAGAGACCAGGAAATAGACAAAGCAAACAAGATGCCAAAGAGAGGAGAGAGGAAGAAAAGATGGAAGGGAGACTGGAGTTGGAGTTAGAAAAAGACGAGGCAGAAAACGAGGCAGAAAAAGAACAGAAAAACAAAAAGAACGACAGACAGTGAAAGTAAGAGAATGATTTAGACAAAGCAAACAAGATGCAAAAGAAAGGAGATGGAGAAAAGAGGGAGATAAAGAATTGGAAGAACAAAAAAGAAGATGGAAAATGCAAAAAAGAAAAAAGAGGGAGAAAAGAGTGAGGAAGAAAGGAGAGGGAAAGAAAGAGGAAAGGAGAGACAGAAAAGGGAGAGAACAAGGAGTAGGAAATTCGATACTGAAGTGAAGAGTGGAGAAGAAAAGTGAAAAGAAGGACAGAAAGAGCTGGAGGGGAGAGGGAGACTAAGAGCAAGAGATGCTGAGGGAAAGCAAGTGAGGAGTGAAGAAAGGGAGAAGTGGGTAAAGAGAGACAGAGAGAGAGGTGGAGGTAGTGCAAATGAGCATATATGTCAGTAGTGTGTGTGTTAAAGCAGGGAGCTCTGTGACGCTGATGGTTTGTGAAGCAGCTCCTCGATGTGTGTGAATTAGTCTGTCATGACGAATTGCCGTTTTTTCCTTCCTCGCTCGTCTGTGATGGCTGCCAAAGCCGTCTCGCCAGAAAACACAGGCAGTTCCTGGATTACTGCAGCATCCGAACTGTTTAATCTTTCGTCTGAAGCGGTCCTGAAGGAGTGTGCGGTGTGCTGCTAATGGCCATGTGGTTGTGATGGGCTTTGGATAGTTTTTAGTGGAAAGCAAGGAAATACAGAGAGACAGTGGACTTACAAGAATCAGATCAAATTAGATAAAATCAGACCAAATAAGTCAATCGGTGGATCAATCAGCCAGCCAGCCCATGAGTAAATCAGGTGAGGTAGGTTTCTTTTATGTAGTGCTTAATGCTTCTCTAAGATTTGAATCAACTGGTCAGACTTTATAAGCCGGGTCAAGTGTGTAATGCAATGCTACCCAGTTTTGCGCCCAACTACCCAGTTTGCACCGTGCATGTGGACCACTGTCACACATACATAGAGAACATTGCTTTCACCAGTAATGCTCAATCCGTACCTCATATGTCATGAACGACTCACTGCAGTTTCAAACTGTAGTTGAGCCTGATTTATTCTACATGTGTATCAGTGAAAATACAGAGCCTGGGGGGGTTGATTAGTTACCTGAGCGGCTCTGCTTTAAAGACCTCTAGGAGCTGGATTAGTATTACCAGAGGGGGCCTGGTAATGTAATTTGTGTGATTTGACTGGCCAGTCTGTACAGGATAAAGAATGTAGATAATTTTCCCAAACTGCCACAAATAGCCCCAATTCAAAAGTCACCTCACCTTAATATGACACTAGGCACTAGCATTAGGCTAGTAATGTGGGGGCATTTAACTTGCCTCAATAAGACAGAAAGCAGATTGCCTTGTTAGATGTACTTTTATGAGGTTTCATTTCTTCTCCTTGTAATTCAGCCATCACTGTAAATGTATGCAGGAGTCTTATCACAAATTTGGGATTAAGGAATGGGACGAAATAAGGCTTGTTTTAACTGTTAGCCTTGACTTAAAATTGCACATGAACAAACTACTATGGTGTAATTATAGACTTTCTCACTGGTAATCAGTCAAATTAAAGCACTGTAAAACTGAGCTAGCTCAAACAGGCCATTTTCTACCTGGGCATACACTATATCACACTATATCATGCCATGCGTCACACGTGCAAAGGCCACCCCTACCACAGAATCTGCAGGAGTATGCGTATTTCAGATATGTGTAGCATATATATATGTAACTATGTTTTTTGAAGATGAGTGTATAATACCTTTCTCCTCAGTTTTGAAATGCATTAAACTCTTTAGACACCTATTCCCAATCACTAGCACTGTGAACCGTTCTGATCTTTTTTAAATTGACTTGAAACTGCTCTGCTCATTTTGGGCATAATTCTGCAGACATTTTGAGAAATTGGTGGACTTCCCCTTTATCATGCATTCAATAATATATGTTCTAACTGTGTAATGCAGCCTTCAGCTCTGTCATCTGCCGGGAGACGGACTTGGACCTGGTTCATAAACACCTCGGCGCCGGCCGCCAGCCTGGTGAAGGGACGCCAGGGCAGATGGAGTGTGTGTTGACCCGCTCGGGGTGTGATGGGTTTACTGGCTGCTGCTCAGCCGGCAGTTCTGTCCAATTAAAACGACTCTGGAAAAGCGATGGCATTTTCAGAGCTTCATAGAATCAGACTAAGTGGAGTCAATGAAGTCAAAGTATGCACCTGTGTTTGTGTATGTTTATATGTCCCCTATAAGGGCCAAAGCTTCGACATGTTTACCATCTTTCTTTCCCAGTCCACTTATGGTAGCAACACGGATCATTCCTGTCTATCAAAGATTCTTCTAGATTTTTATGAAATGGAAAACAAATGTTATGTTCATTAGTTCTTAATAAATGACCGGATTTGTTTAGAGGAAAATAATATCACACTTGTACATATTAGTGCCAATGTTATTGGCAGTGCTGTGTTGAGAATTAAACCAAATGCCGCTCATTTTATCCGGTTGCTGTGATGTGTATTCAGGTTTTGCAACTCTGTTTTGTAATGAAGGTATAGACAGTCTACATATTATGGCTGATGTTATGAATTAAACCACATGAGAAGAGAATGCTTTGCAAAAAGCAACATTCAAAATCCATGAAGATCTATGGACTGCATTGCTAGTCTTTAGGAAACCTTGTATATAGAACACAGAAGCCTGCCAGTTTTTATCCAACTTGGGTGCCTTGCTGAGATGCTTGTCCGTGGTGTTGTGCTCCCTCTCCAACCACACACTTTTTATTGTGTTCAGGAATTCTTAGATAATGCTGTTCAACATCTGATTACAACTGTAGATTAGTGAAGAAAGCAAGGTCTGCCTAGTCACATGATGCTACCAAGCTGGGAGGTGTGAAAGCCAGCACATGCTTCCTCCAAGTCATGTGAGTCATGCATCTTTTTAAACTACTGGTAACACAAGGTCTCTGAACAGCTGAATATGCTTGGAGGAGAGCACTACCTGCCAATTCTGTTACATCATATAATAGATGCCCACACTGCACTGGTAGATGCTATACTCCAAATGATGGAACCGATGCTTGGCTGTTGAGAATGACATGTTAAAATAGCTGCTAGCTGCTAAAATAGATAGCTAGAAGTAACGAACCCAATTAAACTGATAAGGTATATATATTAAACTGTCTTACTTCTACTGCGTAGTTTTGCAGCGACAAAGTATAATTTTTTTTTCTTATATGCTTATCTGGGTTCTCTATTTATATAATTTTAAAACTTGATCAGAAAAATCTGATCATGTTTTGGGCCATGCTTATGTTGAAATTCCAAAGGGAAATTCTAGAATTCTGAAGGATACACAAACTTTAAGCACCACATTAGCTTTTCCTTTTTCTGCTGTTTTTGGAATCCTAATTTAGCAGCATGTTCTTTTGAATTAAAACCAAAAGTCATCAGACTTAACCACTGGATGTTTACAAAGAGGGGGCCCAAGATGCAGTGCTGTCTGTGTCTAAAACTGCATTATTTTATCAATGAAGGGTTTCAATTAGGAATTTCAGTTAGGGATCTCTCAGTAAGGGGAAGGGTAGACACAAACTACAAATGTGTACAAATGGAGCTTGATTTTCTCCTCTCTCTTTAAGATGAAAGCATTAAGTACTGGTAATCTGTTGTTGAGTCTCATTTTCTCTGTAGCTTTGAAACAATTTTTGAATTCGGTGCAAGTGAACTATCCTCTATACAATTTCCTTAGAAATAGCGAATAATGTGTAGAATTAATGTTGGTTTTGATGTTGGATGTGAAACGATGGGTGGTCTCTGATCTCTGCACAGCATCATGTGGTTTTCAGGTTTTTTTCATGGAGTCAAGATGAGTGTGTTTAAATCTCTGTGTGGATGTGTGCGTGTGTGTGTGCACGTGTGTGTGTCTGTGGTAATTGGGAATTCAGTCCCTGTGTATGGAATGTGCTGACACAAAGCGCAAAAAGGTGCTTTTCCTACAGCGGTGTGTGTGGCATCAATTGCGCAATCTGTCTGTATGTGTGTGTGTGCTTGTAGGGTCCTGTGGAGTTTGAAATGCTGCTGATTTCATCTTCTCTCCGAACCGAGTCTTCGACATGTGTAATGAGGCCTGTAGTGTTTGTCTTTGATTACTGCGTGTTGTGTCAGCAAAATTTAAAACATCGTTTGGACGATTCAACAGTGGGCAAAATCCTAATGCTTTTGATGTGGTTTTTGAAATTTGGCCTTAATCCACTCAGATCTGAGCAAACTTTAACTTTCATCCTCTCCACATATTCAGCCTGTCGTTCTCTGAAAAGCAGACCCTTTGGATATAGGAGTGTAGCATCAACTTAATTGCGTAAGCGTGAAGTTTGTAGTCTCTCCACACCTGTTTTTTATTAGCTGTTTTTATGACCTTTAGTCATCAGATGGGTTGTTCTTTGGAACTCCTCAGTACACAATATTCACAGATGGGAAAAGTGATTTGGACCTAGGTCTGGGCGATAAATCATAATTTAAAAATCACACATAATTTAAAATCTACATTTTTACTCTGTAGATAATGCATATGTTGCAGATAGCATGCAGATATAGGCTGCAACTGGTGAAGATATGGCACTGCTGGCCCACTGCCACATATTTTAAGCATGCATTTGGCCCACCTGTCCCAAAACAAGTCCGGTCGACTTCTTGCACAGATACAGCAGTGCCATCTCCTGGCAAGCTGCATGTGAGTCAAAAGTGGCCCTTGTATATAGAAAAACACATGTGGCCCACATGTTCCAAAACAGATCTGCTTTACTTCTGGCAAAGGTACAGCAGAGTTGACGCGTAGCCCTAATCTGGTGCATATGTGGCCCACATCTTGCTACCAGGAGTGGTTCCCCCAAGTGCCTTCAATCTGTGCGCGTAATGGGCCAGAACAAATTTTCTATCCTGGTCTTTTAAATATTTTTGATGAAAATAATGATGTTTTGTACCTCGACCTGGTTTAGCAGCAAAAGCTTGAGTTTTGAATAGGTGCTACCTTTGTAGTTAACATTGTATGTTTGTTATTCTGAGTTAACTAGTATTACTCGTTTTCATTTAGCAGGGGAAGCTAGTGACAACAATTTTCAGCAGAATTAGTGTTAGCCTAATTAGATAGTGATGGCTTTTTTGAGTTAGGCGAATAAGCTAGTGATTAGCTTGTGCTGGCTGTTTTCATATGTGTGTATATATATATATATATATATATATATATATATATATATATATTTGTGCATTTTGTAAAGAGTTACTTTCGTCTTGCACTTAGTTTTTGCACTGTATTTGGTATATTACAGAAGTATAAGCCTTTTGCGTTTGCTACTTTCAGTGATCATGTATATTTATTGAATATTAAACTTTGTGCATCATAAATGGTTATCATCTCACTCTGCAGATTTTTCTGGCAGCCTCTTTAGTCTGGCTTTGAGCCTATATGCTTCAAACACACGGAATTGATTCATCAACCCTAATGGCCCCTATCAAGAGATAATCAACTTAATATGAAGTATTTGCTTTCAAAACATGAGGACGACTTCACACGAACCGCAGCGCTCAGGGGAATTATGACAAAAGAACATAGAGATTTCCCTCTGATTTTCAGCCTTCTGGGTTTTATGCCAATGTGGGAGCTGGCCAAACCTTAAACATGCTCAAAGCTCTGACTCACAGACGTTTACTAGGCAATTACACTAATAAACAATAATGACGGACCTCCCTCGTGCTAAGATGTGCTACTCTCTTTCTTTTTTCCATTTTCCCCTTATTCCCTCTCTCTCCCTCTCCCGCTCATGCAACGCCCGTTCTCACAAGTCACCATGGGCCATTTTGGTCAACAAACAACAAGATTGCATATTCTTTGTTAAAATGGGCAGTTGAAAATGTTTTCTGTTGCTGTGTCCGCCATCACATGCTGAAATTCTCCTGCTGAGCAGATTTTACTGCCTGAGGAGAGACGTGCGAGTCCCTGTCAGGAACATGCTGGAATAATAAGAGATGGGCCACTGGTGTGACCGGGGTACATAAAGATGTGAAGGAGTGGAAAAAAACTCCACAGTAAAGCTTCAGTCATGACTGAAATTTTCAAGCACGTCTAATTTAGGAATTTATTCTGTAGTCTGATGGAATTCAGTCTGAACCTGACTGTAATCTGATGGAATTCAGTCTGAACCTGACTGTAGTCTGATAGAATTCAATCTGAACCTGACTGTAGTCTGATGGAATTCAGTCTGAACCTGACTGTAGTCTGATGGAATTCAGTCTGAACCTGACTGTAGTCTGATAGAATTCAGTCTGAACCTGACTGTAGTCTGATAGAATTCAGTCTGAACCTGACTGTAGTCTGATGGAATTCAGTCTGAACCTGACTGTAGTCTGATGGAATTTAGTCTGTACCTGACTGTAATCTGATGGAATTCAGTCTGAACCTGACTGTAGTCTGATGGAATTTAGTCTGTACCTGACTGTAGTCTGATAGAATTCAGTCTGAACCTGACTGTAGTCTGATGAAATTCAGTCTGAACCTGACTGTAGTCCGATAGAATTCAGTCTGTACCTGACTGTAGTCCGATAGAATTCAGTCTGAACCTGACTGTAGTCTGATGGAATTCAGTCTGAACCTGACTGTAGTCTGATGGAATTTAGTCTGTACCTGACTGTAGTCTGATAGAATTCAGTCTGAACCTGACTGTAGTCTGATGAAATTCAGTCTGAACCTGACTGTAGTCCGATAGAATTCAGTCTGAACCTGACTGTAGTCTGATGAAATTCAGTCTGAACCTGACTGTAGTCCGATAGAATTCAGCCTGTACCTGACTGTAGTCCGACGGAGTTCAGCCTGTACCTGACTTTAGCCTGACCAAATTCAGCTTGTACCTGACTGTATCCTGACGGAATTCAGCTTGTACCTGACTGTATCCTGACGGAATTCAGCTTGTACCTGACTGTATCCTGACGGAATTCAGCCTGTACCTGACTGTAGCCAGACGGAATTCACTCTGAACCTGACTGTAGTCTGATGGAATTCAGCTTGTACCTGACTTTAGCCTGACCAAATTCAGCTTGTACCTGACTGTAGCCCGACGGAATTCACTTTGAACCTGACTGTAGCCCGACGGAACCTGCAATAGACAAATAAGTTGACAGGATCCTACAGGCCTTTTGCATAATTTATGGGAGTTTCCAGCTTAATGTTTAATCTTTCACCGGAGTAGACTGTGCACCGTTGGGATATAATTTGCGCATTTCATTTCACTTTTTGGAGCCACTATCATGTGCTGTCATACATAGTTTAAAATCATTTCTTCTAGAGAAATTTACAAAGGCAGCATTGTTTACAGTGGTCGTGACAGGAACCTGTAAATGTAATGCCTGTAAAGCCTCCTTCTACATAGAATGCTTATGATCATGCTGTGACATTGCTTTGTGATAGTTTTGAGTAGGTTTGTCCTGAAATTAATTGTTAAAATCTACAAACCGTGACGAGGTACATGCACGCTGAGCAGTTGTGGCAAAAAAGAAATGTCTGACTACTTTGACCATCATTAACATTACATGTTTAAACCCAGAAGACACATGTTCACTGCTGTTTTTGGATTCTGGATATACAGGGGTTGGACAATGAAACTGAAACACCTGTCATTTTAGTGTGGGAGGTTTCATGGCTAAATTGGACCAGACTGGTGGCCAATCTTCATTAATTGCACATTGCACCAGTAAGAGCAGAGTGTGAAGGTTCAGTTAGCAGGTAAGAGCACAGTTCTGCTCAAAATACTGCAATGCACACAGCATTATGGGTGACATACCAGAGTTCAAAAGAGGACAAACTGTTGGTGCACGTCTTGCTGGCGCATGTGACCAAGACAGCAAGTCTTTGTGATGTGTCAAGAGCCACAGTATCCAGGGTAATGTCAGCATACCACCAAGAAGGACGAACCTCCACCAGCATCACGTAGTGACCTGGCCACTATCCTGCAAGAAGAAAGGCTTAAAATCCCTCTGACCACTGTGCAGGACGCAGTATATGTCATTCCCAAGACGAACTGATGCTGTATTGGCCGCAAAAGGAGGCCCTACACCATACTAATAAATGATTGTGGTCTAAAACCAGGTGTTTCAGTTTCATTGTCCAACCCCTGTATCTGGATATAATTATATTTAATTGATTTGTCACTTTAAAGGATATAGCAGTATGGTGCATTAGGATTAGAGTCCGTCACAGAATGTAGCGGTACCGGGAAGTGCTCATAGGTTTTGGTTGCTGGTGCCAGAATTTGGGTTTTGCTGCTACCATCTGCTGTCCTCAGGTATATGTGTGTGTGTGTGCGCGTGTGTGCGTGTGCATGTGTGTGGTCCATGCGGGTGAGATTTCCGCCTCTCTGTCAGGGTTAACAGGTTGTGTATCTGGCTCTGTTGTCTGTGTTGAGGATATTTTCAGATGCAGGGATACATCAGAACTGCAACTAATGATTATACGATATAACCTACAAATATATTCCCAATTACCTTATTGACAATCGATTGATCAATCAAATGATCTATTTATGATTTTAGACTTTTGCACTGTTTGGCGGAACTTCTAAACACCACAGTCTCACTGCTGGACCGAGAATTGTCCACTGATCAAAAATCTATATAGAGCATTGTCATGTGGGCATTGTCCTGTGACTGCTGCTGAAAGATTCCCAAAACAGACTGTGTGATGAACTGTGGCCTGTAGCTGTAGATATAAAAGATGGAGCGACATGGTAGGAGTGGACAGTGAGTGGACACAGTGCCACTCTAGCAGCTCTGGGCCTTATAGAGCCGATTTGTTTTTAAATGAATGATGTAATAAAGTGAAGCAGTGACGCTCGATGCAGAAGTGCTCGACTTTGTAGACTAATTATTGCAGTCCTACTTGTGGCGTCTGTTCACACTGTCAGAGGCTTACACACACACACACACACACGCTCTGTGGTTCTGAGGGAATGTTTTAGTTGATGTTTTATGACTTTATGGCTGCAGGCCTGTCAGACATGCTGCCAAAATCAGATCTAAAACCACACCTCCACATGCAGCTCTAATTAACACACACTCGGGCCCAGTTTGTCCCGATGAAGCACTGTGATATCTCCTTTTCCCTATGACCCTCCTTCACAGGGCTTTGAGGGTGAGAGTGAAGGAGAGACAGGGAGGGTTATGGAAGAAAGAGGAAAGGAAAGAGAAAAAGAGAGAAGAGATGGAAAGAGAGAAATTGGGGAGAAAAGAAAAGGGAATGAGAGAAAAGGAAAAGATGAGAGAAAGGGGAAGAGAAGTAAGAGATGATGATGAGATGATGAGAGAAAGACCAGAGAGAGATAGAAAGAAAAAGGAAGAGAGAAAAATGAAGGGAATGAGATTAAGGGGGATAAGAGAGAGAGACAGAAGAGAAAATGAGAGAGAAACTGACACATGGAAAAAAGTGCAAAAAGAAGAGGAAAAAAATGAGTAAAGAAAGATGAAGAGAAAGAGATGGAGAAAAGGAGACATAGGGATGAGAAACCAGAAAGTAGAGGTAAAAAGAGAGAAACAGAGTAAAAGAGATAGATGTAGATGAGGGAAGAGAAAATGAGAAAGAGAGAGAGAGAGAGAGAGAGATGGCCCTGGTATTGGGTGTTACAGCCAGTTGATTTGTCCTGCCCTCAGTTTGGCTGGCATTTTTGCCCAGCTCCTATGTGTGTACTGGCAGAGAGGTCAGACCCATCTGTCAGGGGTGGTGGTGGTGCTATGGTGGGGTGTAGATCAGTGGGCCTCAATCTGGTTGTGTGCTCTGTGTTTGTGTTTATATGTCTTAAGAATACAAATCATTGGTCTAGTGGTGTTTGGATAGGTATGCTTTCCTAGGGGCCCCACTCCAACATCTGTCCACACACCATATTCTCTAAACCAAAAGGCATTTTATTACAAGTAATGTCAAACTTAACCTAATACAGTGCACTGTGTGCCAGTGGTGTTCAAATTGTGGGTTGTGACCTGTTGGTAGGTGGCAGGTCTTGAGGAAGCTGGATCCATGATTGTGTGGATGTCCCAACAAGACCATGCTTTTATTCCCACTGGGGTGGACTACTGTAATGGTCTCTTAAATGGTCTTCCCAAAAAGACTATTAAACAGCTACAGCTGTTTGAGTACGGTGCTACTACAGTTTTAACCAGATCCAGTAGAACTCCAGTTTTAAAATCTTAACAATGCCTGTCACCTAGATAAGGAATGGCTAGGTCTACTAGTCAATATGTCACTGAACGATTTCATTCCAGAAATACATTTGGTATGTTTAAAGCATATGAATTGAGATGGTCTCCACAGATCAGTCGGTGGAGCTTAGAGTCCAAACTAAACAAGGTGAATTAGTGTTTATCTGTTTAGCTGCATGCAACTGGAAGAAACTGCCAGAAGGTATTAGATGTGCTCCAAATGTTGCAGTTTTTAAATCCAGGTTAAAAATGTTTCCCTTTTTTCATGTACCTATAATTGAGCACTAAAACTTGCACTGTATTCCTACTGCCCATTATCTTTAATAAGCTAATATTAAAACCACCTAAGCCCGGTGGTCTTTCATTTCCTTTTATTTTTTGCTTTTATGTACTTTGTACTTCCTTTTATTGCCCTATTTTTGTTCCTTTTAAATGTGTTTCTTTTTATTTATTTCACTCTGAAGCACTTTTTCTTTCCTTTTGATGTTCCTGTTTCTTTTATTTCTGTGAAGCACAAATAAGCAGCATTGAGTGGCCTTTGTGTAGGAACCATGCTATATAAATGAACTTCCCTTGCCTACTGATTTTCATGATTATGAATGTCCAGCCTTATGGGTGACCCATTATGCTTATGAATATTCATATGTGTATTTTTTTAGACTGCCCCTCTAAGTCCCAATAAAACCAGTGTGCTGTGATCGATCAGCTCACCTGCTCTTTTCTGATTGGTAAACCTTCAGAACGGTATCCCGCTACCTACTCTCACACTGCTCTGCCGTAAATAGCCATTTCCAGCTCCAAAAGCTGCTTGTCAACATGTCTGGGTCTGTTAGAGTCTGTTTAAATGGGCTGCACAGCTACAGCGAAGATAGCCCAAATTTTGCCTTAGCTAAGTAAGCTATTTCCATAGCTAGCTGGCTATCTTCGTCAGCTGATCTGACTGAGAAGCCTTACAACCAAAAAACAACCATGTGGGTTTATAGTGAGAAACAACCTATAAAACCTAGCTAGGCTTAGCTAGGCTTGCTAACTAGCTAACATTAGAACCCACTGGCATCAATCTGTATTTTTTCTCCAATGGTTATAAGAGTTGTAACTCACTGTAGAAAGTGCATTCAACTAGACATGAAGAGCGATATGTTGCAGCTTAACATGCGGCTTCTTACTGTAGCGTTAGTGTCGTCATATCAGTTCGATCCTGCAGGTCGGTTAGAATAAGTGGGCATGCTAGACTGGAGTGTGTGGTAATTTCTGTCGATACCCGAAACAACTAGTTTTATTGGAGAGCTCTGCGTATTTTCATACCCAAATGCCAAGCTTACCATAGACATGTCCCAGATTTATTGAAATAATGTTTAATTTGATGATGATTTTTCATGTGATGTTGAATTTGCATTTATCTAGCATGTTTTTTTTGGGTGTTCATTCATCATTGGAAAACTCAGCCATGTTGATCCAACTGCATGATCTCATGGTTGAATATCAGTTTTGATCTAATGGTATACTGATGTTATGTACTAATGTTAGTTTAATGTTGAAATAGTGTGTACTCCATGATTGTCCAGTGCTAAGTTAGGTAATCAGAGTGAAATAAATTTAGTTCAGTATTTACTAAATACAGCACACCTTGCTTGAATTTTTAAGCAATTTAAAGACATCCTAATCCAGGGCTATTTTCTGTGCTGGGTAGATGCTGTGTTTGGAAACTTACCCAGGGACTGAACCTTCACCTTATGTGTTCGGGTGTACCCACTGCACCATATAAGATACTGCATTGTTAAGCACATTCTTAGGAGCTTTTTTCGTTTAAATAACATGCAGGTTTTTACCAAAGTAAACACTGTAAACAGATTGTACACCTACCACATGTTTCAGAGCAGAGATGCCTAATCTCGGTTCTGGAGATCTACCATTTTGCAGAATTCAGCTCCAACGCTATCCCACCTGATCCCAGTAATAAAGGCTTTCAGTGGGATCTGAGCTCTCAAGGGTTGTAGATCATCAGAATCAGGACTGGGCAGCTCTGGTGTAGTGAGATTTAATCACACATGTTGTTCTCTGTACGTCTTTTTGTATTTTATGTTTATCTGTTCTTTTACAAACTAATAACCCCGTTATAACCTGGTTTGAAGGGGAATAAATGACCAATGTCAGCTTATGTACTGACGTTGGATCAGCCGCTGAACAACCATCAATGAGTTCTGTTCAGTCAGCAATGGCTTATTGGTCAACGTGAATGAATCATTGGAATGAAACACGAGCAAGATTAATGCAAATACAAGATCAATAGATCTACATTGATTAAATAGTGTTAGCATTAGCTCAACATTAACATATTCCCAATTACTACTGTCTTTGGTTTCTCTCTATTTGTCACCAGCGTCAAAGTTCCGTCTTTTCCACAATAAAGAGCAGGATGGAGCCCTTTTGAAATAAAACAATAGAAACCATATCACCCCCTACACTTCCTGAAGTGTATTACAATCTGCCGAAATGACTGTGGATCATGTGAACTTCATAGAACAGTTTTAGAGTTTCTGCTTCTCTGTGAGCTGTGTTCTCTCAGAAGCTGCTGTAATTATTTGGTGAAACACCCCATCACATCCTGATTGAACAGGGAATAAATGACCTCAGTTTTCAGAATCTCCACTGTTGGAGCGATTAATAAAGAGCGCACACGGCTTTGAGCTTCGTGCACAGTTTTCCCCACCACACGAGCTGACGGTTGTTTACTTTAATCATTAAGTAGCTTTGCAGTTTTTTTTTCCAGTGGAAAAACCTCAGCTCACATCTTCTATCCTGCTAGCAGAGCCTCAAAGCGAGACAATCAATTTCCTCCTTCCAAGTTTCCTACCTCTTTACTTCAAATGACTTGGCTGATGGACATATTTGGTGTATCTCTATCTTCTCTTGCTCACTTCTATTTCTTCTTTCTTACTTTCTTCCTCTGACTTGAGCAAATGTGTTGACATGAATATATTAAGACACAATATTGTCAAAGCAACATGTTCAGCGACAAAACAGATTAAACTATCTATCTATCTATCTATCTATCTATCTATCTATCTATCTATCTATCTATCTATCTATCTATCTATCTATCTATCTATCTATCTATCTATCCCTTTTCTTTCTCTCTCTCTCTCTCTTTCTCTGTCTTTGTCTCTTTGTAGTAGAAGCAGGTGTAGCGGTGTTCCCCACAGGCAGGTGATGAAACATCAGACTCGACCTCTAAACATCTCTTTCAGAGACAGCAGTGTTAAACTCACTCAGATCTCACACACACACACACACACACACACACACACACACACACACACACACACACACACACACACACACACTTCTCTCCCTGTCACACTTTTTCCCCCCTGCTCTGTCAGTGTTCTCGAGTCGACTGTAGTGATGAATGTAGGTGAATGTGGGCTGTATAAGGTTTTCCCCCGAGAGATTCTCACTGAAATCTGCTGAGAACTTCAGATAAAACCAGCTGAGAGGACCACAGACAGGCACTCTCACGCTCAATGTACACTATACTCTGCGAAATGCAACACTTTCAGACACTTTGTGTTTACACCGAACTGCGCTGGACCTTAAAGGTGTGAGGAGGTTTTGTTTGGCATGCTCTTGACATGGGGGTCTGAGGTTGAGTCCAAGTCTCAATAGAGTTTACTCACACATCAACTGACTCAGGCCTTATATTATATGCCTATATTTGTGGTAATTGTGTGATAAAATCCAGCAGTAAGAATCTGTATGAATGCAAAAGGTAGGGTAGCATCTGACTGTTTTTCCTCAAAAGCCTGGCTGTGAATGTGATTCTTCCTCTGCGAAGACCAGCACCTACGTGATGATTATACAATAAAAGGATTGTGGAGTACAAAGCATCCGCTGGATTCATTTACCACAATCGTCTGTTACTCGGCTAATTATTTCCACAGCACTCAACAGGAGAGAATATGAAAATGAATATGTTAAATGTTATGCAAAAAAATCACAAAGGGTAAAATTGCTATTCGACATGGGAATGGGTTAAAATGGATTAACGGAGAGATTAAGTTGTTTTGGCTGCGTGGTGTACGATTCCTTTTATGCGGATTGGTGCCGTCTCCTGCTGCCGGAGAGTAGAGATAAATGCACCTTAAGCAGCGCTATTCACCTCCTCCAGCTCCTCCGGCAGTGCCGTCCACCCACACTAAAAGCCTCTTTAGGACTCTTTAATTGGCACAGCTCGGCTGATCTCCATGGCAGCTGCTGCTGTTCCTCACTTTCCCTTGCTCTCCATACTGCTGGAGCCTCGTACACGAAAGCCATCAGAAGAATAAATGTAAATTGAATGAACAATGCCTCTTTTGATGGAGAATAATGGTGTTTGTTGGAGAATGATAAGGTTTGGTGGATAATGCTGTCATGAATTAAAAAAGATGTTGTTTAAATGTTGTGAGACTGATTGGTTGACAATATTGTTGTTTGTTGGAAAGTGTCAAAAAAAGAGAGAAATATTGTCAGCTGGTCAGTGGTTAGTTGGTCAGTGTTGATGTTTGGTTGATCTTTTCCTCCAAAGTCAGTACTCTTCCAGTTCATGCACCTAAGTACATTTATTAGTCTCATTTCCATCAAAAATAATAGTTTCGGAACGTGAAAAAATGGTTCCCATCTAAAACCAAAGAAAAGTAGGTTCCTCAGGAAGCACCATGAAGACATGCATGGGCATGTCCGTTGTTCAGGAAAAAGAAGGCAAAAATGGTTGTCTTCAATTGTCTTCTTATTGCCAGTAGTTAATCCATGGTTGGATTAACTACTAACGTTCCTTGGTTCCAGTAAGAACCTGGTGCAAAGGTAGACTGGCTTCCTGAATAGGTTCTATGAAGCCTACATGGAACCAGTTCAAGAACCAGGGTTCAAAGTCCAGGGTCAAAAAGACAGAGAGAGAGAGAGTCAGACTTATTGGTCTCTTCATGAAGAAAAAAAAATTTTTGGCCCCTTCTTCTGGATGTGCGACACTAATTTGTGCTAGTATCACCTTGGCTGATAATTCAGCTGAATTGAATATGAATACACATTACCAAACACATACTTAAAAGACAGACATCCTAAACAGAGGCAAACAGACATCCAGTCAGACTTATTATATCTATCTTCTTCTATGACAGCTAAATGGTGTCTCTGTGTATTTAGAGTGTTCATCATAAAAGAGCATGTGAAAATGTTACAAATAAAAGAAAAGATTGGAATAGTTTTAATTAACAAATAAAATAGACAAATATACATACTTACACAAATATTTAATTATGAAATAGTATTGCTTTTATGGCTGCTACAAAAACAAACAGTGTGTATAGTGCTGGGCAAGAGTGTTAGGTCGAATAGTGACAGTGTGCCGACATTACACAAATCCTCATGCTGATGACTCGAATATGCTAACGTCTTTGTGAAGATATCGCCCAAATCTCTCAGTTACTGAAGTGTGGGGACAACATGATCCATGGCGGCTACTTCTCCACACAGAATTCAAGCAGCCACCAAGTGCTGATTGTGAAACAATAAAACAAAAAAGTCTGCAGAGAAGATTAAAGCCTTGTATCTCCGGAGTCCTGGATTCCGCAGTCTTATAGGCATGAGTGAGAAAATCCCGTATCACTTCTTTCAGCCAGAGGATAAGAGACGCATTTAGTATAACACAAGAGCAGACAGTAAATGAACACGTTAACATCAGAGCTACAATAACACATGCATTTGCCAAACACTTGCGACATGTAATAAACATCTTGCGCATTTGTATTCTATTTATCATCTATTTCTATTCTATTCTATTCTATTCTATTCTATTCTAGTGTAGTCTGTTCCCGTAACCCAGATCCCTCTACCGTCATGACTGTAGTAGGGCTAGTATAGGACTGAGGAACAGTAACCCCTGACCCCTGACATTGGTAATGGTATCACAAAATGTTAATATTAGCCAGGCCCTGAAAATCCAAACACACTACTAATATCTTGATGTGATCCTACATACAGTAGACTTCTTTGTATGTGTTTCTGTGTGTGTGTGTGTGTGTGTGTGTGTTTCCAAATTGCTACAGGTCAGGGATACAGTGGTCCAGTATCATGTCCAGCAGTGGGTCACTTCAACATTTAGGATCCCTTTTTCTTCTTATCTCAGCCCCTAAAAGTAAGAGCTTCAAAAACAGATTCTTTGCCAAAAGGCCATTAAACAGCCATTATGGTTTCTTTAATCTTTCACCTGGTCTCCGTATCCTCTAATTTTACTCATTCTAAAATCAACCCTGCATCTCTCCACTCTAATTTTTTTCTTCGGTTTGTTCCACAGATTCAGTCTGACATTTACCCCAGTAGGGAGCTGTTCCTCCAGCTATTTTTAGACAAATCAGCTTGTATTGATGAGCTGGAAGGTTCAGTTGTAGACAACAACTAAATGAGCATATATAGGGTGTGAAAATCAAAGAAACCCCAACACTGTCAAAGCACCTGACAATGCTGACTTTTATGCTATGGCCACATTCTACAATGGTTTTCTGTTTAAATGTCAGGCAGACTGTGGAGTAAAAGCTTTAAGATTTGGGATAGTCGAGTCAAGTAGTTTTTATTTTCATTTCAGTCATATACAGTGGTGTACAGTACACAGTGAAACGAAACAACATAGAACTATAGTGATATGAACTAGTGCTACATAGAACAATAAATACAATAAATACACAAGACAATTTACAACATACAAAACAAACAATAAATACAGGGAGGGGACAATGCAGATAGCCCACTGGTAGTGGGAGCAGTAAAGTGCAGTTATGTCCATTTTTTTTTATAGATGAATATTGTTTTAGCAGCAGTTATGTCCATTTTTTTTTATAGATGAATATTGTTTTAGCAGCAGTTATGTCCATATGTTGTTATAAATGTAAACATTGTACTCTTAAGTTTATGTGTAGAGAGATTTAAAAGATGAGATTGCTTGTGCGTTCAGTCCAGTCACTACAGGCAGAGAGCAATATGCCGTGCTTTGTTGACCAACATAAAAATGTTGAGAACAGCATTGTACAGCTATTTCAAATGAAACATAAAGCTCATTACAATAAAATATTTTTGCTTTATTTTTTGCTGTATTTTTTCAATACAATAAAATATTTTTGCTTTAATTTCTCAGCTTTTCTCAGCATTTGCCTCAGTACCAAAGACTGAAATTTTGAAATGGAGAAAAATCTTTTTTAATTATACAGAGGTGTGACCTAGTAAAAATATACACTCAGTGTCGAAAAAATAGCTACACCCAGAAGGAAGTGTCTGATTACAAAGCGTTTGGGAAGGGAGATAAAACTTACCAGGGTCAATAAATGTTAATAAATTTAGACTGATATGAGCCATATTTATTGAGCTACACATATAGAAGTAGTCTTCTAATGATGTCCTGTGATAATCCATCCCATGTAGCTTGAATAATACTCCAGCTTTTGTGGGGGTGGTGTGATGTCAGGCCTTCTGAACATGTAACTTGTGACAACAAACTGTTCATCTTGGTGCTGACCATGGTACCTCCACGCATGGATTTGTAGGATTTCCCACTGAGGCAAAAGCATAACTCGTCACTGAATTAACCTGCTGTAGATGAGTCACTCCAAGGCACGTCACCATTGCATGTCACCATTGCAGTCTTTGCAGACATAAAAGTGATGTTAAGGACAGTCATCGTAATGCGCTCTCTCTCCGTGGTTTGTGTAGGTCTCAGAGATCCCTCATGTTGCTGGTCCATGCCTTGTTCTATCCACGGCCGCCAACAGCGTGCTATGGTAATACCTGTACAATCAATGTGGCAAAAAAAACAAAACATTGATAAGACCATTGTGCTTCCTGGAACCCTATAATGCAACCATCCTTCAAATCCTCCAATTGCTCCAAGTGCTTTCGAACTCTTCTCCGAGGCATACTTCACTTGCAAAGCATGCTACAAACACAACAGCACAAGTCAGAATGGAAAGGTTGCACAACGGGATTACTATATGTAGTCAGTCAGCTACAGTGATAAGCCCCATCCCTGCTTACATCACATGTCCAGTGTCATAATGTTAAACCTACTTATCAAGTTTCATTCCAGTTGGTTGATTTCTTCTGGGAACTGTTTTGTCAAAGATGAGTTTATATTTTTTGCAGTATAATATAAATCACTAAGCAACTGTGATGAATTATTCAGCAGCTGCTATGAATGATTTGGAAACTACCATATTCCGACCTAAATCCACAGACCTTTTAGCATTTAAATACTTACATGAGGGAGAACAACAAACCAAACCAAAAATGCTGTTATACTGAAGAAGAACTAATTCAACAGCGCATTATATATCGTTCATTCACAGCTCGAACAGCAGCGAGATCCCAACACGCGTGTCATATTCTCAGTTTGCTTTTGCCCTAGGAAACATGACAGGCTGTTTCAGAATGATATACATTGAAGACTAACGTGCCAAGCAGCTAGCATTAGTGTAAGGTTTGAGCTGGCTGAGTGGAGGGTTTGGCCATGGAGTGTGGCGTCCAGCTGCATATCAGGTCAGCAGGTGTCTGGACCAGCAGACACGTTCCAGCAAGAAAGTCGCCCCAAGTGGCTGCTGCTGCTTTCCATTTGTGGATCTGACACACATCCTACAACATACTGCTTCAGCCTCCCCTGGGCTTTAGTCCTTAACTCGACACACATTTCTCTCAGCTCAATGTGAGGCCTTTTTCTGGACGTGGAACTAGGACAGGCATTTTGTGATTGCTGAAGTGAGTCTAACAATGCCACGTATGAGTTCTCCTCTGTATTTGCTACCTTAATGATAAGCCCCTATTTGTCTTCCGAGCCCTTTTGCTAGGCTGACTTATGCTCAAAGAAATGAATACAGAGCTTGAGTTTAGATTGCACTTTTAACTTTCTCTTTTTCATGCGGTAGGATTAAGCAGCATATTTTTCTCAGAAGTCATTAAAACAACCCAGTCGACCATAGAGCGGCTTTCCGTGACAGGAAGTGACAGTGCACACGGAGGATGCTAATTTTTCTCCAGCCCGTACTGCCATACCTCCTCTATTTCACTGGAGAGATGCAGGCCTGAGTATATTAGCTTTTTACTCAAAAAAACAAATGAACAACAACAACAAAAAAAAAACATATGGAGTCCTTCTGATGCCTCTACTCTCAAACCCCCCTAAACCATCTTTAAAATGATGGAAATCTTTTTTTCTCTTAAAAGTAGCTAAATCAACCAAACCATGTGCCATGTACTAAGTACATTTGTGGTAAAGGAAATACAGAAGTAGGCTTAGTAGGCTGGTTTTGTTCAACTTTATTTTCTACACTACTAACGCCACATGAACAACTTTCTCCCTCACTTTTTTGCCGCAATTCCTCAGGCACATTTTCACAACAGCAACCCCTACTGGGCGTCTTGTACCACAACTCACTAAAGAAAAGCCATCAAGTACAGTACACCACACCATGTTTGTTGTGTGAAGCTTCTGTGCCTCTTGCACTGGTGTAGAACAACAGGCTTTGGTAAAGTTTCCTGGTGGTTTGTCTGGAATACTGATGTTTTTAAGGAATGGTGGTATTTGGTGGATAATGGTGGTGAAGATTGGTGTTTTTGGTGAAAATGTTTGATGGAGACCTGTGGTGTCTGGTGTAAAATACTGGCCTTTGGTGTCAAATATTGGTGGAAGCTGGTGGTATTTGTTGGAGAATATTGGAATGGCATTCTCTGAGCTCTGCAGACAAAGAAAGGTACGCCAGCAGTTAGCATAAACTGGACAAAAGTAACAGGACAAACAGCCTTTATATAAACATATATGAACTGAGGCTTCTAAATTATTTTTGGGTATAAGTTTAGTATGCTGTGTGGAGGCTTATAAAAATATATGGCTTTAAAATGATTCTTCTGTGGCATCGCTCCAAAGAAGACTTGCTAGCACCTTTCATTTTTAAAGTTATATCTGTCAGATGTGATGTTCCAGGTAGCTATAATGGTCACCGTGGGGTAAGCGTGTGTAATAAATGTGTTTAGTGGCAAATTGGTTGCTAGCAGTCAGTGGGGCATCCATCAGTCCACCAGCCCACCAGCCCCACACCAGGCCACTGAGTAAAACCGCACGCAATCATCTCAGCGCCGGCCTTGGAGGGTCCAGAGTGTGACACATATTCAAAATGACAAGGAGATGGGCAGCAAGGGGGCCGCCGAGCCACTGGGAAAATAATGTTCTGGAAACTAATCTCCCCAACTGGTCGCGTGCAGTCTCCTGCTGCTTTCCCATCAAACCGTGGACACGGACACTGTGGAACATCTGAGTCGGGGGTCAGACAGATTTTTCATCTAAAAGATGATTATCTCTTTCTTTCTCTCTCTCTCTCTCTCTCTCTCTCTCTCTCTCTCTCTCTCTTTCTCTCTCTCTCTCTCTCTCTCTCTCTCTCTCTGTCTCTGTCTGCTTGTCTGAAATTCTTAGTACATATTGGTGTCAAAAAGTAACAATAATAATGATTGAAATCAAACAAACTTTGCACATTCATAATGCATGTTTGATTTTATTTGCTTGAAGAACAAGACTGACTTCAGCCTAAAGTAGCTCTACTTCCACACCTCTCTCTCTCTCCTTCCTTTTTCTCGGTCTCTCTTGACCCTGCACTCCAGATTAAAGTGCCCTCATGTGACCCTCCCCACTTCTGCGTTTGGCAGTAATTCGGTCGTCTGTCAACATCGTTGACTCGCCACATAAATCAGCCAACACACATACATCAGCTTACCATCTTGGCTGTCGTCATGGCAATCTGTCTCCAACCACACCCTTACCCATCTTTCAACTGCCTGTCTGTTAGAGATGCATGATACAGACAGATTACTAGTATTCTGATCGCACTGCTAAATAATGTGACTTTGATTAGCCTTACACAGTATTAAACTCACAGATTGCTCCACATTACACAAATACCTTGATGCTTCAGTGTTAATTATTGATAATGATAATGATTTTATGTTGTAGGGCTAATAAAGTTGTCCACTGATATGGTAGATATGGTATCGGTTATGTGTAGATCATACATAGCAGTGCTACTGGAGTGTCACAGCTCAACTGCGAATAGTCCACCAACCAAAACTATCAAACTATTAAGTCAGTAGCGTCCTGTGGCGACTATAGGATGAACATATAGGAGGACTGAGTATAGAATGACCATATATATATATATATATGTGTGTGTATATATATCACTGTAGCACTGAACCCATGTTGGGACCTTAAAGGGACCCCTGGTTCAGCAAGTGAACTGCATTTTGAAAATGTTGATTTAAGCTCTTGTATAAACCATATGGTTATATAGATTGCATGTTCACTAATGCATACAGAACATCCCTGATCCCTGATGTGTTTACTTTTCTTCTCTTGCCTGTAGCCATCTGTGGAGCTTTAGGGTAGCCTTTGTTAGGTGAGACTCTGTTAATGCCAAATCTAACTTTAACCTCAACCCAAAACCTAATTCTAAACATAAACTTAGTCTGAATGTTTTAGTTTTACCATCAACATAAGAACAACCAACATAAAGTGTGACTGTATCATCAGATTCCTTAACTGTGCACACTTTTTACAGAGCGACTGAAATGGAAATGTATCTTGCGGGCCCGCTGCGTTACGAAACAGGCGCTGTGTCCGTTCAGGTCCAGACGAGGCTTTCTGACCCTTCGTCCAGTTCTGAAGTAATTAAATAGTGTGAAAGAGGATTTGATTATGTAGCACCGTCCTTTCGGCCATGACCTTTACCCACAGCTGTCAGGCCACGTTCCCTCCGACGCCTCTGACTCCTCAGGAATTTAAAAAAAGGTCTCGCCAATTTCTGTCTGACATTTATTCCTGCAAGGTGCTGCTTTGGTGATTGGCTCAGCGGCAGAGGCAATAAAAGGCCAAAGTCGTGTCAAAAATCTTGCCATTCTGTTTTTTTACTGCTAATGTCCAGGTCAGGTCGATATACATCACTCAAATTCACCCACCCCAACGACCAAGACAGGTTTTATGTTTGCTCTTCACACTAGAGGGACGAGGATTATGTAGCTCACAGAGCTAACTGAGGTCTACCTAAGGAGATGTTAAGTAATTTTAAGTAGACTTTCTCAAGTAGTTTCTCATATTGGTGGGTTTTCCAAACTTTTTGCCAGTTTGCAAAATGCACTAATAAATAAACTGGCCACCTGATATAGTTCCACCTAATCTTATTGCACAGCATTGAGTGTATTCAGATCAGCTTGTGTAAGGCAATGGAGGTTCTCTTTCCAGTGGGCATAGGTGTGGTGACTGGTAGCAATCTCTCTCTCTATAGATAATCCAGTCATGGTGCACAGCTTTTTGAAGATTGCTTATGACATTCTAAATGGACCAGTTTGAAATATCTGACTCTGCAGCAAGTTTTCCCAAAACAGCATTTACAATTTGGCTTTCTTTAAGGTAGAACAGAAAATTGGAATAAGAAGCCATCTTTAGCTTTCTCATTAATGGTGGACACTGTCAGGGTGGAATATAGTTATCAGGCCTCGGTAGATGCCACTGCTTTTTCTGTCTGGAGCTTCTGTGCTGTATGGCTATAAAAAGATGGCGAATGTTTGTAAGGATAATTCTACAAGATGAATCTCTCCATCATGCTCATTTCACTGAAACCCTTAAGCCTAAATCATCAGTTTCTTCACCTTCCCGTAGTGGAGCGAAACACAACTAATCTGCGTAACGTTTCAATGGATTTAGTTTATTAGTTGAATTCCCTTGAGGTTTTCCGCTTGTTTTGTGGGTGTAAACATTGTGTGGATGTCACTTAAGAGTGTGGAAGTGGAAATCGGAAATTGAGTCTGACACTTTTCAACGTTGCAAGTGTCTGGGGTTAATTCTAAACGTTTTTTAAAGAGCTGTTGTCTCAAAACAGCTTTACAGACTGTCCTGGTCCAGGCTCCAGATGAGCAAGCCCAGGGCAATTTTAAATAATGAATATTGAATATCACTAGGGACCGGACCTGGACAGTTAGTAGTGAAACAGGATGATTCCAGTCGTTATGATTCCATGTGCTGGAACAGGCTCCTAGATGAGGTCAGATATGCTCCAAATGTAGCCGGTTTTAACTTCAGTTTAAAGAGCTAATAGCCTTCTTCAGCACTGCACTTTATCTTAACATAGCAACGTTTTTATTTCCTTTAATCACTTATTTTATTTTCTGTTTTATTATTTTTCTGTGTTTTTGTGAAGCACTTTACATTGCCACTGTGTATGAAAGGTGCTATACAACTGAACTTGCCTTGCTTTACTGTTAGAGGCCTATCACATTTGATTCCGTGGAAGCTGGTGATTGTTGGTGGAAGCCTTTTATAACTGACAGCACATTAGCATGAACGCATGAGGGATTCAGTTTAGTGCAAGGCAAGTGAACAGTGTCTATAGTTTAAGAGATCATGATAGAATCCACACAGACCAACCATGGAGCACACCAGTCTCATCAGGAGGGTGAATGGACAGGGCTCCATTTTGACTCCGCAGGGCAGGTTAGCAGGGACCTCCAATTTGACACCAACACGATGAACAGTAGGGCTGTAATGACTTGCAAATTTCACCATGTTTGTTATTGTTGCATGACATTTTCAGTGCAGAATTACAAAAGAAATGCTAACATGAATTTAGATTTATTTATTTATTTACTTAATTACCCACTATTACACCAAAACGACAACATGTGCTTGTGCAATAAATCTTCTTACAAGGCAAATAAATAAATACAGTGGGTACGGAAAGTATTCAGACCCCTTTACATTTTCCACTCTCTGTTTCATTGCTGCCATTTGCTAAAATAAAAAAAGTTCATTTTATTTCTCATTAATGTACACCCAGCACCTTATCTTGACAGAAAATTTTTGTAAATTTATTAAAAAAGAAAAACTGAAATATCACATGGTCATAAGTGTTCAGACCCCTTGCTGTGACACTCATATTTAACTCACATGCTGTCCCATTTCTTCTGATCATCCTTGAGATGGTTCTACTCCTTCATTGGAGTCCAGCTGTGTTTAATTAAACTGATTGGACTTGATTAGGAAAGGCACACACCTGTCTATATAAGACCTCACAGCTCACAGTGCATGTCAGAGCAGATGAGAATCATGAGGTCGAAGGAACTGCCGAAGGAGCTCAGAGACAGAATTGTGGCAAGGCACAGAAGAGAAAGTTCCACAAAGTCAACTATCACTGCAGCCCTCCACCAGTCGGGGCTTTATAGCAGAGTGGCCTGACGGAGGCCTCTCCTCAATGCAAGACATATGAAAGCCCCCATAGAGTTTCCCAGACTATGAGAAATAAGATTCTCTGGTCTGATGAGACGAAGATTGAACTTCTTGGCGTTGATTCTAAGCAGTATGTGTGGAGAAAACCAGGCACTGCTCATCACCTGCCTAATACAATCCCAACAGTGAAACATGGTGGTGGCAGCATCACGCTATGGGGGTGTTTTTCAGCTGCAGGGACAGGACGGCTGGTTGCAATTGAAGGAAAGATGAATGTGGCCAAGTACAGAGATATCCTGGAAGAAAACCTCTTCCAGAGTGCTCTGGACCTCAGACTGGGCCGCAGGTTCAATGACCCTAATCACACAGCTGAAATAACAAAGGAGTGGCTTCGGCCAGAGCCCTGACCCAAACTCAATTCAGCATCTCTGGAGAGACCTGAAAATAGCTGTCCACCATTGTTCACCATCCAACCTGACGTAACTGCAGAGGATCTGCAATGAAGAATGCAGATTTAATCTTTAAAAAAATTTAAAGATGTCTGAATACTTTCCATACCCACTGTAAATAAAATCTGTAAATGATATAATAAGACCAATATTCATGTTACACACACATGTTTCACTGAGCATGACTGCAATTAAATATATGCAGACACATTGTTAGATCAAAAAAGGCTGCATATGAACGTTAAACAATCCGTACTGTAAAATTTCATTAACATCAGATTTTGTTGTTTTACATGAAATGTTACCTTCCAGCTTTATTTTAATTCTGGCTGAATCATCAATGTGGAACAAATTTTTTGTTGTGCCCTTTCAGAATGGGCACTTAGCAGCTGTTTGTGTCCTGAGACTCATGTATTCTCCATGAGGTTGAAGTTAGACTTCTCTTTGCTAGTTTCTTGTTCAGATTTTCTGTTGCACCTTAAATAGAGCATTAGTTATGTACTGCTGTCTGTACAGATGTCATTGGGTGGTGTGTTAATGGGTGATTTAGGATGGATATTAGTACAGGTGTTTGATCCTGAGCAGTGTTACCATCCTGTGATTTTTTTGATCTACCGTCTTTTGACCATCATTTATTTTACTCAACTTGGATAATAGGGACTAATTTAAACTTAAACTGCAACTAACAAAGCTAAAAGTAAACCCGTCTGAGTGAGTGAGTGACAGCAGTGGTATCAGTTTAGACTTAGTTTGTTCATGTTTCTAAGAGATAAAAATGAAGACTGAAAGGTTGGGCTTAACAGCTAAACAAAGTGAACCCAACCTGTATTGTCTATGTAGGTGTGATTGTTCTCTCAGGTCCTGAAAGTCTGTTTATTATATCGTAGCGTCCTGTTATTTCCTCACAGGATTGGTTTGGGAATTGGGTGATGCTTACGGATGGTGGCGGTGTGATGGAGAGAGTTTTAATATTTTGAATACTGTAAATATTTGAGGTTGTTGCCTTAAACTGGTGTAGATGTGTTGCTTATGCCGTTCTCTGCTGGGCTGAGGGGATGTTTATTGGGGTAGTAGTGCTGTGTTTGTGCCTACTGTCAGGTTGAAATGTGGTTGTTGACCTGCTATCTCAACTGTTCAGCCATTGCTGGGTAGCGTTGCTCTAATGTGCCTAGTTCAATAAAATAGCTTTCATCTAAAGTACTGTTTACTGCGGCTTCCTTTTCACACCTGCGAAAAGAATTTTCTAATCAATGAGGAACCAATCAGTCATGACACCAGTCTTTCACCTGATGCAGCTGAGCCAGAATCATTGCTATTCACAGATACACTGCTGTCTTATAGCTGCTTTAGCCAAGTTGTAAAAACAGAAATTCCCTCTCACTTACTTATCTTCTTCTAGGTTGAGGTGGGGAACTGGAGCCTATCCCTGCATTCGGTGGGCGGAAGGTAGGAAACATCCTGGTCAGGCCGCCAATCCACCGCAGAACATGAATTCTTGAAATAGATAAATAGTCATATCGGTGAATTTAACTCATAAACGAGGATGTTGCATTTTTTCCCTGCAATGGTTTGTGGGCAAGCTGGACAGATGCTTACCTGTAGACCCACTGGAAAATATGTGTGTGTAGCACCCAAGGTTTAAATCATTTGCTAATGGCTTTGAATTACAAACCTGCCCTTTTTATATTTGTTGTTTTGTTTAATTTTAACATTTTTCATTGGTTCTGTGCATAATCTATGCATGTTACACTGCTTTGTTTGCAGAGCCTGGGACTAAGACAGGTTCAGAAGAATCCATTTTGATCAGATTCTGTGAGATATAAGGGTGAAGAAGAAAAGAGAGCAAGCATACCAGCGAGAGCAAGCAAGAAAGAGCGAGAGAGAGAAAGAGAGAGAAGGGGGTGATGCAATAATTCATCCTAATGTTGCGCCTGTATTCTGTGAATGAGTTGTGTGTGATGGGGAGTGGTGGTGGTAGGGGGGGTTATATTTATTAGAGATCTGCTGTTGTTCCTGAGGGTGAAGCTGGAGCACAGGCAGCACGAAAATTGGATTCCTCTGAACAAACAGGCCGGATAAGAGATACAGCCCAGGAACAGCTTTTATACTGACCAAACCAACTGAAAATCTAAACAAGCCAGAGATCTACAGAGCTTTTCATGTAACACATTCAGCTTTCATAGAGGGAGCCAACCTCAAGCAGTTTCAGCTAATTTATACGCTTTTCTGTCAAGTCAAAATAGAATAAGAAAAATAGAACTAAAGAAAAAATCCCCAACAAAAATAATGATATAAGTGTGTAATTTTAAAGTAAAAATCTTAATTAATTAATTAATTAATTATATATAATATACATAATATATATAATGTATTTATGTACATTTAATTAATTAATTCATTTGTTTTTTTGCATAAAGGGGTTGTTGAAGCATTGTATATGACATCATATACAACAGCCATACATCGTCCTCCTTACTTATACATGAATCAAAGAATGTATTCCATGTCTCTTGTACTCCCACACCACACACATCCACACACACACACCACACACACACACACACACACACAAACATATATGCATATATATATGAATGTGTGTGTGTGTGTGTGTGGTGTGGGAGTACAAGAGACGTGGAATACATTCTTTGATTCATGTATGTATGTATGTACATATATATATATATATACTCCCCCTCTGCTGTGGGGGCAGAGAGGGAAAGATGGGAGGTGATGTGTGTTTGAAATTTATTTAATTTAATTTAATTATTTAATAATATTATTATTATTGAATATTATGTAAAATATAGTATGTTTAGAAAATGCCAAGCTTACTGATAGTATTGGACTGGACTGCCTTGAGGTAAAACACCAGCAGAGCTGTGCTGGAAAAAAGCATCGATAATCAAACCTCACATACAGTGGCCTTTACCTCCTCAGGCCACAGCGTCACTCAGCCTCTGTTCTCTCTGTGTATTGATGGCCGTGTGTGATCGTTGTTGTGAGTACTGGATGACTTTACAGTGTGTTTTGGAGGTAGGAGGACATTTCTTTTTTTAGTTAGCCTATAGCTGTTATTACCAGCTTTTAGGTTACTTTGTTTATAATGCGGTCTATTGAGGCTGATCTTGTAGATCTGTTTTTTCCAGTTTGTACAGAGGTCTGTTTAAATATTCACTCAATGAGTGAACACTAAAGTAATCAATGCTATGGCTACTAAAATATATCATATGTCAATGCTTTTGCATAGTGATGCAGTGATGCATCTCAAAGGGACAATACTAGGTTCGTGTGCAGGCAGATGCATTGTTAGCTACAGTAATGCAATATTGAAATACTATCAATTGTTTTAAACAATCTGTGTAATTTAATGCAAAATCTGTTTATGAAGTAATTCAGAGTGGTGTGATGTAAAATGTTCTGTTCTAAAGAAACTGGGTTAAACAGGTGATAATAGGAACTAGACACTTGATAAATACATGCTTAAAAATCTAATTAAATTAGAAAAAGACAGTCAGACACAACAAATTAGATGTTATGTCTTTGTTGCAAAGTCATTGTTGACAGTTACAGCTTGCAGATGTCTACAGTAAGAAATCATTAAGTTTTCGCAGCATTGTGCTTGATGTTTGGGCTGTTAGTCTTGGCAAATCCAACTGCCCCGCTTATCGGCTTGCAATTACAAAATCCTCCGTATATCTTCAATAGGATTCAAGTAAGGTGACTGGCCATGCCATCCAAGCACCTTTCACGTTTGTGGTGGCAGTTTTGTTGAATCTCCATCTTCACCCCAGATTTAGTTTCGTGGCCAATTAGATTTGTGTCCTCTAGCATATCCTGATACATCGCTGCATTCATGTTTCCTTCAGTGGCTTGTAATGGCCCAGCGCTGTGTGCAGTGAAGCAGCCTCATATGCTGATGCTGGCACCTTCATGCTTCATTGTTGGTGTGGTGTTCTCAAGATCATAAGCTGATTTATTGCCAAAGCGTTCTATTTTTGCTTATCCTGACTAAAGTATATTTTTGCAGTGGAGATTCACTTTGTCCAAATTCTACACATATGTGTCTCTGGAGTTTTCCTTTTTAGCAGAGATCTCTTACATTTACATTTAAGGTATTTAGCAGACGCTCTTATCCAGAGCGACTTACAACCGTGCTTAGTGTTCTGTTGGATAATATTCCAGCTAGTAGGAAGTTTAGAGCCTAAAACTCACCACGAGCTCAGACACTGCCCGAACAGGGGGCCAGTGCTGGTACCTAGAATCTCTTCCGGGTTAGGTGCAGAAATACGGGTGAATTTGGTGCTGTTTATTGCTTTTTGTTCTCCATGTAATGTAATTGTTGTTCTTGATGCTCAGGTCACCTTGCAACTCCTTCTCTGACTGCTGGCTTCTTGCTTATCATTAGTCTAAGAGTGAATCGTGATGATTATATTGTAAAAGGGATATTATAACTGTAAAGGATATTTGATTATTTGCTTAGGCTTTGTTGCTTTTTAGCAACAATGAATCACCTTCCTTACATCTCAGACATCAACTTATGAACGAAAACTTCATTTGCAGCTCATTTTGACCAAACTCATTGTTCAGATTTTTGGATTTTTTTTAGCTGCTCAAAATCTGTGTTCAGATCGGTTAGCCCTTGGTACATGTCATTCATCCAGTCCAGCAGTTGTTATTTGGCACAGTGCCAGACTGTGTGCGTGTAGGGTCTGTACTGTGGTCTTATTGGTCACTCTGCAGAGCACTTGTTATCAGTGTGCAGGCTCATTTTAACTCCGTCATCCAGACTGTAGTGATTCAGCCTGCTGCTGCACTGTCAGTGGAATCAGTAATCAGATGGTGACAGATTGAACAGAGTGTGTCTGAAATCATAATGAGAGCAACAGTCAGCGATGCTGAAACCAGGCTTTAATTAACGCTGCTGTCCAGAGCGGCCATGGTCAACCAGCAAGGTGCCAGAATATTTTTGTGAGGTTCTACAGTTCGAGTTTTGAAAATTCTGAACTGACCAAAAAAAAAAAAGAATAAATGAATAAATAAATAAAAAAATTTAAAAAATTAAAAAATAACAATACTGCAAATTCTAGGTGATTCACAATAAATGATAAAACAGTAAAACAACAATAAAATTAAAAGCCAATATAAACAAATAAATAAATGTATTTAAGTTTGTAACACATTTTTATTTGTTATTTGTATTGTATATTTAGACCACTTTGTATAAAGTTAGCATTTAATGACACAACATTTAATGATAAACCGGTTCTATGGAGCTGAAATAGTATGGTTGTATTGGTGCCCTTTTGGCACAATTGACCTCTTCCTCTATCTAAGCCGAGTCAGCTGTGGCCTGTATTGATATGCCCTGTGTCCAGGGTGTTATCTGTCTGACTGGTCTGGTCTGAACAGTGCACGGTGGGGAATTGACTGCAGTCTGAACAGAATTTCTGTAACTGGTGAATGTGTGGGGGATTGATTCAGCAGCAGAATAAGCAGCTGTTCCTGTTCACTGGACTGGACCACTGTCTGCACCATACACTCCAACTAATGGAGATTTATGAGCCTCTGTATTCCTCTAGGAACTAATGTTTAGGAGAGGTGCACAGGGGTGAGACAAGTTCACACTGTTTACCCTGAAAGGGCCCTTATTATGTAAATAAAAATTTTACCTAAAAAAAAAGACACTTGTGAAGCTGTAGTGTAACTTTTACAGACATTGGTCCCATTCTGAATAGCACTGTTCAAGATGTCACTACAATCATCATATGCCTGTGCAGCCGACAATGATTGAGCTCTGCTCATTTAGGCTGAAATGATATGGCTTGTTTCAGACTGAACTTCTTTTTAAATGAGACACAGTACAAAGCAGCATACCAAGACAGAAGTCATTTACACATATCGGTCTTAAAGGCAGAGTGATGGAAATAGCATATTTAATAATAAACAATATTAAACAGAAGTTGTGTAAAAATGAATTGTAACAGTACATAAAAGCATAAACGTAAGTGTCATGCTGGCCTCAGGTGTATGAAGAACACATGGAATCCCTCTAGCTCGTGATTTAAGTTATATTTTAATTCTGGACAGTTAAAAATATATTTTTGTACATTTGTTTTATTTAAAACCAACACACTTAATCTGGAAACGCAACACTATAGTATATCATTAGTTTTTTTTTTTTACTCACTGTCTACTAGTGGTGACTCTTTCTACCTTTTAATCTGCTATGGACAGGTTTAGTACTGCTGGGAATAAATTTTACAACCTCCTGTTGTTGGTATAAAGTCTATAGATTAATGCACCACATTTTACTACATCACAAGTTAAACTAAAAATGTTTACAGTCTATTAAACTTTTAAGGATGCAGAAACCTGAAATTTTAGAAACTTGTGAGTGGTGCAATGGACTAAAGATTCACCCTCACTGGGAGGCATGTGTACTGTAGCTGTCAACAAGCTCTTACTGAGAATAGGAGGTCGATGAAAAGAAGGACATTTGCAAATCAAGTTGCTAATGTTATCAGTACATTAGGCTGATCACCACAGAATCCTCATCATCATCAAATATATTCCTGCAGATCTCTTTAAAAAACTGAAAAGCATGTCTCCTGAAAAGAATGGAATGGAGCACACTAAATACTAAAAAAATGATATTACTGTGTTCTACTCTGTTAAATGTACGTTTTCTGTTTTTGTTTTCCTGACACTGAAAAATGACTAACTTAAATAGGGCTGTTTTGACTGGAAATGAGAAATGGATGGTGCTCTCTGACTTCTCCACACTACTGTAAGTAACGTCATAGAATTATCTGCACTATAAACGCACAAGAGCATGCACAAGCGGCTGAGTATTTATACACCTGATGTGTTTCATAGTGCAGTTTGCTCGGGTGCTAATGAATTGAGATGTGTAATAGGGGAAATTTAAGAAAGGAAGAAGGTGTAAAAGGGTTTGAATCGGCTGTAAAGACGTTTTGGAGCTGCTGAAATAGGGCGCTAATTGGGTTTTCACATCTCTGTATGACAGTCAGCGCAGGTGAGAGAAAGCTTTCGTACAGTAGATCAAACACCTTGAGCTTTATTTGGATGGCCTTTCTAGAATAACCACTGTCCCAAAGCAGATTGTGTGGAAATATGAGTGCACCTGTGGAGCTTTCGGGTCATACCAGATTCGTGTTAGTAAGCAGAAGAGGAGGTGTTTTATTGTCATGTGAATTTGATTAAATGTTATTGTTATGTGTACAATCTTGTTTTGCAAAAAGAAAAAAACAGCACTTCTAATTTTTAATGGATGTTACTAACCATCTCTGTGGCTGATTCTGATATTACTGACAGTAATTGTTCTGACACCGGTGATAGTGGTTTTGGTGTTACTAGTAAAGTACACTTTAATATTACTATAATTAAAAATTAAGTTATAGATATACTGTAGTATAACAACAGTTCATGTTGATATTATTAATATTACTGGCACTGGAATCAGTTTTAGTATCTCTGATATTAAGTGAGATGAGGTGACTAACTTCACATTTCCTTTTAGCCCTTCAAGAGTGTTTTTTGAATCAGAGTTTTTGATCCAAGACAATAACATTATCAAAGTGTGTTGTTCAAATGTTTCAACACACCAGGTGAAATTACAAAGCCCACTTCTAGAAACGTTTGAGTACATGTAAAATGCATTAAAAGCAATTAATGAGGCATGCATTTTCAATAGAAGACAGCAGGCCAGCAAAGCACATTCACTTAGTGTCTATAAAGCCGTGCTGTTGTAGCAAAAGCAGAATGAGGTCTGGCTTTGTGTTGCTGAAATAACCATAGAGTTCCCAGTAAACGATGCCATCTTGGTCCCAAAACTGCTAGAAACAAACTGTCTGCATTATCAATTAATCTGAATATCTTCTCTGTCACATCGGGTACATCTGTATTAGCCTCACGGTCAAAGCTGAGCTCTTCTTCGATGAACTTATTACTAATATTACCGGAATAACTTTCCTACATCTACGGAATATTGCTAAATTAAGAACTCCACTCTCGCTACAGGAGGGAGATAAGCTAGTTCACACCTATTACTTCAAGGTTGGACTATTGTAATGCTGTGCTTTCAGAGGTGGCAAGTACCGAAGTACATTCTCTAAACAGACTCATTACTTTAGATTTAAGTCTATTTCTATATGAACTAGAATAATCTCTCCATTAATGTATTTTTAATAAGGCGATTCTATTATGGCACCTAATGAAGCACAAATCGGAATCCTACTGGCTGTGAAGGGGGAGCAAGGGAGGGGCAGCGGAGTGAACCTGTGGTTGCTTTCACGGCTTTCAGGCCTCCAGCAGTGTACACGCGGGAGACAGCCGTGGAGGTTAGCAGTTTATACGGGCGATTTGTCTAAAAGAAACCTGCCTCAGTGACCTTACTCAGTGTCAGAGTGAGTGATCAGTAGAGTGAGGGGAGGATTCCTGGTGAGCCGTTTTAGACCCCTTACTGTGAGTAAATGCACAAACTAACACTCATAAAACATTACCCCTGAGTTTACATCTGTAATATAGGGGTTAAACCAGCAACCCCCATCTCTACTGATGCAGCCTGCTGTGCTAATTGTAACTGAGACTTGTAAAGTGGATTCAGTGAATATTTAGATGGCTTTCATTGCTGTTTCTTCATGTTCTCTTTATTGGGTCTGTCCACTGTGGCTCTAAGCTGAGTGTGTGTATTAGTTTGTGCATCTTTATCTTTGTGGTTAAATGCTTTATATATATATATATATATATATATATATTTAATCATCAGAAATGATTTAAAAATATATACTTTTGCTTTTTTACTTGAAGTACATTTCTGAGTGTGTACCTTTTATACTTCTGAATAAAAACCATACTGGACTTTTACTTAAGTATTTTTTGCTTATTTTACTTGTACTTTTACTTAAGTATGGGACTTGTGTACTTTTGCCACCTCTGCCTCCTTTCTGGGTGTTCCAGCAAAAGCCTTACTATGCTCCAGTTAGTCTAGAACGCTGCAGAAATGCTCTAATGCTGTGGCTTCACCTGTCTTAGCTGGGTGTCTTACTGCTAACCATTTTGCCTACAATGAAGCTTCTACCTGTTTTGTACTGTGTCTCTTTACTGCTTTGGATTAATGGTTAACTTCACAAATATCTTCGCTGTCCAAACAAATCTCAATATTTCTGATTTTCATCTGTTGAGCTAAGCAGCTGTCTAGTATGTCATGTGAAAGTTTCATACTAACCGGATCAACAGAAAGGGTCAAAAAATGCTCTGAATAAATCACTTTAAATGAACCTACACTGAAAGGAAAGAAAAGGATTTAAAGCTTTTGTGCAATTGTACCATTCTGGAGGTACTTGTTTTCCTTTAAGAAGCAACAAAATGCAAGTCACCCATGCTGCGGCCACTGATGTTCCCATACCCTGACAGCCTCCGGATTTTGCACCTTTTCCTGATAAAAGTCCAGGTGGTTCCTTTGATGGTCAGCTTTGACACAGTATTCCACATGTGTTTTTCCTAAAAGCAAGCAACAGGGAGCAAACAAAAATACGACATATTTAATGAACTAAAATACGCTGAAAATGCCATATTTTTGTTTGCTCCCTGTTGCTTGCTTTTAAGAAAAACAGACATTGAATACTCTGTGTCAAAGCTGACCATCAAAGGAACCACCTTGACATACATATGTGGAGGTGTATGTGCTGTGTGTGTGTGCTGTCTGTATATATATATATATACATTTCCCTAATATGTACATTGTGCATTGAAATGTGCTGAAAATGCCATATCCAAAAGTTGCTGGAAATGCGTGCTGTAATCAGATAACTCCCAACTTCAGCTTGATTTAAACATAATATATACACACTCATATGGTCATATATAATTCAGGAAATATACAGTAATTGTGCATAGAAATGGTGTGATCTCTGCACAGAAGTGTGGTCTCTGTATATTTGTTTTCACTTGCAAGATAAAAAAACTATAATTTAGCTATAATGAACTATAATCAGGCACACATAAATGTATAGAAACTAAGCTGCAGAAAAGCTGTTTGAATTTCTGATTTTGTTAATATTACTGACAATTACAACTACTACATGCTACTAATGTAACATGCTACATATCAAACCCGCAGACAAGATGTTGAAACTAACAAAGAAATCTCCAAAAAATCAGAATCTGACCTCAGAGCTGACCCCACCGTTCCACAGCACATACATTGTAGTGTGCGTTGTGTAGGTGTTTGAGTTTTGACGGTGTGTGATGTGCTTATAAAGGCACTCGTCCCTGGTCTGATCTCCCTCTACCCCCCTCACCCCTCAAGGAGCTCTCTTTTGAAATGAAAAAGAGAAGAAAGAAAATTCTCTGTGACCTTCAGTGCTGTGTGTGTGTGCTGTCTGTATTGATCTGATTGGATGAAGGGACCTTTCATTTCACTCTCAGGCCTGAGGATTAAGTCTGAGTCCAGCCAACCTGACAGACACATAGTGTGGTCAAAAACGGCTGGAGGGTGAGGGAGGGAGAGGTGGGGAGTGTTGATACGAGGGATTTGGGGGTAAATGAGGGTGTGTTTATGAGGAAAGAAGGGGGAAAGGTGGCTAGTGCACTACTAATACACTACAATACTGTTAAAAGGTTGCCATTCAAAAGTTTGGAATTTCTATCCAGAAATTTGGAATTTACTGATAAAAAGTTTGGAATAAATTATCAGTTAATCATTTAGACTTGCAGTTGCACAGCAATTTGACTGACACGCGAGTGGGTGCTAAATGAAAACAGCCCCTTCTGAATTCAGTCTTCTTATGCTCTTCTCTAGTTTGGTGTGGTCTTCCAAACTTTAATTGCAGTCTCACACTTGTCCTTTTGAGAAATGAGTATTCACTCCTTCCACCAATCTCAAGTGAATTGGGTTTAGTTTTCAGATGTACAAGTTGACCAGTTCAGAGTTATTCCGGGCATAGCTATGCTTCCTTTACGCTGTTCTGTCACTCCAGCACATGAAAATTCTTACTTCAAACAATAGGGTACAGCATCACATAACGCACAGTCCCTCCTCCTGCATGTTCAGTTCTTACCAGTTTAGAAGAAACGTTTCGAGTTCCGCCTCAAACTTCATCCCTGTACTCCAGCAGTGGAAAGCAGCATCAGTGTTCATCCTTGCTTCTGTTTATACCCTCTCATGCTGGTCTAATTCGACTAGGTGTTACAGTGATTCACTGTTGCGTCCTGGGTCTGAGCTACTGGTTAGCATGCTAACTGCAGTAGATATCTGCAACACGATCCACATAAACTTTAACATATCGTTAGCAAATCTATAAAACTGTTCTTTTATCATTTTAAAGCAAAAAATCTTACGACTTTTAGATTTTGGAAAGGAGTAAATTCTTTAATGTTCAAGATTTATTTTTCTTCTCTTGTTTTTTTTTTTTCAAAATTCCAACTTTTAATTATGTAAGAAATTAGTAAGGTTTCCTGGCTGTTTTAGGTCTTTGGCTTAATGTGCTATTTCTTTCATACACTTCACAACTGTGTTTCATCAAGTCCAGCAAACTGTATCAAATTGGGGAATGGAGGTACAATCTGCAGGTGCTCTTCTCTGTCTCTCTCTAATCGCTCTGTGTCTGTGCGCTCTCTCTGTTTTCTCTCTGTCTTTCTGTTTTTGCTCTCTCAGTCTGTTTTTTCTTTTTGTCTCTCTCTGCTCTCGTTCTCTTTCTGCTCTCTCGCTGTCTCTACCCTCTCTCCCTCTGCTTTCTCTCTGTCTCTGTTCTCGTTCTGTCTCTCTGCTTTTTTGTCTTTCTCTGCTCTTATTCTCTTTCTCCTCTCTCTTTCTCTCTGTTCTCTTTCTCTTTCTGCTCTTGCTCTCTGTCTCTTCTTTCTCTCTGTCTCTCTCTGTGTGTCTCTGCATTCTCTCCCCGTCTCTGTTTTTCTCTCTTTCGTAACTGTGCTTGTTTAGTATTGTAACTGTGCAGTTTGTATATTTGTGTGTGTTTGTGTTTGCATTAATGTATGTGTGTGCGGGTGTTTGTGTGTGTGTGTGTGTGTGTGTGTGTGTGTGTGTGTGTGTGTGTTTCCGCTAATGTATGTGTGTGCAGGTGTTTGTGTGTGTTTGTGTGTGTGTGTGTGTGTGTGTGTTTCCGCCAATGTTTGTGTGTGTGTGTGTGTTTGTGGTAGATTGTATTTGGCTCTGTTCACACTGAATATCAGATCTATGAAACCTTCCCTTCTGACTTGAAGGATTTGTTCTTTTTCTTGTTCTTCCTCATTGTGAATATTTCCAAGCTTGTGGGCTCCATATGCTAGTAAATTTTCCATTAGATCACCATGGCAACCATTGTGTCCATGAGAGGCTGATAATTATTTTAGCAGGTTCACCTTTCAGGCCAAGTGCAGGACTCCTTTTGCATCACACGCCAGTGTTGATGTGTACACTCTGCTTTTATCACCCCATCCCCCACTAACACAATTCCATTGATTACTCTCTTGACCAGAGCTTTGCATAGCTGCTAGGGATGCAACTGTGGGTAATTCTAGGTACTAATAGTGATTGCGCTCCTGGTGCTCTAAGTACATGTGTCGGGTTATAGTATGAGCTAAGTTCACTAAGGTGCTAAACAGAGGGGCGGCTTAGAGCTTTATATGTCTGAAGAAGAATTGTATACTCACTGCAGAATTTAATTGGCAACCAGTGCAAGGTGGATAAGACTGGGCAGATATGACCAATTTGCTAGACTCTGGCTGCAGCGTTCTGGACTAACTGAAGCTTAGTGAGGGCATTACAATAGTCCAACCTTGAAGTAATAAAGCTGTAACCTAGGGAGAGTGCATTTCTTAGTTCAGCAGTATTGCGTAGATGTAGAAAAGCCATTCTAGTAATACTATCTATATGTTCATCGAAGGCCAGATCAGGATTGATCATGACACCAGGGCTTTTTACAGATGTACCTGGTGCGACTGAGAAGCTATTAAGATTATGTGACATTGCAAACTGCTTGTTTTTAGCAGCCTAGCGACCAGGAAGATCTCATTAAGTGATTTCTTTTCTATAGCTTTTTAATGAACTACTCTGCCTTCCGTTCCTCTCTTATTGCCAACAAGAATGAAACAACTGAAATCATATTGCTCCCTACAGTTCCTGTAGTGTGTTATAGTCTGTCATTTGAACATTATAGAGTGCTTTATCCCATTGACCATTTGACACAGGTATTTCCTTTACATTGTGTGAACATTCCATTAAATGTACCAGTAGAAATGGTCCATAATAATAATAATAAAATGAAAATAAAGCCTTGTTAAATTATGTATGATGAGCACAGTTAATCAGATTTTTTAGGTAATAATATAAACAAATGTAAAACAGCATTTTAATTAGGAACTAAATGTTAAATCAGCCGTTTAGCTTTTAAAGACTAACCCTCTCAGTTCTTTTCTTGGCTGCAGCTAACAATTACATACCTGAACAAGCTGCATTTCCTTTTCTAATGCATGTGCATACATGTGCATTTAATGACTGTTGAAAGTCATAATTAGCTTAAGTGATTTAGCTGATTGTGCTAAGCCCCTTGGAGCTTCCCTGGCTGTGTGATGAAATGCTGTAGACACACTGAGCTGCTCTGGGTCAGAAAAGCTTTGATAAAGTGCTCGATACGCATCGGGTAATTGGCTTGCTTTTCTTCAAGGCTGTCCTCGATTACCGCATTGTCTGCTGAGGAGGTCTGCCCTGGCAGAGCATGTTCTTGCATGTGCTGTTTCCCCAAGGGATCCAACTGCCGCGCTTCAGGTCCAATTGGACAATGGCAACAGCAAAGGAGTAACATTTTACATTTATGATTTATACTATCATGATTATCTTAGAGAACTCTATGCATAGCGATAACTCTAAGACTATCAGTTGACCCATTGACACGCCATTCTAGTTTCTGTTCTGGCTGTGCTGCCCCATGCTTGACTGTTGACAGTGCTGTCACAAGATGTGATGTTCATTGTATGAGGTATATGTGATTTTCTTTTTACCGGATTAGCCTCACCCTTGCTCTCATCCCTTCAGATGTCTGAAGCTGCAAAGGGGCTTTGATGGCACTCTGGCAGGGCTTCTTTATCTACTTTCCGGTGCCATCAGCTGGCTGGCCAGGGTTCCTTGTGTGGGTAGGTGAATTTGACAGTGGTGCTGGGGACTGGGTGGGGTTTTCAGTGCCAGCTCTGTGTCTCAGTGTCCGCTTCGGTGATGCAAAGTACATATCCTGACTCTCTAAGCTATCAGAAGCTTCCGGTCTCAGACCTGCCAGTCATGATTTAGCTCTGTCCAATGTCCACCTTGTTCCTGATGTTGGCAAGGGAACTTGTCATGTGTGCTGGGACATTGCAAGAATCCCAAATTGGATGTTAGCCATATCTGGTGTTCTTTACTTAGAGCCTCCAGGATGATGGGGAACTACTTACTTCTCCTTTGGTGGACCTGGCCAACAGTGACAGACCTAGAGTGAAAGTCACACCCCAGCCATCTGATGTGCCTCTCCTTTCATATGGGAGCCCAGTCAGTCGCAGCAAGGGGATAAATTAATCTTTGTTGAGTCGTTTGCCATCCATATATGATACAGTCTATCAACAATTAGCTCCCAGTCTCCACACCAACATAGGTTCAATGTAGTGTCTGGTTTAGTGGCACTATTTCCTGCATCGCAAGTAACCAGCATACCAGTAGTGAAGTCGTCTAGAGTAGAGTTGTCTACTCTTGCATTCTTCATTACAGCAGTCCACGGCTGCCTCATAACAAACATGCTACCTAAAAATCCTTCCCAGGCTGACTATGAAGCTACCCTAAGTCATTGACCCTCTGTCTTTGGTTTGCCTGCCAGTTACAATGCCCCAGAAATAACTTACAAGAGTCTCAGATGTGGTCCATAACAGAGTTTTATTATTAAGTTTGGAACAGCGAACAACAGCCTCAGCTGGGCAACAGGCTAGAAACACGACCTGCCCGCTAGCTCAACGCTTCCTGTCTCCTCCTTCACAATAGAAGTCCCTAGAAAAACGTCTTTCAGCTGAACTACATACAAAAATGCGTCTTGATGTCACAATATATTTCCTTTTATTATTTCAATATTCAGATGTTTATTTTATAGTGTGTGGAAGATTGCTGGATCCGGAGGGCATGTCCAGGCATGTTGCAGGGGCAACATAGGAATGTGCTGTGCAGGTAGTGGAGTTTACAATGGTTAAACGCGAGTCAGTGCAGACGAAGACCATCGCCCCAAGTGGGCAGGTGTGGGTAGACATGATGTGGTTGAAGTGGCTGGGTGTGGAAATGACACTATGCTTAATGGCAGGTAGATGTGACGTTTGGATGTGATATGTGGATGAAGTGCACAGTTAATTATTAATGAAGCCAATGAACCTCTACACACTAGTGCCCTCTAGAGATGTTATTAGCAAAACCTGTAATAACAGAAAACGTCCTCTGTTCTGTAGGTGACTCCAGCTATTGGCTGAAGGAAATAAGCACTTTCTGCACCCTGGTCCTTTAGTTTCCTTAGGACTGTCTCTGTGTTTTAATGCCATGTGAGGTGAACCTGAGCTAATAATCAATTTCAGTTGTCTTCTGCACGTCCCAGACTGCTCTCATTTTCTCAGTCCGGTGGGAGACATCAGAGAGAGTGTTTCTAGCTGCAGACCAGTCATGTCTTTGTGTAACTGGAACAGCTTCAAATGTCAGACTTCTCTCTTTTTTCTCTTTCTGTCCCTCTCTATCTTTTTCTATTTCCCCTTTTCTCTTTCTCTCTGTCCATCTCTTTTCCTATTCGCTGTCTATCCTTCTGTTTTCTTACTCTATCTAACCCTCTATCATCCTAGTCTTTCTCTCTCCTACTCTCTGCTATTTCTTTCTCTCTCTGTGTTTGTTCTTTCTCTGTTCCTTTTTTCTCAACTTTCCTTTTCTGTCAGTCCCTCTGTTTCTCTCTCTCTCTTTTCTTACACTTTCCCTGTCCCTCTCTCTTTTTACCCTCTTTTCTTACTTTTTTCTCTCTACCTTTTCCTTCTTATGATCTCTTTCTCTGTTCCTCCCTCTTCAATACTTCCTCTATTCTTCATCCTGTTCTTTTCTTCTTTTTCTGTTTCTCTCCCTCTCTTTTTCTAATAGCTTCCAACAAGAAACATGAGCTTCTTGGATGTGATTACTTGAAAGGGGACAAGTGGTATCATATCTAGCTAATACACATCATTTGCAAAAGATAGGTACACTGCATTTATTTCGTCTGATACAGAATATTTGCAATAGTAGTTTGTGTATCATGATGTTACATACTAGTAGTACATAGTAGTTACATCTGTCAAAGTAATTACATAATAACATATTTAGTAACTGTCCATAAGTACTTGATTTCACAATCATGCTACAGTAAAGAAAACATGCTCATAACACTCAAACTGATACGTCAAAGCTGTGTAGCCGATTTGTATGCATGCATGTTAGCAGAATTAGTTCATTTTGGCTCTCAGGAAAAAAATTGAGATTTGCGTGACACTACACATGATTCTGTGTAACTGTAGACATCTGACTAAGTCTACACAGTAAGATAGCTAATCTGTCCATTTGGTAGCTATAAACAATGGACAAATAAAAGAATAACTAAATTGTTGATTGCATTTATTTATATGGAAATTCAGACCAGTAGTAATACTGGGATTATGTAATCAATGTTCCCCTGAAGCTGTGCTATTCTTGTATGTGTCAGTCAGCCAAAGCAGCATTATGTCCTTCTCCTAACAGTATTCCGGTTTCTCTGTTTCTGAGTTCAGGGATTTCTTCTTGAAAGTAAACCTCAAACAGAGTGTTTATCTGAGATGTGCTTGTGTCTTTGATAATGGAATCCCTCGCTCCAGGCATGCGGTGGATTTCCCAGCATGCTGCAGGCCGGGTCTCTGCCCACTGTGCCCATTCATCATGCTAGCCGGCCTGTCGGTGAATGTTTATTTTTGTGGCTTTGCTCGTCCTGTTGTGGGCAGCATTAGTGCTCCTCCTGGCACTAAACACATTCATCATCAGTATCATACATATCACACACTCCACAGCCCGCTTGTATTTGGGTCTACGGCTGGTTTTCCTAGATTGCATATGGGTCACACCGGCGTTGCCTAATTTGGCAGGACACAAAAACAGCTCCTTTTGCCCTTTGAGTGTTTGATGTGTGGATCCACAGTGGATATAATTTACTCCGTACATGTTTAAAGACAACTTCCTTTGAAACTTTAGTGTTCTCGCTATAACTTATCAGTAAACTAAGAAGGTTTATCAAACAGCAGCTATGGTTGATGTAGCTGCATTCTAGTAGTGGACAGCATATCAGTAACAAAGACACCAGAGCGATGGCTGTGGTTGTGTTTCCCCTCATACTCCCCTGAGAAGCTGCCTAACTCAGTGAGCTGCATCAGATGACGCTGTGGTCAGGGCCTTGTGCATGCAACCAGCCATCGAGAAGCATATTAGCACGAATGGCTAATATGATCCACATTTTAGAAAAAAGACATACCTGGTGTATTGCGTTTTTAAAACATTGCCATTAATACCATCATAGAAATGTTTGGGCTCTTTATGCCTACTACAATATAAGGGGCAGATTTAGTGGTTCTATGAGTCTAAGGAAGAGACAGGACTTTGGGTCACTGGATGCACATTTTTAACTTGGTTAGCTCCTGAGTGGTCAAGCCATCTATACCTCTCACTCTCACTCATCAGTTTGAGTTACAGTACATGTAATATTTCTCATTTTGACATTGTTGTAGGAATACATGTAGGAATTTATTTTAATGTGGGATGTTCCTACTATATTGGCAGACAGTTTTGCTTTTTTTAAGAAATGCAGATTGCTTTTGTATGTGCTGTTAGCCTTTTTTTAAACAAGTGAAATCATCTATTGTAATGAGGTACAGTGAGATGCAAGAAAAAGTAAAATGCAGTTCCAGTACATTATATACTGCTGAGTCTGTGAAGTGCTCTGGTATGCCTGGAGAAAAATGAAGCTTGGGAAGTGTAAGTTAGCATTAAACCTTTTGTTTTCCTCTTTTCACTTTTAGTTCTGCTGCACTCTGAGAACTACTATAACTTCTTACCGGGAACCTTCTTTTCTATAATGTAGACAGTCACTTTGTAGCCATCTTCATACTACATACTAATCTTCATGTTGCTGTGTCATCACACAACAATATGGAATAATCCATTATGAGCATAACTGCCTACGTTATAATAACATCTATTGCTGCCTAGTGCAGTCATCAACTCTCAGATGTACGTTTCTCAGAATGTCTTCCTTGGATTGATTGTCTAAATTATGATTTAACAGTTGTGTTTTTACGCTACTGGTAAAAGCACAAACATTTGGGCCTGTTGTTTTTTTTAAATATTAAGTTCTGCTGAGTTTGGCTCATGCATGACTTTGGCTTTGTGACACTTACTTAAGTAAAACATCTGCTTACATCATTATTAGAATATTAGAGGATTTAGGATAATATTCAGTATAATATTTCAAGTGTGGCTCAATGTTAAAATGCTCTGCTCTGGAGAAACGTACTGAGTCAGAATTTAATGCCTTCAAAGTTCTCCTTCTCAGACCTTTAATACCTGTCTATTTTATGAACACACTTAACCTGAGATTGTTTTATCATAGTTTTGAGAAGAACCTTTAAATCAATTCATGTTGAAAGGCTACATGTGAGATGTTGAAAGGCAAAAAAGAAAAACATTACCGCTATTTACCACAGAGTTACTACACTGTATCATTTACATTACATAGAGAAACTCAGGCTGGTAAAAAACCTGTAGGTCTGCTGTTTGCTTTGTATAGTAAATAAAAGTTCCCACCACCAACACTATAAAGAAATCAGCAGGTTTTTCTACAGTTGAACCCAATTTCAAACCTAACCACTCTGAATGACTTCAACCTCTTTAAACCATCAAAGAAAACATGACTGTTTTATAAACATGTTGAAAAGCTTGGTGCTTTTGGCAGGGACTGTGTATTTACTCTGCAGTCAAATGTCACAACTCATTTCTGTATTTGTGTCTCTGAATTGACTTTGTTATTGGAGAGAGTTTGGACAATACGAAATATCTGTTCTTTGAATGCTTTAAAAAGCTTCCAGTGTTATTGTAGACCCCCTGATGGTGGTTGTTCTTCCTGGTGCCCACAAAGATCAGATCTGACACCATCTAACACACAATCCTGCTTTAACTGGTTTATAACTGCAGATTGTGATGACGGTCTTTGGTTTCTTAATCAATCATTTCTGTGCCACAGCAGCGGAAAGTTTGACTTCATCTGTGGTGAACTCTTTGGAGTGCTTTGTGAGAGTGGAGACTCTGGACTCAAACGGAAGATTTAGAACAGTGTCATCTCTTCCATCATAAAGTATAACATAAATAATGATGGAAACCAGAAAACACATCAGTTGTGGCATGTAACAGACTTCACAAAAACAACAAATGTTCTAAAAGGTAACAGCATCAATAACACCAGACAGTAATGTAGCAATGGTTGTCAATAACACTTTTAGAGGGCAGCAGTGAGTAATGTTTGTTTATTTGATGTTTGTAAATAACACCTTTAGAGGGCAGCAGTGAGTAATGTTTGTTTTTTTGATGTTTGTTAGTAACACTTTTAGAGGGCAGCAGTGAGTAATGTTTGTTTATTTGATGTTTGTTAATAACACTTTTAGAGGGCAGCAGTGAGTAATGTTTGTTTGTTTGAGGTTTGTTAACAACACCTTTAGAGGGTGACAGTGAGTAATGTTTATTTATTTAAGGTTTGTTAATAACACCTTTAGAGGGCAGCAGTAAGTAATGTGTGTTTATTTGATGTTTGTTAACACCTTTAGAGGGCAGCAGTGAGTAATGTTTGTTTATTTGAGGTTTGTTAATAACACCTTTAGAGGGCGGCAGTAAGTAATGTTTGTTAATAACACCTTTAGAGGGCAGCAGTAAGTAATGTGTGTTTATTTGATGTTTGTTAATAACACCTTTAGAAGGCAGCAGTAAGTAATGTGTGTTTATTTGATGTTTGTTAATAACACCTTTAGAAGGCAGCAGTAAGTAATGTGTGTTTATTTGATGTTTGTTAATAACACCTTTAGAGGGCGGCAGTGAGTAATGTTTGTTTATTTGAGCCAGTTCCATCTTCAGTTACAAACTATTCTCTATCTTACAACACTAGCGCTTGTAGTTAAGGGTATTTCTTCCAGATGAGGATAAAGTCACCAAGTACTTTTACGTCACTACTAAATTCCACAAATCAGACAGGAGAGCCGTTTGCTGATATGATATGTTTGATTGATAGGTTTAGAGGCATCACTTGTAATATTTTTCTAGGATAAAATTAGCTAGGTAGCTCATTTACCAGCATTTCCATTCCCCAATTTTAAATGAACACTTGCAGCCTTTCTCTCTGCAATTGTTGCTCTCTGTCCTTCTTATTTTCTCCTTCCTTTCGTTAGCCATCTCCATTCTCATGCACGGATCTTGTTCTCTCCCTTCCTTGCTTTGTGGGATTGCTGAGGAACTGCCAGGAGAACAAAGACACAGACAGGAAGCACGAGGTTTGCACTTCCTGGCATTCAGGCTGTATGTTTACCTGAGCTGGGTGATCAGGGGAGCGCTGCTTGGCATTTGGTGTAGGGTATAAGTGTTTGAAAAACATGGGGGTTAATTTACAGCGCTGAACTACTTTCTCATATGAAAATCTCACCAGATATTTTATTTACATCATGGGCGAGTCGAGACTACTACAGCTAGGCCATAACTTCTTGCCATAAATGTCACTTAACAAGAACAAAAGAGAAAAACGTCAATAAAAAAAACACTGATTGCTATTTCCTGTTAAATTTATACTTCAACCAACAGGACATTTCACCCTATTCACAGTTCCTCCCCTTCCATCTTCAGTCCTTAGTGGTCTAAAAGAAACATTTGAACAGACTTTATCCCTTTACTTGCCAAAAGCGTCCCAAGTGGTGGAAAGCAGCACTGATGTTAACTCTTGCTCTGCATCTGTAAATATAATTATTTTGTTTGCTGTCTAATGTGGTGTCTTGCCAGGCATCAGTGGTCACTTCCCAAGAGCTCCAGCCATCATTTTGTTTGGTCTTTCTTTCATTGGTGTCCTTAAATGGCCTAACTGGAAAAATGACCTTCAACATGATTGTCAAGATATTAGAATATGCTGTCGGGGCTGCAGCGCTCTCATGTTGGACTTACTCTGAAGCTAGCTGGTTAGCATGCTAACTTCATAGGATATCTCTGCAACACAGTACACAGGTGTCTTGATATGCCATCAAAACTGTTATTTCTGCACCTTCTGTTGATAATTGTTTAGCACATTCTGGAATTTTTAAACTTAAATGTCTTAAATGAAACATCTGAATCTCTCAGTATGCATGCTGTATGTTTTATTTGAAGCTTGGCTAGACTTTAGCATATGCTTTGTCTCGTAGATAGCGATTTTATGGTGACTGTTTCTGGGCTGCCTCCGTATGCTAATATTCTTCTTTTTCTTTTTCTATGTGGTGGTTGCAAGACGAAACACGCTGAGAGTCAAATACAGTTCGATTTCAGGCTTCACATTGTTCTGCTTCCACAGTATCTGATTTCTGAACATAGTAAGACAGAGATTGCATCTCTCAAGATGATATCTAACAATGCTGTGAAGTGAAATCACTCAAAGAACTCAGCTACTTGATCAAGGAGGAAACGTGAGTCTCAGCAGCTACTTCTCCAAGTGTCAATTCTGAACAGGCCAAACAATTATCTCTACAGGTATACTTATAGCATCCGATTTGCACCTCTAATTTGAAAGGCCCCTCTCACTCATTTCAGTCAGAAGAGCCACACTTCTTTTATAGCAGCACGTGATCTGATTGTAAATGAACTGTGAACAAAGCTGAGCCATATGAACACATGTGTCAGCCAAACATACATGCTACTTGTAATGCAGTGTAGATCTTTCACTACCTATTTTTATTTAATTATTTATTTTTATAAGTCTTTATGTCTAAGAAAATGTCTTGAGCCAGGTCTGCACATAACAAGCACCAAGGTATTCATTTTTTTAATAAATAAATATCATATTGTGATGCACGAGAATTCAAATTGTTGATATTTGCATCTTCCTACATACTCCTACACTCTGACAGTAAAGAGTCCGGTCATAGAGTTGCTGTCACTGTTCTTCATTTCTAACAACTGACTAAAACCTGGTTAGACTACAGCTCGTATTCACAGTCAGTGATGTATCTAGAACCTCCAAAAAAGCCTAGAGTTACTGTTTTTTAATTAGTCTTTTTTTCTGGTGTGGTAATTCTATTATTCAGTTCTAACAGGACCTCATGGTTCCACTCTGATTTGCATGCTATGTAAATGGCTTGCATTTCTATATGACCATGAGTATACACATTCATTAAGCATATTCATAAAACAATGTGTGCATTATACATTATTGATATATGTCATATTTTCATATGGGTTGCTGCGTTTTGTGTAGTTAAGCTGTTTGTGATTATGATCAAGTTGCTAACAGTAGGACAGCTGCTTATGCAGTGCAGACTCAGCCTGGCGTTAGATATTGAGTTAGCGTTAATATTTTTAGCCTCTGCTGCTTATTATCAATAAATGAAATCAGGCGCAGATAAATTCGGACTGCTGTAAGCACCATTTTTCATTGTTATGTATTATGCTGCAGCAGTAAACACTGAAAGACTGTTTGCTCCCCCGCTAGCTCTCCTGCATTGATATATTTTCTGTGCAGGTGCTCTCCAACTGTGGCTCAGAGATGTTCTCTATTGTTTGCTGCAAAGAAGTGCAGGTCGGAATTCTGAAATCTGTTGGGAAGAAAGAAAGTTTTTTTTTTATGTCTGCTTGTACACATTTGTCTGTACAGTGTTTATGTAGTCAATATACTGGCCGGAGCAGGATTTGTTTTCTGAGTCACATGACGCAAGCCAGGCCACCCCAAAAAGCAAAACCAACCAATCAACCAGTCAATCGATAAATCAATCAATCAATCAAAATTTAAAGCACACAAATAATCTGCAGTGTCTTTACACCATATTTCTATCAGCAGCTCCCTACATGTTCCGGCACTTCACAACCAACACCACAACACATTCACTGAATACAAAACATGTGCCTGTTAATCACAAACACAGACAATTCTTATAACTACAAACAGTAGGGCTTAGGTAGGATCGAAAAAGAATGGGACTCTATGGAGGGAAATGAGGAATGGATGAAATAAAGACTAAACACGTAACTGGGGGCCCAACAAACATTGCATTTTATATGGACTTTATGGAGGCTAATGTTGTCTTCGTATTCAAATTCCATTCCAGTTCCACCTCATGTTCCAGCAGAAGCCTGTACAGACATCTGAACTGCTACTGCTTTTAAGGTGGAACGGGAAATGAGAATAAGCAGCAATATCAATTACATGCATCTGTTTCGTCTCATGGCTTCCCCTTTGTTGACCTAATGTTATTGTTTGTTTCTGGTACATATGACACTAAATCCAGAGAGATACTGAAGGAAGACTTGATAGGCAGACAGACTTTTTCCACAAACCAGCAGTGTTCTGTTTTTCCTCGGATTTAACTGATCCTTCAGTCACCCCTTTCTCCAAACCCAGATATCAGTTTTGGGATTTAAAAGTCCTGCATTTTTCTTACTTTTTATTTGCTTTTCTTTGAGGTTTCTGTTGTTTTTTGGTGCACTTTAGACACCTGTCTGTAAATAAGCTCTCGTCTGATTGTCCTGTATTACACCTCATTCACAACTCAGTCTTTGCAAAAACATGACATGCCCCTGTCTGGGTGTGTGAAGGATGCTTGTCGTGGAAGAAGTTGTCTTTGATTTTACACTGAACAGAACGGTAAACACCAACTCCGAACAGTTCACCTACTTCTCAGTCTGTGTGCTATTTCTTTTGTTCATTTTTTGGTCTCTCTTTATCATCCCGCTCTCCTCCTAAAGATGCCCACATTGCTGATGTGTCAGAACCAGCGTCAGCTGGCTCTTGTTACTGTCAGCACAAGCATCTAACTGCTGTAGGGTTATTGGACTGGTCAAAACTGCTGTAGACTGAATGGGTGAGACTAAACTGCTATAAACAGAAGGACAGGACTAAATAACTAAATTTGAAGGTGTAAACTGCTGTAGGTTGAATGGGTAGACATAAATAGCTGTTTGCTGAATGGGCTGGCCTAAACTGCTATAGGTTAAATTGGTAGACTTAAACTGCTATAGGTGGAATGGGTGGGCATGAACTGCTGTTGGCTGAACAGATGGGTCTCTTTCATATTTTCTTTCCATCATGCGTAGATAACAGATAAATGCTGTCCGGTCACCAAAGCATGCCTTTGAATATGGAGAATTACATGTCCATGAAAAGAACTGCACCTAAGAAAGAGTGAAAATTTGCCCTGATGGGTGCTACACCTATCAGCGCTGTGTGCAGCATTTTGGTTATATCATGGTTTTCAGTTCTATTAAGTTTTCAAAAGGTTCCTTCAGGGCATTTTATATTTCTCCACCGCAGTGCAGATTAATATTGAGCTGTAAAAAGGCACCTTGTTGAAGCCACTTGAGAAAGCTGCTGTTGACTGGTCTCATCAAACAAAACCACTTCTAAGCTGGAGAGATGTAAGAGCTATATAATTTAGCCTTTCTCATTTTGACACTCTTAAGTGAGAACTAAATTGTTTGTGTGCAGCCGTGAATGAATTAAGCCTGAGAGCGCTGTTTGCCCCAATTCAAATCCTGCCTGCACTTTGTGTGCTATCTGTGCATCAGTGTAAAAATGCCATGAAATACTTGGTGGAATTCATCAGGTATTATATAGTGCATGTAAAGTTGGAATGAAAAATGAATGGTGTTGTGGAACTGTAGGGAAGGTCCAGAAATTGCCATGTCACCATTGGTGGAGCTATATAAAGAAATACATATACAAAGTTGACAAACTTGTAATGTGTAAAGTAAGCAAGTTGTCATTCTGTAGGCCAACTGCTGCCTAAAGCTACACACAATGGGTAGCTATTACAACTTAAGTAGGAATTTGGTAAATTGTTGAAAGGGAGGAACTGTCACCTTCAGTAAGAGCTGAATAGGTCTCAGTACAGCTACAACATACAAGGAAAACAGGTGCTACTTGAATGTCTTCTGAGCTTAAATGTCTGCAGTTAAGCCAGTGATAAAAACCTGATGTGGGAAAATGTATATACTCCACTGTTAACTAGGCATTTTGAAATTAATATTATCATAGCAGTGACTGGCTCATATGCAAAGTCCTATTACAGAATAAAGACTTTGATTCTGGAAACGACTACAGGCAAGAAAATCACCAGAATAACAATGCAAGAGTGGACTCCTGCCAATATTCTCACTATTTTTACAGTGTATCTCTGATGTTATTATTTTTTTCATGTAATTGTAGTAAAACATAGTTAACGTTATATGTTTAGTGTATGGGATAAGCAATAAGACACAATGTCCAAAGTAGAATGTGCAGAACCTAAACAAGGAAGAAAAAAGACAAAAAAAAAGCACTGGGGATAAGGTTATCCATATTTCTTTGAGGTGCTGGTTAATAATCCACCGATCCAATTCTCTGGATAAAAACGACCAATCGATCGATACTGACCTTATTAAACAGATTATGTTTCAGCCACATGCGTCCAATACACATTTAGCCTCTTAGCTGTGCTTGGTGAAGTTAGGTTGATATTTTGTATTTAGCAGATATTCACCTTTGCCTTTCCTATTTGCTCACAAACAAACTCCTAATAATAACTTAAATGACATTTTCTAAGCCGCATTTTTTTTTCATACTTTATTGTTGCACTGAAAAGCTGAAACACTGGAAATCTATTTTAATTTTTATTGCTGGCACTTTGTTGAATAAAGTGAGGTATACAGCACTTTAGGTTTAGTGTTTAGGTTTTGGAAATGGTGTCAAACGAGAAAAACTGGGGTCATCTCTGTTTTCTCTATTCTACTTTTGATTCTTATTAGTTTTTATAAATTTTCTTTATAGTAAAAGTTTTCACGCATGTCGTAACATTCAGTATTTGGATACTATATACTGTGATACAGGTAAACAGGGTGCTACTATTGTTTCTATTGTTCAGAGTAAATATAGGGCCCTTATCAATATTTATTTTGGCAATGTTGATAAAAGAATTAGTCAATATCTGCAAGTATTATCCGCCAAGCTCATGTCCTAGTCTGAAAGCAAGAGGCAGGAGGCAGTGGGGGCAGGATTGAAGGAAGCAGACACAAAACTAAAACTCAGGCTACATTCACATTACAAGCTTGACTTGACAATTCAACATTTTTGCTAAACCCATGGTTCAGATTTGTCTAGACATGTGACTTGAATTCATTATTGTGAACAAAACTGTGACCTGAAATCCAAACCTACGTGCCCATATGTCCACAGGGCTCCAAAACATTAAGACGAGAAAATGGTTTGTGCCCCTTGAGCTTGTAATGTGAACATAGCACATAGCACAAGAGTTTTCAGTCTTCAGTCTGACTTACGCCTTATTGATTTTCATCCCCGGATGTTTCTAAATTCTTTTATGGTGCCTGTACTCCTTCCCAAAATTAAGCCCAGATGTTCTTTATTATAGGGAGGAGCTCTTGGCACATGCGCCAGGAGAAGAATTTGCAGCTCCATCAATCGTCACACTTCATAGTATGACCACTGGGAAAGAATGGCAGGTGTAGTCCAGTGGCTGGGCTCTGAATTTAGTGGTGAGTCTTGGGAGGCAGCACTAGGGTTCGAAGTGTAACCCTGGTGGACCTCTTCGATGACACTAGGAGGAGCAAGGGACCAAAGGTTGCATCATGTTTGCAGGCTTGAACACTTCTACATAATTTCGATTCAATTCTGTTACACCCTGTTTAAAGGAACCTTCATGGCAGATTTAAACATGAAGCCATGATGCCACAAGTCAAACGTAAGCGTTAAAGATATGCCAGCACTGTAACTGGTCATGAGTGTGAATTCACTATGAATTTAAATTCCTCTCCAGCTAACTACTGATCAATTCACTTGGAACCCTGATGGTCCTGAGGGTTAAGATGTTTTGCATGTGGAGGTCTGCTCCTATTTCTTTGTCTCTTATGTACATAAGTGTTTGTTTCCCCTTTCCCTTCTTGACTCAGAGGAGCTGAAGCCCCTTATTCTGATTGCTCAAATCTTTTGTTTAATATCTTGCGGCCATGCTGAAGGCTGCTGGTCTGTTTTCAGGCTGGAATGAGCCGGGTGGGGTCCTGGTGCAAGATTGCCACATGAAATGTCAGTCCGATCCTGTAGGAAGTTTTATCTCTCTAAAAGAGTGCCTGGGACACATGTAGGGCACGGTGTTCTTTGCTGCTGCTTTGTTTTCGGGGACAAATCTCATCTCATGTGGAAGCACTTTCTTTTTTCTGCTGCTCCATTGTCAGTCTGTTTTAGCCTGGGCTTCAGATGAACCGAGTAAGCTGTGTGGTTATGGGGCAAAATTCAGAGGGTCATTTAGAATAAACCTTAGTAAAGGTACAAGTGATATATAAATATTCCAAAGAAAAAGAAATACTTAGGTAAAGTCAAAGTACGACTTAAGTAAAAGTAGGAAAGTACTAACACAAAAATCTATTTAAAGTAAAAAAGTAAAATTATTTCTAATGAATTTTTTAAACCTTGTATGTTTTTATTGAGGGCTAAAGCTGCAAGTCTTTGAAACTCAGCATATGGTGATTTATACTAGGGCCTCATGCCTCATCTGGAAATGGAAATGGACATTGTTGGAATCTTTAATAATAAAAAATATTGATTTTCATTTTATCAGTCAGTGCTGAACACCAGATCAGATGATTCACTCATGTAAGACGAGGCCAGAGTGGGACCTGGAGACCTGGAGCTATATGAGGCAGACCAGCCCACCCCAAACTACACAGACACAGCTAATGTTCAGCATTGGGGACCACTGCATCAAACTGCCTACATATACCAACAGCCTTATACCAAATAACAGCCAATCAGGAAGCTAGATTCACATACACATAAACATACACGTCACTGATGATTTAATGATCATCTACCCAGCGTCTGTCCACTTGTCTGACTGTGACTGCTACATAATTTAAGGTGGAATGCAAGCTACCTTAATATTCACTCAATCCACTTTATGAGCAGTGTAGGTGTCTTTCAGACACATCGGCCGTATAAACTGCTAAGCTCCACGGCTGTCTCCCCCATGTTCACTGCTGGAGGCCTGAAAGCCGTAAAAATTGGCCAATCACAGGTTCACTCCAGCCCCCTTCCCCCACACCCCCTTTCATAGCTAGTAGGATTCTGGTTTGCACCTCATTGCTCCTGAATAGAATCGCTTTATTGAAAATACATTATTAAAGAGATTAAAATAAACAGATTTCTAAATCTAAATTAACAAGTCTGTTTTGAGAATGTAGTGAGTAAAAAATACAGATTTTTCTTTTAAAAAATTTTGTGAGAAAAAGTGAAAAGTAGGCAACAAAACTACTTAGGTACAGTAACGAAGTAATTGTACTTGGTCACTTGTCACCTCTGGTGGTGAGCTACTGTTTCTCATTCGGTCAATTGAATATGTCACTCTAAATGTTGGTATTGTGATATAAACTGCATTTGTGACCTGCAGTTTCTTCTGTAAAGGCTGTTTAACCTCACACCAATTAGATTTCATTTGTTTTTAGTTATTTTACTTCTTATTTATTTATTTTACTTTTTAATTTAAAACATTTAATTGGCCAAATTTTGTGTCCTAACAAATATCCCTCCATGGTCTCCTGTTGGGACACACTAATCTGAATATAAATTACTGTTATTAAACTGATAGGGTCTGTTGTCTCACTTTGAGTTCACACTAGAATTACAAACATGAGTGTGATGAAAAGCTGCTGATTACAGAAATGTCTAAACATGAAAGCAGATTTATTAGTGAGTGCAATAAGACTGCTCTCTTTTTAATAAATAGACAGGGAGTCCAAACGTTTGTTGGCAGTAGTTTAATCAAGGGTATTAATAGTTAGTCCCCCTTTTGCATCGCTACCAGCCTCTACTCTTCTGAAAGGACTTTACACATGACTAGCTACAAGAACATTAGTGAGGTCAGGTTCCAATGCAAGGCGATTAGTTCTTGACCACAAGCTCATCCTGATTAGACAGGGCTCCATCACACCAGAGGACACAGTTCCACTGCTTCACAAAACTGTGCAGCCTTTATGCTCCTCAAGCCAACTGGGCATGGTGACATTAGGCTCATGTGCAGCTGCTCCTGTTTTATTACCAGTGCGTTTCTATGATGAGCATATAAGCTCTGTGTGTGGTGTCAGTAATGGGCGCATTCTAAAGAGGCTGGATTTACTCATTAGGCAGGCTGTCTGGATACTTTTAGATCTACAGTGCCTTTACAGCTGTAATAAGTGAAACCCGGCACTCTGTGCTGTTCCTGGTGTCTCAGTGGTCCTCTTGTGCCTGTGCCCACCTCCTCTGTCTGACTCTGCCAGTCTCTATCTGCCCGTTACCCCGGGCAACAGCATGGCCCGCTTCCTGCTGAACTGGTGCCTACTAGACTGTGTCTGTCTGCACGTCAGAGCCAGCCTCAGAGAGAGAGAGAGAGCGAGAGAGAGCACCCTTTTCCCTGCCTCTTAGAGCGTGAACATTCGATCAAGACAGAACACACACACACACACACACACACACACACACACACACACACAAAACAAAGGACTATAATCAGACTTGCAATGAAATCATCCTGCAGGTCCGTGAAACCGCAGAGTCTGTTCCTGAAATCTTTTTCTCTCACTCTCTTTCTCCCTCTCTCTCCTCATCCACTACCTTTTCCTTCTTCTCTTCTCTTCTCTTCTCTTCTCTTCTCTTCTCTTCTCTTCTCTTCTCTTCTCTTCTCTTCTCTTCTCTTCTCTCCCAGTCTCCCTCTTTATAGTGTTTATGAGGATGAATCTGTCTCATTAACAGCTTTTTCTTGGCTGGTTGCCAAGCATTTAAGGCCTCTAACCTTCATGATCGCTCTGTCTCTCTCTCTCATTCTCTCTCACTCTCATTCTGTGTCTCTTTTTCTCCCTCTTTCTTTTCTCCTCTGCTGCTTGTGTCAGCCCTGTGCTTTTTCTCCTCTCCTCCTTCAGTAATGTGCTGTCTCTTAACAGCACTCTCTCGTTGCATGTGGGTCATTGGCCAGTATTTATTCTCTGTTTTTTGTACATCACTAAAATAATATGGCTGCAGACCGGTGATGTAATACTAGATAGGATAACCGAACTTGGATTTACCTTCTGTATATCTGATACGATTTAAAATACTGTAGGTCAATGAGATGCCAACCCTAAAAAAAGGAAAGTAAACTCTGAAGAGGAGCCACTCGCTGCAGAGAGGGCCATGCTAAAGGCAGCTGCCAGTACAGTGTATGTTTAAATGAGTCTCTCTGTGCACAAGCCCTTTTGCCTGGTGATGTCTTCCTCACAGTGTCCACCAAGTACGGTACAAAAGTCTTCCTTTAAAATCTCACTATGTGACGTTTCATATAATTTCCTTAATGTAAGAGAGGACTGTCTTGCCACTTTAACTTGGCATCCTCTGGAACTCGAGTGCTGGAAAAAAAATAAAACACAACACCTTAAAGAAAACGTTAAAGGACCTAAATGAAAAGTGTAAAACATAGCTGGCGCAGTGAAAACTCCTCAAAATATACCTGCAGTAAGAATGGCAGTGGCAGGAGTTTAGTCAGAACTATCCAGCAGTATGAAAGATATGAGAAATGAAAAGTGTTACTACATTCTTCGCTCTAAAGTGTGCTACCACTCCTTTTGTTATGATGTCTAACAAATAATAATGTTACAGACTTGTTTATCAATTAGCAAAGTTTTTGTGTGTGCCCTCAATTATAGAATAGTATGAAATGTCTGGTGAAGTGAGGACATTTTGCTGATCCTCACTTTATCACATGTTGTTATCACAATAAATCAATCGTTTTCTGGAAAAACTAATAATGCAAAAAAATTATCTTTTGAATACTGAAGTTAGGATTAGGTATATGGGTGGGTGTAGTGTTAATTGGGTACAAAGATCAATAATGTGTGTGTGTGTGTGTGTGCATGCACAGTTCTGCATTAGGCATCTAAGCACATTAATTAAAGCCATATATTTGGAAAATAATTATTTTGAGTAGATACAAATAAACAAATGCACTAAAACAATATATTCAGTTCTAGTTTTTAAAAAAAGCAGTTAGTATCTTGTGAGAGGGATTTCTGTCCGGGACAGTGCATATGAGCTCTATCAGAAGCCCACAGAGTGCAGCCTGGCCGTTTATCAGGATCTGAGTGATTAATGCTGCTGCTCCAATCTTTACTGCCAGGGTGTTGTACAATCAGCACACTAATCAAAGGAAAGTGTATTTTCTTCCCCTCTCCAATGCTCTGATATGTTTATGAGCTGATAAAAGACATGCTCAGATATAAATGCCATCCAAGATGATCAATAAATGATTGAGGAGTACAGAGCAGTGTTCCTCATTATGTTTTCAGGTCTGCACCTTGTCCTCATCTGGTAGGCAGACGTCTCAGAACACTTATGCTTGTTTACTTGCAATTGTTGCATCTCAGATCAAGGCATGTCAGTCCACCCACTATCATCTAATCCTAGCTTAAACGTTTACAGCGCTGTAAATAACGAATACATCTTTGTTGTAAAGTTTGTGAAGGATCTGTTTGAAAAGAATTACTGTATTATATTTAACGAATGCGAACCCAGAACAATCTGTTCCCCGGTGGAGTGCCTGTGTCTGTTTCCCATCAGCATAGGTAGATTGATACTGAAATATCTACAGTATATTACGTCTTGATACAAGGTGTTTTATTTACCCTGAATATACATTAATATAATTAAACTGATGGGGTCTGTCGTCTAACTTTGCTTCTCACACACACAGATGCATGCAGTAACGACAGTAAGTAATGACGAAATGCCGTGTTTTGCTCTGTGGCACACTGAGAAACTGAACAGGGCTCAGAGTCGGTGAGCTTTTGTATCTGTTTGCTCCAGACTTGAAAATCAAACAGTGTTAATCAGTGTTAAAAATTGTTTTGTTAGACTGATCATTATGGCTGAGAGGCCTTCAGAGGTGTTTGGGGCCATCAACTTCTTGTCTTCATCTTTGTAATGTTTATTTTGCATTCGAGATCGAAATATTGAGCCAGACTGTCTTTTTCGAATCTGTGAGGTTAACACATAAAGACCTGCACTGTAGCCAAAAAAATCCAACCTAAACTACCATTTTTGGCCTTACAGCATTTAATAAGGGTGTAGAGTGCGTGTTAATTGTGGGATATTAGTTCTGCAGTATTTATTTGCTGGGTTATTCTAATTACTGTTGTTGTGAAGGTGGGGTTAGCTTGCTGGCTGTCTGCTTCCAATGTCTTGAGGTAACTTAATAATACACCGTAAGTCATGTATAGCAGGATGTAAATCATTTATGAAGTGGTGTTACCTCAGAGGACAGCTTGGGAGCACCCACACCTGTATTGTGAGACTTGAATTTTTTAGAGTTTAAACAAGGCATGATAGTGAAATTGAGATTGGTCTCATGTCACATGAACGTGCAGGCCACACCATTTGTCTGAACTCTCCAGAAAGCTCCTTAAACCATTTCTAGACAACTTGTACTTGATGGCACAGTTCATTGTCCTGCTGGTATATCCGATCATTGTTTGGGGGTACATGACCACGAAGGGTTGCAAATGGTCACCAAACAGTGAAACATCGCAGAGACTAGTAAATGACATGTTTAGGTAAACCAGTGGAACGACCACCAGCCTGCACAGTGCCTTTTTGACAACTGTGTGCCACACACGAACCCTACCATCAGCCCAAAACAAATGGTACCATGACTTATCAGACCATGTGGCCAGAGTTAGCAAACTCACAAGCCCAGGTGAGGTGCTGTCAGGTATTGTGGTGTTAACAGAGGCAAGCTATTGGGTCTTTTGCTGTCATATCCCATAGAATGCTGCACTGACCGGCGGGATATGGGCGTGGGGCCTCCTGCACTAAATGTGGATGTGAATTCTTGTCTTGTTTGCACAAACAATCCTAGCCAGATGCCGGCAGTCACGACCATTAAGTACATGTGGCTGGCCATTGTGGTTAGTAATGCTTTGTATGACGTATTCACGGTACACATGTGACACAGTGGATCAAGGGATGTTTGATGTCCACACAACTTTGGAAATGGAATATCTAATCCGTCTTACTCCCACTATCATTCTTCATTCAAACTCTGATAATCCAGGTCGATACTATGAGCACGCTGGCCATTGTTCAGTTTTACTCACAAGACAACACCCCACAGCTTACACAGGTTTGTGAGCAGGCGCAAGCCGCCACCTAAGGTAGCACTTCATAATCAATTTACATACTGCTATGCCATGACTTTTTTCACTATATTCTTGGCATATCCCTCACCCCTGTAACACATGACACTGAGTCAGAAGGCACTCATCTTTTATCTCCACAGACTATTCTAGCACACCTTCCATTCACTACAGTACACAGTAGATTGCCAGGCTAAACACTGAGACACATCTGTAGTAACATGCAGAGCGTTTCTAGGTCCACATGTAAGACGTTGAGCCTGTGAGAATCTCATGTCAAACCTTGGACTCTGTCAGCTATTTTGGTTGTCCCCACAGGCCTCCATATGCCATGGAGCCCAAAGTAAGCATGGACTGTCCAACATTATCCCCACCGTACCCTCCCCAGGACGTATGCTACTGTTTTAAGAGTGGCTTTAATATGGTTCACAAGAGGACACAAGGCTTTTAGAGTTACTGGAATTAGACATTGACACACACACACACACACAAACCATTGCTAACAAGGCTATTAGAAGTATGTGTTTGAAGGACAGCAGCTTATTTTCAGTGGTGCTACGCTTCATCATCTGTGACGTTCATTCACAGTTCTCTTTCTCACTGTGTGTTCGGTTAGAAAACAGAGATATGTGGTGAGGAGCCATATTCAAGGTCAGTGGGGGAAAATACTGAATGCTTTTCTCCTTATCTTAGCTTTCTACAGTCCACCTCATGGACTTTCTTTCTTTCTTCTCTTGGTACATTTACCTTCCAAAACCTATATATATATTGCACGGTATATATAATGTAATATAATAATATAATACAGTATAACATAAGGAGTTATCTGTTGGCTGTAAACTAAAAATATAGTAGTATTATTAATAAAATGTGAAAATGTTGAAAAACCCAGGGACAGACAGCCACATGTGATCAAATGATCAGAATTGTGTTTTTGGGTGAAGCCTATTAGAATAACGCCTGATGAGTTTTATCTAGAGGAGAACATTAAACACATGTTAATATTTGTACCAATATTAGTGATAGTGTTGGAAGGGGAAAGGCCACTTCTTATTTCTTAATGTAGTAATCTACCTGATAATTCTGGATCTTTTGGGATTTTCTAAAACTGCAGATTACAAACAGAGAGAGAGAGTGATGGAGAGGAAGGTGGTGAGATAGAGACTGCACTTGTTTGCCCCTAATCTCAGTGCATTACTACACTGGAGACATCAGAACACACTGCAACGAGACACACACACACTCTATCCTTCATGTTTCTATTTTTCTTTCTTTCATTTTCTTCTCTCTGCCTTATTTACTTACTTACTTCTCTTACATTCTCCTTTTATCTTGCTTTCTTTCCCCTTTCTTTCTCTCTTTTCTCATTCATTTTCTAAATATCTGTCTCCCTATCTCCTTCTGTCTTTCTCTCCCTCTCCTTCTCTTCTCCCTTTTCTCTCTCTGTCATTGTCTTTCTTTCTTTCTTTTTCCTCTCACTCGTCTATATTTTTCTTCTCTGTTCTCTCTTTCATTCCCCCACCGTATTCCCTCTCCACATTGTTTTTTCTACCCTCTCCCTCTATTTATTTTCTTGTTTTCTACTTTCTTTTTCCCATCTCTGTCGCCCTCTCTCTCACTTCTTTCTCTCTCTTTCTCGTTCTCTGTCATGACTGTGATTGCAGGGCTCAGTTAATCAGTTGTAAATTGCTGAGGCTAGGGACGGATGAAGGGAGATGTCGGTGTCTCCATTTACTTCACTGGGCTCAGTGAGGAGTTTTCTGATAGGGGTTTCATTGCAGGACAGGGGTATATAGCTGCTTCAAAGAAACAGGTTTATCTATTAAGCTATTTGTTTGGGACAGCAAAATTAGCTGTTTGTAAGACGAGGTAGAATAGCTGGAGCCACTTGTGTGGAGAGGAGCAAATGGAGCTGCTAGCAGGACAGCTAAGCTGAAAACACTTATTACGAGCAAATAGTAAATAAATGTTGTGTTTTACCTCCATTATCCCTCTCTTATACTCATTCTTTATTATCTCCTCCTACTCTGCCTCCACTTTTCTGATTGTATCTGCTCTCTCATGCTCTCTCTTTCTCTCTAGCTGTTCATTCTCTGTTTCTTTCCAGAATCCCCAGGAAGCTGTAGTTCACTTCTCAGCTGTGCAGCTCTAACACACTAAATCAATTGGTCAATTTTAAAACCTGTTTGTGTTCTTGTTACTATATGATATGACTTTTAGGCCTTTGGTGAGTTTGATTTGATACTGTGGAGAGTGCTGGGTGATATAAACTCACATATATACAGTCATCATCAAAAGAATAGCTGCACCCAGAAGGAAGTGTTGGATTGCAATGCTGTTCAGAGAGAGAGGTTAAGGGTAAAGGTTACCAAGAACAATAAATGGTCAAAATTAAGAATGACAAACACATACGGAGGTAGTGTCTTTCGGAATGGTGCTGCCGCCAGATGTCATCACAAAGCCATACAGTTTCCTAATGGTGTCCTGCAGTAATCCATCCCATGCAGCTTGAAAATTCTTACACAGTTCCTGCAGATTTAGTGGAACGTGTGGCAAAAAATCATGCATCACGGCACTGACCATGTTACCTCCACACACAGATTTATTGGTCATCTCCACTAAGACAAAAGTGCTACTTCTCACATAAGTTCACCCGCTGCCATTCTGTCGTTGACGTGGTATTAGGAGCATTCATTGTAACAGTTGTGCAAGTGTCCTGCATCTAGTAGCCATCTTCGTGCAGGCATCTAACATTGGCAAAGGTCTCATGATCAATTATTTTTCTGGTGATCAATTGATTAATCAATTAATTTGATTATTATCAAATAATGATGATAATAAATAATAAATCTATCTATCTATGTTTTTGTACAGAGTGCATTAATGTCTACTGTGGATGTCCTGTTGTATATTAGTATGGAGCATGGATGGACTATATGGTATTAGTATGCAGCGTAGAGGTCTTGCAGTGTACTGGAATTCATGTGTCCTGTAGTGTAGATGTCATGTAGGATGATGATCACTGAGTGTTATGTAGTGCATTAGCATTGAGTGGCTATGTGATGTAGTAAAACAGTATTAAGTCGTTACCCCCTGCAGTGTATTGAGTGAGTATGCAGCCTGCAGGGAGGAATAGAATTAGGTGAAATTAGGCAGATATGGATTGTTACATGGCCATGCTGGTGGGGAGTCACCACAGCGCCATATCCATGTAAATACACAATAATGCTTACACACATACCAACATATCCTAAGACAGGCTGGGACCAGCTCATCTTGTGACCAACTCGGTTGGCCGAACATGCGTGGGAGCCAGCAAACATGGATTGCCATGGCTAGTGCCAGAGGCACAGTAAAAGAGACTTAAAAATATTAATATATGGGCCTGTGGAGCTGAGATGTGCTGGGCTATGGGGATGTTTAGTGGGATAATGGTGCAGTGTTGGTGTCTAGCCTAAAGTCAAATGTTTTTGTGGGGCTGTGGGACTGTTTAGTGGGATAATGGTGCAGTGTTGGTGTCTAGCCTAAAGTCATATGTATGTGCTTGTGGGGCTGTTTAGTGGGATAATGGTGCAGTGTTGGTGTCTAGCTTAAAGCCATATGTTTTTGTGGGGCTGTGGAACTGTTTAGTGGGGTAATGGTGCAATGTTGGTGTCTTCCGTCACTGTGTGGCTATTTATGCCCAGCCTGCTGTCCCAGCCGTTCAGTAACTTTGTGCTGCAGTCTTCCTTGCTGCCGTGTTCAATTAAAAAAGCTTTTGTCTAAACCGCTAAGTTTCCTAATTCCTCATAGCTCTAGTTTGAATGAATGATGGAGTGTTTGATGATTACAGTTGTAATGGCTGCTCATTAATAATTGCATTCACACACACACTCAGAAGGCATTTTGTTCTTTCACCCTTGAGAGTCTTTATTTTACACACACACACACACACACACACACTGTACACACACACACACACACACACACACACACACACACACACACACAGTATACGCACACACACACTGTAAACATACACACACACACTGTACACACACACACACACACACACACACACACACAGTATACGCACACACACACTGTAAACATACACACACACACACAGTACACGCACACACACACACACACTGTACACACACACACACACACATTGCATCTACAGGTACATCACAATGACACAAACATAATGCATAGAGTAGTTCCCCTTAAACCAAATTTTATAAATTTTCATTTTTCATAAATAAATATTTAATATGGATCTTGTACTGGCATTATTTGATTGGCTGGTGTTGGACCAAGATCATATTAGGTGGTGGTAGATGGATGCGGTCTGATTGCCTGGTTTAAGCAGCGCTGAACTGTGTTACTGAGCTTGCTCAGATGTGACTGCAGTAAGGAGCCGTAATAGACAGAACTTTTTTAATATTCTGGAGAGAGACATAGAGCAGAGGAGACAGAGATAAAAGAGAAAGCTGGAGAAAAGAAAAGAGAGTGGCATGAAAAGAGAGAAAGGCAGAGCAGAGGTTAGAGAGACAAAGAGAGAGAGAGAGTATGTAGAGAATACAGGAGATATGTTTGTGTTCAGCAGAATGTTAATGTTGTTTGTTGTTTAGGAAGGAAGGAAGGCCCAGGGCCTGCTTTAGAGGAGCATACAGATTTATACTGCAGCTACAGCTGGGTGTATATTACATTATTGTGGCTTGTGCTAAAGTTTGGACACCCCTCCAGTTGTAAAGTCCTAGAACCTCAACTTGCTAGGCCTTGGAGGTGCAATTTCTTTTGGTTAAAACAAACAAACAAAACAAACAGTGTTAACAATATGTATCATGTTGGACAGATATCTGCTGAAGTTAGCATGCTAACCAGCTAGCCTCGGCCCGTCATATCAAATAATACTACTTAGCACCTTAAGCGATGATCACTGTAGCATCGAGTAGAATCAGTCCAAAATGAGAGGATAGTATATCCTAACCTCTTTTTAATCAGGTTGAAGGTTGGAGTACTGGTTAGATCATTTCAGGACAGGTAGCCAATGAAACAAAGAATAAATGTGACAATGGCTAAAGCTCTTGGCAGGTGGTCAATATCACCACCACCTTGCCTTCTTATCCTGAAACTGTGTTTGTGAATGGCAGCAAATAGGAGATATAAACAGAGGCAAAACAAATGTTAACTTTAATTTTGCTTTCCACCACTAGAGACTCATAGAGAGACTTTTATAGACTGGTAAGAGTTGCAGAGTAAAGAGGAGGGACTGTGCTTTCCCTTGTTTGTTATAATAGGGGTGAACATACCAGCTTTCTGTTGATATTGTGCCTAGGTAGAGGAGTATAAATTCAATTTTTTAAATCTTTTTTTTATAGTGCTTCTTTATTTGACTTGCTGGGGGCAGTTGTGACCTTAAGCTGTTAGATAATAATAACACTGAGATAATAATCAACACTCTGTGATCTCTAAAACTTCTCTTAACCTGCTCAAACCACATCCAGGTCTTCATTAAGGTTTCAGACTTGTTGTTGAGGTTTAGGACACTGTATGAAAATTTATGATATTAAGCTATAAAAAAGTCACTGTGTAGCTGAATGCTCTGGAAGGTCATTTTAAAAATGTATTGTGCCGATTTTTGTCTTACCCACTGAATCTGACTCTACCTCGTATGTAAGCTTGTTGGATTGACATACGTAGTCCAGATAACATTTGCCGTGTCTGTTGTTGTCATTTATCAACATTTATCTTATCTGGAATGCATGTTGGTCTGTATGCAAAGCTTCAGCATGGTTCGTTTAGAAAAGAGTTGCAGAGTAAAGAGGAGGGACTGTGCTTTCCCTTGTTTGTTATAATAGGGGTGAACATACCAGCTTTCTGTTGATATAGTGCCTAGGTAGAGGAGTATAAATTCAATTTTTTGAATTTTTTTTTATAGTGCTTCTTTATTTGGCTTGCTGGGGGCAGTTGTGAACTTAAGCTGTTAGATAATAATAACCATGAGATAATAATCAACACTCTCTAATGATCTCCAAAACTTTTAAAACTCTTAACCTGCTTAAACCACATCCAGGTCTTCATTAGGTTGTTCAGACTTGTTGTTGAGGTTTAGGACACTGTATGACAATATATGATATTAAGCTATAAAAAAGTCACTGTGTAGCTGAATGCTCTGGAAGGTCATTTTAAAAATGTATTGTGCCGATTTTTGTCTTACCCACTGAATCTGACTCTACGTCGTATTTAAGCGTGTTGCATTGACATATGTAGTCCAGATAACATTTGCCGTGTCTGTTGTTGTCATTTATCAACATTTATCTTATCTGGAATGCATGTTGGTCTGTATGCAAAGCTTCAGCATGGTTCGTTTAGAAAACTTGTAAGTCACACTGTGCTCTAAACCACATTTACAGAATAGAGAATGCACTGCTTTAATCGATAGCTGCTTGAGGTTTGGGCAGGTTGAGACAGGTGGCTATTGACTTCTATTGGTTAACAAGGCTGGCCTTGTAGCCTTAAAGTAAAAAAGCAAGACTTGGACACTAAACATGTCTGTTGTCTCACCGAACAATTTAATCAGTGAATTAGCTGTGTATGAGAAAGGAATTCACCAAACTGTGCTAGACACCAGATAGCTCTCTAAGACAGGAAGTAATGAACTCAGCCTTTGACCATTGTGCCTCCCAGGAACCCAAAGCGAACACCTTCCTGTTTAACAGTTTCACAGTATTAGAGACGGAACAGAACGACATGAAAGTCAGTAAGAAAAGCCAAAGGAGAGAAAGAGGGGCGTTATGGTTTTGAATGATGGTGCGTCTGTCTGTAATGGCCATGTTTAATTTCTAGACCAAAGGTCAGCTGTGTAATTTATCTGCTGGTTAATGGCCACTGTGGGAGTGTAATAGGATCATTACTGCGACACAAAATGATGACACTCAGACAAGCCATGTGACACACACCTTCACCTTAGTACCAGCACCAAACACTCCAACCTAATCAAATCAGGCACAAGAAAGGCCACAAAAGTGACCTATCCAGTTGCTGCAAACAAACATGTTGAAATACAGTACCATATAGGTACTAAGATAAACTAAGATAAACAATCTCTATAGAATTGCTTGCAACCTAATGAGAAACTGTAGCTCACAAGTGAGGTTATATCACAATGCCCACATTTAGAGTGAGATATTAATTCAACCTAATGAGAAACTGTATATCAATGTATATCACACCACCTTTATTCTGTAGTAAAATGGGAGGTGCACATGCCCCAAAGTATTGATGAATAACATGACATACTTTATGAATATATATAACCTCCACAAAACATTAACGTGATAAATAGTTCTCAAAAAATCATAAGGATGTCTAAAGACTACATTTGAGCTGTGTACGTTACACCTTTAATAACAGAAATATATAATACTGTATTTTTTTTACGGTGATGTTCCACTTCCTACTGCATTTAAAATCCCCCAAACCTCACTTGTCACACACGGCCTAAAATTGCTTTTATAAAACACTAACATACAAAATACAACATGAAAAGATAAATAAACTATGGTTTATCTACACTATAAAACTATTAAACTGTAAAACAGTAATTTCCCCAAGGTCTTTCCTGCCCTAGTGAGCACTGGAATAGGCAACACCCCCACCAGGAAGGATGAGCTTAGAAGAAGGATATTTTGTTCACATAGTTATAGCACTGTAAGGATATATATATATATATGTGTGTAATCCCTCAGGTCACTCTCTGACCTTTGGCATGTTTCCCATAAATGTTAAGCAGGCGTTTAATGTATGCCATGGTTGAGAGGTCATCTGTGTAGAACATGCAAAAGCTCTCTAGTCCAGCGCTCTGTAATGAACCGTATATGCATTACTGTATATGAATTATTGACACCACTCAAAAAACAAACCACTGAAACAATACACAGTAAGTCATAACATTCAGAGACATTGTTTGCCATTCATCAAATCATTTAAACAAGAGTCTTGCTTTTTTAATAATAGTGTTGGGCAAATGTGTGGCAAATTTATAGACGCCCCTAATAAATACCGGTATTAGCACTAGAGATATTAGCAGTCTTGGGAAAATAAACATATATTTTTATTGCTCCCGGTCTCCAGAACATCATTTTTTAAATCTATGACCATTTCCTGTTTCCCTGAGGTATAAATATGAGGTTACACATCTGACACGCTCTCTTTTTTCATTTATCAGCTTAAATGAATATTGTGAACCTGCACAGGTTAAGAAATGGTAAAGAAATGGTAAAAAATAGAGATCAAGCATCTCTTGAGAAAATCAATGCCAGAGATTTTAGCTCAGCATATGTCTGCCTCGACCAAGAGACTGAAACTTGGTTGGATAATGACCCAAACACACCTCAAAAGATCTAAGACAAAATACCTTAACAAGTGTTCTACAACCTTGTTAAGCACTGCGAAAAGAAGCTTAGTGCTGTTATATTCACCAGCAGGCTTCACCAGATATAAAATTGAGGACATATATTTCTGAAGTCATGTTCCAAACCACAGTGTTTAAATATGCATGTCACTCGTTTGTTTACTGTGTGTGTAGTTTTTAGTGTAGTGTGAAATGATTGTTTGGCTCTGTAAGAAGTGTAGGTGTATGTAAAAAGGGTGTGAAACTGCAGAATGATGTAAACTGAGGTAATGTCATTGCAACCTTTAAAATAAACACAAAGTGTGTGTGCGTGTGTGTGTGAGTTTACAATACCAGGCAAAGGTTTGGACAATCCAAAACCATTTTTAAACCTCTTTATTTTTCATTTTGTTACTGGCCCTTGTAGAGTAATATACAGTAATGTCTTTTAGCTTGCAAACCATCATATATTAGAATATATTAGAATTAGATATATCATCGCTGTCCAAAGAAAAACAAGTATTTTCAAAATGGCACCTTTACAGGAGAGGCCAAAAACCTTATTCAACTTTAATGGAAGTCAATGGAACTGGACGTCTTTACAAGCAGTTTTGGGCCAGTTCTGTTGGTCCATTCATCATGAGATTCTCACTTAGCATAAACAACAGCTTATGTGTTTAAATGATGCATAAAATTAAAAATGGACAAAAGTGGAGATACATGTTTTTTTATTGGACAGCGACGATATACTGTATTTTAAATTTAAATTAAAAAAGTGTACATTCTCAGGTCCTTGGATATATACGAGTAATTTTATTATGTTTACCACATACAAATGGCAACAATTACCCACAACCTCTCCACACACACATTGCAAGGTTTAAAAACCTCTGAATTCTTCACATTGTGTACTAACTACTTGATAACCTCCTACTGACTAAATCCTAGACCATAATCTGCATCATTATGAGTTTGCACATCGTGAAGCAAGTACTGCCTGAGGTCCTGGACAAATATCTGCATGTAGATGTATACACTACACACATGACAGGGTCTTTTGTAATGTTTTAATGTTGTAATGTAATGTTTTTGTTCTTTACAGGGTTCATTTCTCCTAGCGCATGTGGCGGTGTTGTCACATTTTATTCCTGTTTAAGTGGGTTTTACTTCACTTCACGTCATGCCTAAGAACACCCCTTTTCTGTGTTCAGATCCCAGTGACGCGCAGTCAATTGCTTTATTCATTAAGTGAAAAATAGTCAAAATAAGCAAAAACCTCTTTTAGAAGTAGGTATCTGCTGCAGTGTGTGCCAGCCGCTCCGTCATCAATCATTCACTTTAATGAACCTTATATCATGCAGTCAGCTCAGCGCAGCAGAGCAAGCCTACAGCAGTGTTTAAACTCAGAGCAAGCGTGTGTCGGGCTTTAATGTTTCTGGGAGTGTGTCTCTAAGTCCAGACTGCAGTAATGAAGCTCATTAAAGTTCCACTTCACAGCCCCACCGCATCACTGCAGAAATTTCATTCGCATCAGAGAGAGAGAAACGGCTATTCCGGTCGTAACACCCAAAGACGGAATCAGCTAAAAGTTTATACACACATACTAATTAAGCTTTTGCTTTATTTTTGGTGCATTTGTTGCATTTTAGAACAGCAATGAAGCCTTTAAAACCCATACAAAGTCTGATATACAGTACTACCATACTGTACAGGTGTCTGCCATTCATGAAAACAGTATGACATTTGACTGTGGAAGGGAGACAGGGACACAATAGAAAGTCTGAAAGTCATTGAGTCTACAATTCTACCTATAATCCTGGACATAAAAAAGCAGTTTAAAAAAAAATAAACAGAAATGTTAAGACATGTAAAATGAATGAGAAACAAGATCCTGCACTACTTGCAGCTCCCTATTCACAATGAAGCAAATTTGTGAAACTGACTGTTTTAAAGCCCTTGAGAAAATACACGTATAAGCTCGCATTCAGACCACTATCAGGTACATTTGCTCAACGGATCAAGGACTTTTGCAGAAACTTACAGAGGACAATACCAGCTCAAGTGCATGCTGTCGGTAAAGTAAAAGAGGCGCATACTGTAACAAATACACGGCTCAAAAAAATAAAGGGAACACTTAAACAACACAATATAACTCCAAGTAAATCAAACTTCTGTGAAATCAAACTGTCCACTTAGAAAGCAACACTGACAATCACTTTCACATGCTGTTGTGCAAATGGAATCGACAACAGGTAGAAATCATTGGCAATTAGCAAGACACACTCAATAAAGAAGTGGTTCTGCAGGTGGGGACTACAGATCACTTCTCAGTACCTATGCTTTCTGGCTGATGTTTTGGTCACTTTTGAATGTTGGTGGTGCTTTTACACTTGTGGTAGCATGAGACGTAGTCTACAACCCACACAAGTGGCTCAGGTAGTGTAGCTCATCCAGGATGGCACATCAATGCGAGCTGTGGCAAGAAGGTTTGCTGTGTCTGTCAGCGTAGTGTCCAGAGCCTGGAGGTGCTACCAGGAGACAGGCCAGTACGCCAGAAGACATGGAGGAGGCCGTAGGAGGGCAACAACCCAGGAGCAGGACCGCTACCTCCGCCTTTGTGCAAGGAGGAACAGAAGGAGCACTGCCAGAGCCCTGCAAAATGGCCTGCAGCAGGCCACAAATGTGCATGTGTCTGCAGAAACGGTTAGAAACCGACTCCATGAGGATGGTATGAGGGCCCGACGTCCACAGATGGGGGTTGTGCTCACAGCCCAGCACCATGCAGGACACTTGGCATTTGCCAGAGAACACCAGGATTGGCAAATTCGCCACTGGTGCCCTGTGCTCTTCACAGATGAAAGCAGGTTCACGCTGAGCACATGTAACAGACGTCACAGAGTCTGGAGATGCCGTAGAGAGCGATCTGCTGCCTGCAACATCCTTCAGCATGACCGGTTTGGCAGCGGGTCAGTAATGGTGTGGGGTGGCATTTCTTTGGAGGGACGCACAGCCCGCCATGTGCTCGCCAGAGGTAGCCTGACTGCCATTAGGTACTGAGATGAGATCCTCAGACCCCTTGTGAGACCATATGCTGGTGCAGTTGGCCCTGGGTTCCTCCTAATGCAGGACAATGCTGGACCTCATGTGGCTGGAGTGTGTCAGCAGTTCCTGGAAGATGAAGGCATTAAAGCTATGGACTGGCCCGCCCGTTCCCCAGACCTGAATCCGATTGAGCACATCTGTGACCTCATGTCTCACTCCATCCACCAATGTCACGTTGCGCCACAGACTGTCCAGGAGTTGGCGGATGCTTTAGTCCAGGTCTGGGAGGAGATCCCTCAGGAGACCATCCGCCACCTCATCAGGAGCATGCCCAGGCATTGTAGGGAGGTCATACAGGCACATGGAGGCCACACACAATACTGAGCCTCATTTTGACTTGTTTTAAGGACATTACATCAAAGTTGAATCAGCCTGTAGTGTGTTTTTCCACTTTCATTTTGTGTGACTCCAAATCCAGGCCTCCATTGGTTAATAAATTTGATTTCCATTGATGGTTTTTGTGTGATTTTGAGGTCAGCACGTTCAGCTTTGTACAGAACAAAGTATTCAATGAGAATATTCAATTCTTTCAGATCTAGGATGTGTTAATAAAGTGTTCCCTTTATTTTTTGAGCAGTGTACTAAAGGACTCTGAAGTTGTAGAAAGATTCAGAAATTGTTAAGGTGGTAGTGTAATTTGTAATCTGGAAAGCTTTTAGAAGATAAAAACATTTTCAGACCAGCTTTCTAAACTAAATATATTTTGTATATGAAATTTCCATTAAAGTCAGAGACAATTCTTCATTTATTAAACTCATTCATTTATTTAACTCCTGTTAAACATTTAACTGTATTATTCAATTTCAGCAGAAGGCATATATTTAACAGAAAGCCTCAGAGACTAAATACTATATGTTTTAGCTTCTCCACTTTTTGACTTTATCATAGCTTCCATTGATTTGCCTTTAGTTCTTCTAAGGAATCTGCTAAGGGAGGTTTCTGTGTTATAACACACATTTATTTTTTACAAATGTTTGTTTATGAATATACAATATGAATATTCTTTGTGTAAAAATCAAGAAATGTTTTTATTCGTTTTCTGTTAGATATTGCCTGGATGTTAATCAACATTGATCAACAGCAAAATGTAGCCATGTGATAAATAAATAAATAAATAAATAAATAGAACTAAAAGGCTTTCTCTATCCACAATAGAAGGTCGAAGCAATCTCAGTACAATGTCAACATTCCTTATGCATAAAAGCACAGAGAGGAAGTCAACAGGCGGCTTGTTTCTGCACTAAAAGCGTCATCAATATTAATGCTGGTGTCAGCAAATCCAAGAGAGATGGCCTGAACGCTGTGACAAAACGGATGACAATGAGCTCTAACCCACCAAGATGAAAAAGTGTCTCCTGTCGTTCTTTTTACGACCTGTCAGATGTCACTATGCATATCGCTGACTGGCGACAGCAAAGACATCCATAATAAACTCATTTCCTGTGCTCTGAATTCTACTGTAGAGATCAGCTGTTAATAGTTTATATAAAGTATATTATATATATATATATTATATAATTTTAAGGCATTTGCATAATTCCCCAGTCCATTAGTCACATAACATTTTACAATATACATTTGATTTGCATTCTGTTTGCAACTTCTGACGTTTTTGATGAGAAAAAAGAACGATGAAAATATAACTTTTCATAAAATTCAAATAATAATAAAATATCTCTTCCTCTACAATAAAGCACTCATATGGTCTGGGTTTCACTCCAGGTCTGAGTGTCCATGAATTGCCTCAGGGTATGCATGTCTGGCAGCCTGTCCAGGGTGTTTCCTGCCTTCTGCCTTATGAGCACTGGGATATGCTCCAGCTCCCAACCACAATGACCCAGGAGGTTAAGCGCCTTAGAAAGTGAATGATTAAACATGAAGTTGTACTTTTATCATGTTGATTGTTTTACACGTCACCCAGGCCTGTTAGGTATGCAGGTAGCTCCAGTGCTGCTTGATTAGGTATATGTATTTGTGTGTGTGTAACTTCTGACTCCATGTCTTGGTTGACTTGACTACATTTGCAGTAAGGGGGCAGAAACCTTATATAATTGATTTCCCATGTTAACATCTGTTTTAATGTTCTTTACCTGTTAGCATAAACATGAACTAATGAAGATATCAACGATGTAGGCATGTTCTTAAAGAAGACTAAAGCTGTAAATTAGGGAGCTTTAATTATTTTATCTCCGTGCCTTCCAGTGTGGCATGTCTGCAGATTTTTCTGAATTTTTTTATTTTCATGGTTTTGGCATGTAATTGAGGATATGCACAGTGATTTAATTAGCCTCTTTTTTAAACCAAGTTCACTCCTCATTGGAATTTAATTAGCATGTTACTGCTTGGGGCGGATATTCGTTTTGGGTTTCTAGCAGAGATGCATATATTAAATGTGTGTGTGTGTGTGAGTGTGTGTGTGTTTGTGTGTGTGTGTGTGTGTGTGTGTGTATATATGAGTGTGTGGCGTTGAGATGCGGGCCTCTTTATGAATATTCCTGGCTGTTTGTCCTTGTGAAATGGTCAGCTTTACTCAGAAGCTGTTGGTGTTTATATTGTGTTGTTTGTTTTGAGTAATAGTAAATGTAAAATTGTACAAAACGCATTTGTTCTCGTGTGGTATGTAGCACAAGTCACATTAACACACCAGTGGTAGTGGTGCATTGGAGAGCAAAGTGTGGAGAACAAATCCAAAATATTAATAAAAATATGCTCATCTTCAAAAGAATAGTCCAGAAAGAATCAACCAACTGGAATGAAACTGAAACTAGGATTGATATTGTGAGACATACCAATGATTCAAGTTTCATGCTCAGGCGCACACATGACTTATGCAAGGATGGGCCTATCGATGTACCTGACTGACCTAATAGCCAAATGATTGCAGCATTCGGCGAGCAGTGATGCCCTCCATGAGTCATCCTGTTAGTGCCAGCACCATTAGCAGACAGCTTGATGACTGCCCCTAACATCACGTTGGCATCGCCAAAGACGCCATGGTATTGGGACTGTCATGGAGTGATTTGGAATGGCAGCAGGTCATCTTCGGTGACGAGTCCCACTTGAGATCACTCCACCTCTACCCTTACCGCATAATCTGCAGGAACTGTGTGAGAACATTCAAGCTGCATGGGGTGGATCATCACAGAACACCATTAGTGTGAGACTTGTGAGATGTATTCATGTTGCGTTAGCAAAAATGGTGGCCTGATACAATACTGTGAGGCACTACTACTATGTGTAGCTCAGTAAATATTGCATTGTAGCATTGTAATCCAACACTTCCTTACACACTTTGATGATGAGTGTATATAAATAGATAAGTTTTTATATGTTTTATAATTATGAAACTGATCCTTGTCACCTACAAATATTGACATGGGATGTAATTACAGAGAATTTTCTCTAGAGAAGATGTTATCCACCCTCTTGGTTGAAGTTGCTCGGCATGTTGCAGGCACAAAATGATATTAATTTTGGTTATGTCCCAAACATTCTCTTTAAGCCCTCGGGTGAATGTGATTTGTTGCTGTATTGATCTGTCCTGGTTTGATTTCGTTCCTCCATGCTGTCTAAATGCTTATGTACACATGCTGTGTGGCAAAATGTCAAAATCTGTCATTCTGTGTGACAGCTGCATGTATGATTTTGAGCGGTGAAGGCGTAATTATCCACCTGCAGGGTTTAAAGCAATCTCAAAGGACATCCTCCCCCACCAGTCTCTTAAATCAACCCCCTGCATAGGAGCACCGCATGGATGGAGATTTGGCAATTGATTTGTGAGAAATCTGTCATTAATGACATTCCTCAAGAGCAACTAATTTATAAAGCATGGTAACAGCTAATGTTAATGTAGCTCGACTGATAGAGTACAACATTAGCATTGCTATGGTCATGGGTTTGATGTCTAAGGAGCAGAAATAAGCTAAATAATTTGCTCTAAGTAGGAAGCCGTATTTTAACGTTTCTATTTGTGTTCCAATATCAACATGTAGTTTATAAATGATGAGAAGAACTAAATGAAAATCTGCTTCTAGTTCTTTTCCACAGGGTGTGTCAGCATATTATAATGAAACCAGTCTTGGTCTTGGAAGTCACCATGCAGTGTTTAGCTCCAACTGGGCATGTGCCAGTATTTAAAAAATAATAATAATAAATCTGAATTATTGCATAGCCTTTTATCACTAGGTAATATAACATTTCAGATTTTTTCTGATATATATATATATTAGATGCAGTAAATCTATTGAGTATTTAAACAGTGGCTTATTATTTTTCATTTTTTGCCTTCGTTTTTTTTATATCCAGAGTAAATCTGAAATATTTACAATGTGCAAAATAAAGCAACAATACTGAACAATATGTAGAAAGACCAACGTAAAAAAAAAAATCTATGCATTACTGTGATGCGTTACCACAAGGAAAGGTGAAAATGTTTAATCCTCAGCTTATGTTTATCAAAAATGATGCTAATTAATGAATGCTAATTTCTGCTATCAGGAATATGAGATAAGAGTAGTAGACTTAATAGTGACTTTGTTTAATGAAAGAGTCAGACAACCATATTAATATCTACGCTAACTCATTTGTGAAGACATCACCCAAATGTGTCAGAGTGAGGAAAAAAATCTAAAGCTGATGTTGGCTTCTCCTTCGTAGCTGTCACAGTCCATTTACGGTGGAACAGAAAATTTTAATGAGAAACCACTGAATACACAGGTTGCATCAGCTACTCCTCCCTACAGGGTTCAGACAGCTGCTAAGCAAATATTCTGAACGGACAAAACAAATATCTCATTTACCAGTGAAGCTTATACCCTTCAATTTGCATGTATATAATATATATAATTATACAGCGCCCTTCACTTTAAATAAATTATTGGCACCCTTGATGTTAATACTTTGTACAACCCCCTTTGTCAACAAGACAGCACGTACTCTGCTCCTATAACATTTCACAAGATGGGAGAAAAGAGAGGGATCTTCTACCGTTCCTCTTTGCACAATCTCTCTAAATCGTCCTCCACACAGGTTTTCACTGAGGTTTGGGGACTGAGATGGCCATGGGAGGAGCTTGATTTTGTGTCACAGGTTTAGGGTCATTAACTTGCTGAAAGACTCAGTGACGACCCATCCTGGTATTTTAAAGAGTTCATGATGCCTACACCCTAACAAGGCTCCCGGGGCCTTTGGAAGGTCCTCCCCAGTACTTCACAGTGGGCATGAGGTTCTTTTCCGTATACTTATATTTTGTGTTACGCCAGACCCACTTAGCATGTTTGTTGCCAATAAGATCTTGGCCTCATCTGACCAAAGCACACGGTCCCAGTTGCAGTCCCAGTATCGCTTAGCAAACTCCAGATGTTTACATTTATGGTTGTAAGTAACAGGGCTTTTTCCGTGCATGCCTCCCAAACAGCTTGTTGGCATGTAGATAGCGCCTGATGGTTGTTATGGAGCCTTTGTTACCCCAAGATGCTGCTCTTTGTTGAAATTCTCTATCAGTGAGCTTTGGAGACCTTTTACTTCTTTTACCATCCTCCTCACTGTGCATGGAGGCAAGGTAAACTTGTGTCCTAGTCCAGGCTTCCAAACTTCTTGATGATTCCTCTGACTGTAGTTATGGGCAGGTGTAGGCGAGTGACTATTTTCTTATAGCCATTGCCTGACTTACAAAGGTTGACATACTTCTGCCATACTTGAATGGTGTGTTCTCTTGAAATAGACCTCTGTGTCACGTCATATTTATACCCCAGGGAAACAGGAAGTGACGAATTACTAATTAAAGGTCCCTAGATACTGATCAACTTTATAGACTACAGTAGAAATGACGGTAATACTTCAGTTACATGTATTTTGTTTAGGAATTGTTAGGGGTGCCAATAATTGTCAAACTGCAGATTTTATGGAAAAAAAATGTTTCTTAGTCAGGGTTATTTTTTAATTCACTTGTGTTAAAAGTGAATTAAAAATTGGGAGAATTAATTTTTTTGTAAGTAATTATTATATATATATATATATATATATATATATATATATATATATATATATATATATATATACAAAAAAAATCATTCTCCCAATCCATAAAATCTAACACCCCTAACAATTCCTCAACAAAATAAATAAATATTATTTTTATATTCAATTATTCTGTTCTATTTCTGTGTAAAGTGAAATCTCATAACCCACTTTTTGACACAATAATCATAATACCCCTATGAGTAACTCTTTGCATTTGTTTTGTAACACACGTGACCTAAATTCAGGTACAATTATAGGTAACTATAAAGAAGTATTAAATAGTATTATTACTAATAGGAGAAGTGAGTGGTGCATTACCATGACTGATTTATGTAGAGGAACAACATCATAAGAATCATATTCCAGATGTAAAGAGTTTCTCTGAAAGAGGACACACTTGGAAGTCTTTGTTTAACTTTGTAAATGAAAGCTTTGGTAAGTAATGCCCCTCAGTGTTTGAAGATAATAAGAATTAGTGTGTAATGCCAAAGGTCTAATGTTTTTGTTTGTTGAACAGATGAGAAAAGCAGCAGGGTGAGGAAAATGCTTGTCTTCCGGAAGGTACTTTAACAGTGTTTTAAATTATTCATAGTAAGTACATTCTTTTGATGTAGCATTAATCTGCTCATTATTCCAACAGCAGTGTTTAGTGCATTTGGAGATTTTAATTCTTCTTTTATAACCCTTTCTTTAGAATATTAATACATCAGGTGTTACTGAAGCCAGAGAAGCTTCCAGGCAATAAGCACAAAAAGCAGAGGGTCTGTCGTGAAGTATCGATGTCAGAGATCTTCCTTTTATTCTTTGAAGCTTTCAAATTTTTAAACTTAAGATTTTAAGATTTTTTTAAAAGATTTTTTTATGATATACATGCATAAATTCCCCATTATCCTTTCTTGAGTAATGTAATAAATGTAATAATGTATAAAAACTGTTGCCAAGGGGATTCACTCTGCCTGTTTAGACCTTTTTTACCTTTAGAGGTGTTTGTTTATTTGATGTTTGTTAATAACACCTTTAGGGGGCGGCAGTGAGTAATGTTTCCATACTATGTTTCCTGACTGTTTTAGCTAAGAACTACTGTTGAAACTAATGTAATTGAAAAACTTAAAGAAACACAATTTAGTTCATTCTTTACTCATTCAGATGAGAACAAAAAAAAGATTGTTAATGTTCCTAGGACAGTCACTTAGGAAAATATTCTTAGGACAAGTACTTGCTATGAATGCTATCTAGGTGGCTAATGCTAATAGTATTAGCCCATATGCAATCAGCCACCGCATTGTTTGTCTTGTATAAAATATATTCACTGAGTGGAGACATTAATGAATCGTCAGGCTCAGAGCGAGAGTAATTGGATCACAGAGATCTTTCATGATGCCGTCACTTTAAAACGAATGATTTACAGCACCTCCCTCATGCTAAAGACCTTGACTTCATGTCTCATATACAGAAGCTTTTATGGCTTTTACTGCATTGAAGTCACGTACTAGGAGGGATTGTAATGACACAAAGCCATGTCCTTGTAGTCCTCCAGTGTTTTACATTACAATTACATTCTCATAGATTTACAGTACTTCACAGCAGTGATACCAGCATCTTTTTCTCTCTGTGTTTGTGATCATGAAGCACCACATAATTTTTTATTTATTCATATTATTAGTGTCATAACGAAACAGGAAATAGCATAGTGTTGTAATGATGCACAACCGTAATTTATTCAAGTGCAGTCTGAATTGCTACTGATCTGCAGACAGAGCTACTTAATGCTTAAAAAAAAATCCAATTAGAATCAATTATACAAAACTTATCCTGCCAGAAATGCTCAAATCACTGTTAAACATCTGAAATCAATCCTTCTGCTTAAACAAGATTATCTTTAATGGAGATTAGAGTCGAATATTTTGACATGATCTGTGTTTTTCTTGTCGGAAATTATGATGCTAAAGCGATGCTTGGAGATATTCTGATATTCTGTGTTTTACATCTGCTATCTAAAAGGGCATACCTGGGCAGAACTGGGACAATGCTTGCATACATGCTAAAAATGTTAGCGTTAGCGGCCTAGCTACACCTTGGAGGCATTTTTTGCTCTCACAGGGCATAAAGGAGTATGGCATTAGCTTTTGCAAGGCTGTAAATGTAAATTTGTGTCTAGGAGAGTGGGAATGAGACATTGCTGACACACATTCTGGTAACATAAGCGATAGCATCCTAGCTATCTAGTGTGTCACGCCTGCTGGCTCTCCTCTCATCCCCAATCTCCTGGACTCTGTTTTCCATAATCCACCACTCGAAGACATCACAGTCACATGTCCACCATCTCCCAGTCCCGCTCCGTCTCTCAGGTCTAAGTCTCCAGAATATTGATTTCACCTGTAGCCGATTAGCCTCTGGTACAAATACTCCTCTCTCCCACTGACCCGTTGCAAAGTATTGTCTCATTGTGCGTACTGAGCGGTTTCCTCTGTTGTTATTCTCGTTTGCTTACCTGGTTTGACTCCCGTTTGACTTTCTGGTTTACTCTTTCCCCTTTGAATACTGTTGCTGGTCTGATAGTTTTGCCTGGTTCTGACTTCTGCTCGTCTCATTACTTTGACTCGGTCCTTGCCCTCTTGGTTATGTCCGCTTGTGCCTTGTTGCTGCTGTGTTGTGCTATGAGCCTGTTTAATAAACCTAGCTTTGCTTGCTCAGCGCGCATCACAGTCTGTCTGTCCATCCTCACATAATTTCACCCTAATAAAAACCTTTATGAAGTGTTGTTTTTAAAAAAATTCAAAGCCATTTCATTTTTTTATTTTTTTCATTTCTGTTCATCAAGCAGTTGTGCTTGATGTGTCTGACTTTTTCCCAGCAATATCAGCTTTGTTAGCAAAGATCAAACAGTGGACTTGGAACTTGCTTGGAACGGTACCTAGATACATTTATATATAAGTATAATATTAGATGCATTAATAGTATACATACTAGATACATTTATAGTGTAATACTAGATGATGTCATGTGCTACTAGATACTTAATAGTATAATACTGCATACATCAATAGTGTAATATTAGATACATTAATAGTGTTCTACATGTCATGTGCTTTTAGATATATTAATAGTATAATGCTAGATGATGTCATGCATTACTAGTATGATACTAGATACACTAATAATACAGGATGATGTCGTGTGCTATGAAATATATTAGTAGGATAATGTAGATGATGTTGTGCTAGATTCATTAGTAGTTTAATACTAGATACATTAATATAATAATAATAGATGATGTTGTGTGCTAATTAGCATATCTGTGATGCCACCGTGTTATATTCACATTTTGTCAGATGGCCCTTTGCATGTGCTCACTTATCTTCTACTCTGGGCTGTCATATACAGAAATTTAATACATCTGAATTCCCAACAAAGCTGTTGTTATTTACAGCATGATCGAGAGAAGGCAGAAGAAGAATTGGATGTTCTTGTTCGTCTTTGTTTTACGATGTGCCTGGTAATTCTAACAAAAAATCCTGTACACTGATGTAGATGTGGGAGCAAGCACAATGTAGTCATGTGAGCTGAAGCTTAATTTCATTCTTCTTTAATTTACTATAAATCTGTAGTTACTCTAATAGGAAAAAGATGGAATCAGTACAGTTGCCACACAAACTTCTGAGGCTGTCTGCGGCCACGTCAGCTTTGTCTAATAGCTTATTGTCTGAAATGGCCTTTTTAGTCAAATGAATGGAAGACAGTTTTTGATCCTGCTTTCCACAGGACTGACAAAGCTGCTCAGTCATAAACCTGACGCAGTTGTGTGAGGGTATATGTAGCCATGCGACCTCCATATACGCCACATGCACACTCTCTCCACGTTCCGAGTCAGCTTTTTCACTTCTGTTGCTTTTATCCAACTGACTAGCAATGGCATTTTTCATTTAAGACTTATTTAAACTTCCCAGGAATTTCTTAAATCCAAGAACACAAAGAACATACTTATAGTCTTGGGAATAGTTCTTGACAAGTTACCTTTTCATGAGGATGGAAAACACATGCACAGAAGAATCTGATTTTGCCAGCATTAAATTCAGAATACTACACACACGCAATAGTTTGTGCAGTTTCTTTTCAGTTTCAGTTTGAAGTTTTATTTTTTATTAAGTTTTTTTCTTTAAAGCCAAAGTTTGTCAGCTACAACCATGGCAAAAAGTCTAAATGCCTGGACTTGGGATAAGTTAATATAAATGCCGCATATGGTACAATCAGGAGTAAAAGCAGCCGTCAAGCTGAGGAGACAGGGATAAGATGTAGCTATATAATCTTCAACTGTGGTTCTCTGCTGTGATACCCACTAATGCATGAACGCAGGCATTTAATTTAGTCATATTAGGCTGTTAAAAATGGAATAATATCAGAGTAAAATTGCACAGTGAACAACAAAGTAACACAACTCAAACAACTCAAATCAACACATATTTATTTCTAATGTAAAACATTGTGGTGTAGGTATTTTATAATTATATAACTTTTATATATCTAACATGAATTAACATTTTATAATTATGTATTATCAGCTTCTACAAAGTCAGTTCTACACTTTTAATTGAGACACGTGAACATGTCTGCTAGCTTAAAGCTTTTTAGTGCATCTGTCTCTAATTTGAGCCTGCTGGACATTTAAACTGTGTCTGAGCCAGCAAAACGATGAACACCTCACAGCTGGAGAATCTCCTCACTGAGAGAGAGATGTTTTCATCCAGAGCTCATTCAACAGTCAGCGAAGTGCAGTTCCAGTTCTCATGTTTGTACCTGGTGTGTCACCCTCTGCTGGCCATGTTCTTCACCCCAAAAGCCCCAGTCTTGAAAGTGGAATGGATAAATTGTTCCACTCAAGCAACGCTGGAACAACTCCTTTGGTCTACAGTTACTGCTGTGTTTCGACTCAGGAACACGCCAGTCCATTTCCGCCTGCTTACTATATGAAGTATATATATATAAAAAAAAGTTTCTCTGCTTTATTCTTCTTGCTGGAGGCTTGACATAAAGGCACACATAAATGGTTAGCTGTAGTGCTTTCTGATTATAGCCATTTGCCAAAAAACGCAGCAACAGGATATTGGAAGTGATTTAGCTGATTTAGATCTTATGGCAGTGCCACAGTGTGCATACAGTCTGTTGTCAAATAGAAAGATGTAGGATGCCATGCAGATACACAAAGTGTCCTCAGTTGCATTACTCACTACAGAATTCCAAGCTGCTGTTGGAGGCAAAATCGGCAGAAGACTTGTGCTTCAGGAGCTTCATGAAATGGGATTCCATGACTGAGCTGCTGCACAAAAGCCTAAGATCACTATGCACAATGCAAAGCATCAGGTAGAGTGCTGTAAAGCATGTCACCACTGGAGCAGTAGAAACATGTTCTCTCAAGTAATGAATCACACTTTGCTTTCTGTCAGTCTGATGGATGAATTTGGGTTTGGAGAACAGGATAATGGTTTGGGGCTGTTTTTTAGGGTTTGAGCCCCTTAGTTCCAGGGAAGGGGGATGTTAATGCTGCAGCACATGAAAGATCCTTTCCTGTTCCAGCATGACTGTGCCTCTGTGCATAAAGTGAGCCTGATAGAGACATGGCTTGATTAGTTTGGTTTGGAGCAACTCAAGTGGTCTGCACAGAGCCCGGACCCCAACCCCACTGAACGCTTTTAGGATAAATTGTAATGTCTTTGGCAAGGCCTTCTTGTCCAATATCAGGACTTCACCTCATAGGCTCTTTTAACAGGCTTGTGGAAGACCTTCACAGAATTTTGGAGGCTGTTATAGATTATGATTATTTTATTATAATAATACCCATGGTTTTGAAATGGGATATCCAACGAGCTCGCATGGCATGATCCACATGCAGTGTCCACATACTTTTGGCCTATGGTGGTAATCTGTTACAGGCTTTTAAAAAAATATCAGCATTTCAGTAATACATTGTCTTGGTAATTTTTGCCTTAACTTTGCCAAAAGTTCCCAGATAAAGATTTCTGGATTCCATTACCGGCACCTGAAACTGTCACTCCGGTACCCGTCCACACCCTTAGTTCCAATAGCAGTTGGCTTTAGTAAAAATACATCAGCAAAATAAAAATACCAGACTGTTTCCTGATTTATACAGCTGCTGGATAAGCAGTAAGGTTTTCTGTCACTGCAGTTTGAGGCACTTTTAAATTCAGCATGTTAAATTCAGGGCTCATATAACACATGACAAATCCCAACCGAAAGTTTCTCCAATCGTGTTCAGTTTCCCCTAAAGCAGAGTGACAGCTCCTGCCCCAAAATCACCTGAGCTTCTTTACCACACTCTCCACAGCTTCATCACTGCAGCAAACCAACATCTAAATACAAATCTCTGAGCTTAAAGTAAACACTTCCTTGCTCACTCCCACTTTCTCTCCTTTCCAACAGGTCTGTCTCGGTTGAGAGACTCTCTGAGGACACACAAACACACACACTCTCAATTCAGAGTTTTTCCCTCCGGCTCTGGAAGTCAGCTGCAGCAGTGAGGAGACGAGTTGTAAGCAGCAGTCAATTTTTTTAAAGCAATGGTTCAGAGAAAATCTAATTTACAAAGAGCCCCCACCACCACACTTATCCTGAAAGTGGACCAAGACATGTTTGCTCTCTGAAGTCTGCTCATTTAGTTTTACACGGTAATGGAAGCTTATATACCAAAATGAACAAACATAATATCAAACTTCAGGCTTTAATTGCTGTTTAAATTTAAATGCTGTTTAAATGGGCTATGTATATTTTGATATTTAATTTTTTAAAATCAAATTTCTCCCCAATTTTTGTTGTGGACAGTTTCACAACTTAGCATGGTTTTCTTTAAACAGAATTACACAGTTAGGTGCAAACCCAAAGTATTGGCTGATGTGGAACTGCTGAAATATGATCAACCCTGGCTACCCCTGACATCTGACTGGCCTACTTTGCAACTCCTGACATTTGATTGGCCACCCTGATTACTTCTAAAATATGTTTGGCCACCCTGGCTAATCCTCAGATCTGATTATCCACCTTGGCTACCATTGATATCTGATTGGCTATCCTGTCGACCACTAAAAATCTGATTTTCTCCCCACTTGTATTTGTAGCCAGTTCCAGTAGATTTTCTCTTCTTATTTGTAGGCATTTCCAACATTTAGGTCACTTCCTTTACATAGTTAAGTGCAAACCATGACTTGTGGTGAACCTCCTCCTAATAATTGATTGCCCACTATGCCTATCCTAAAATCTGACTGGCAACAGATTGTGTGCCCCCGGAAATCTGATTTGGCGGTCTGGGTGGCACCCTTAAGTTTCTTTCATGTAACTGACTGATTAGAATACTTCACCCTGCTTGTCTGGGAATAAGTAGTGAAGCAGATCAGATCGGGCTGGGGAGGCCATTAGATGCAGTTTGACTAAAGTACTGCACAACTTCAAGTGGGTTGTAATGTTTTCTTCATGCCATATCGACCTTGTAGCTTTAATGGTCTCCTTCATGTGCATTTTTGTCCAGGAATTCTGATATGAATGTAGCTGAAGTAAACGAGAGATGATGAAGTAATTGAGAGAGGGTATTTTGTAATCTTATTTTTCTTTTGCTTTCATCAGCTGGCCTATTAAAACATAGTATTTGCCAATTACATCACACTATATTATATTTTTTATAAATAAACATTTTAGTGAACTAACCTTTGTGAGCAAACTGAATTTATTAGTGCACCAAACTGTAATCTCAGAAAACTTTACTGCTCATACACAGACTGACCCGTTCATTAAGAATACCTCCTTCACTCTTTGTCCATTTTACCAGCTCATGTTGTTCTACAGTTACAGACTGTAGTCCATCTATTTCTGTGCATACTTTATTAGCTCCTTTTAGCTTGTTCTTCAATGATCAGGACCCTCATAGGGCTACCACAGAGCAGGTATTATGTAGGTGGTGGATCATTCTCAGCACTGCAGTAACACTGATGTTCTGGTGGTGTGTTAGTGTGTGTTGTGCTGGTGTGAATGGATAAGGGACAGTGTTGCTGGAGTTTTTAATCTAGTCCACCAACCAAGGCATCCTGTGGGCAGCATCCTGCGACCACAGACAAAAGACTAGAGGATGACAAACACAAACTGTGAAGCAGCAGATGAGCTATTGTCTCTGACATGACATCTACAAGGTGGATCAGCTAGGTAAGAGTTTCCAATGGAGTTGACACAGTGTTTTTACCAGAAATAAGAACTGGTCCCTGGGGGAAGGACCAAAAGAGGCTGCCAAAGTATGCAAAATAAAAATAGATGATCTACAGTCTGTAATTGTAGAACTACAAAATGGTCCTATATAAAAAGTGGAGCTAAGGAAATGGACAAAGGGTGTAGATACAAGGAGGAGTTCCGAATGTAGTCAATAGTCCGTATACATCAGTCATTAATACACAGTAACAAAAAAGGCCTGTTTATTTCTATGGGGTTTTTGGTTCATGGACGATTGAAGTGACATAAAATGTTGCAAATGGGCCCTTTAATGGGTTAACCAGCCTTAAAGATATCTTGATAGTGATTTTTATCCTGACACAAGCGGAAGCGATTTTCACCCTAATGTATGTACATAGTAAATACAGAGCTGTGATTTATTTCGATTCATGAACCAATCAATGGCGCTGCAAGTGTGTGTGTGTGTGCAGATGGCTGATGGGGTTTCATACTGTCTCCTGCTGTTACACAGTTATTTATTTATTTAAACAGGGAAATGAGAGAGAGAGAGATGGGGGGGGGGGTTGGTTGTTTGGAGGCAGAGGGGTAAGAGGGAGAGAGATGAAAAAAGAGAATGGTAAGAGATGAAAACTGGATGGAGAGAGAAAAGGGGAGAGAATGGAACAGAGAGAGGGAGAATGAGACGAGACAGAATGGGAAAATGGGAATGGGAATGCAGGCACCAGCAGTGTGTGCACTCATTTCCAGGATTACTGATGTGAATGAGGTGTGTTCTGTATTCCTCTCAGTAGTATTAGTCTGATTTCTCCGACCTTTCTTGAAACTCTATTAAAACACAGCCATTACCAAGACCTACATCACAGTATGGAAAGAGAAAGAAAGTTTGTATGTAGGTGTATGTAAAATATTGTTGATAAAGCAAAAGTAAGGAGTGTTTAAAGTATACCATATGTTAAAATATAAATTCTTCAATTTACAGGTTATTCAGATTTTTAAAATGTATATTTATTTTATTATTGTTTTGCCCCCCACCCCCCCACCCCCCCATAAATTTCATCTTTAATTTAGGCCGGGTCTACCCACTAGCTAGTTTCAAGTCTTAGCACTGAATAATGTCTTTCGGGGTGGTTAGACGCTGGGGGGCTCTCCAGAGCGAGTACCAAATAGGATGTGCATCTCTAAAGATACATATGAAACAACTAATAATGTGATACGATACGATTCACCCCTGCTGTGATGCAGTCTGATTCAAAATGGTTCAATACAACGTGATGGCAGTTAACACCTCCTATTAATGCTGTTTCATTTTGACTTCTGTTTCACTTAATGACTATGCACAATTTTTTAGCCTGTGAAGTCTTCTAGTCCTGTCCACTGATGCAAAATCATGTCATACCCCCCCTAGTTCTTATGGTGCTTTGTTAAAAATCCATAGTTTGCAAATGCTTAATCATTTTAACACAGATTATGTACTATAATGTTCTTATATTTGGGATTTTCTGCCAAACAAACACAGAGGGCCGCTAGTTGACAACATGTTACATGTCATTTGTGAAGAACACATTCATCATGGTATATTATTATGTGATATTAAATGCTAGTCTGGATAGGTATTAAAGGGTAATGATATCATCCTTATCGGGGGAAATGTAATCATGTGTAATTTCACAATGTTTAATATTTTAGATTTGGCTCATGAAGATATTATTCATTATGATAATTCTGCAGATGATAATCTTTTGTCCAAATTAACATTATCGTCCAACCTTGTGTGGATGGTCATGCTTCTGGGTGTGCTCTAATGTGTTACAGTATGTTTTGTTATGTTTGCAATTTTGTGTTTGTGTGTGTGCATGTGTGTGTGTGTGTGTGTGTGTGTGTGTGTGTGTGTGTGTGTGGGTGTGTATGTGTGTGCAGGAATGAGTGCGCATGCGTGCATGTGTTCAGTTGTAGGTGCGTGTATTGCAGTTATTCTGACTACTGAAGCTGCCTGTTCATTATACAGGATCCATTAAAATTTAATCAGTGCTATGCAACCTCAGCCCAGAGAGACAGAGTGGGGGGAGGGGGGGTAATTGAGATTGAAGAAAAAAGTAAGGTAAGAGAGAAAATAAGAGGAGTGAGAAGGGGGAGAAAGAGAACAAGAGGATATATAAAGAGAAAGAAGAAAAAGTAATGAAAAAGCAAGGGAGGGAGGGCGAGAGAGAGAAGGACAGATATATAGAAAGACAGAGGAAGGAATAAAAGGAGATCACAGAGAAGGAGACAGAAAAAAAGAAAGAGGAAACAAGGACAGAAATGGGAGAGAAGAATTGTAGTAAGAGGGAGACTGTAAGACTGAGATGAGAAAAGTGAGAGAGGAGAGAGAGGGAAAGGGTAGGGAGAGAGAGAGAGAGAGAGAGAAAGAGAGAGAGAGGCTGTGCGGGAGACAGAGGGAAAGGGTGTGGGTCTGGGGGTTGGGCAGAGCATCACTGTCTTCTGGATTGGCTGGGTTTGTAGAGGGATGCACACACCCTTGCTTTAGCTCTGGTGATGGGAGTCGCTCCCTTTTTCTTTTCCTTCTGCTCTCACGCAGACCGCTCTGTCTATCTTGCGTCTGGAGGTTAATGAGGAGTAATCGGATTATCCTGCATGCACACCTGCAGCCATGAGACCACCTGCTGTTGCTCTGGTCGGCTGTGTGTGTCGGTATGGAGAGCTTTAACAGTGCGGGTAAGAGCGGCTTTGTGGAGGAGATGCTTGAAACTGGACCTGCCGGCATTTATGCACGTGGGCTTATGAACATCTGTGCTCTGTTTTCATCACTTCAACATTTTTCATGTGATTAGACCTAATCTGAAATTTCAGCTCTGCTTTTAATATGTTGGTGTTTGGTGTATATAAAGTATACATATTACAAATTGGAAAATGTTTATATATTAAAGAGCATTAACAGGGAGTTTGTAGGAGTGTATGCTGCAGTAATAGTCTCGGGGCTTCTGAGAAGGCTTTGATGTTGGTTAATGTTGGGTAATTGGTTCTGGATCACAAACGCCACTCCAGCTCATCGTAAAGGCATTGAATGGAACTCATCTTAACCTCTTGAGTGGCTGCTCTAGAGTGTCTCCTTCAATTGGTCAGTCCTTTTTTGTGGAGTTTGTACAAGCTCTGTGTTTGCAGTTGAACCTCTGTCAGCAATGGGTGACTTTAGAGTAGTTGAATTCATTTAGCAGTAGGTGCCGTGTTGACGTGCAGAAGTAGTGTTGACATGTACTTTATTGGTACCTGAGGGGGAATTTGCTACAGTATAACAAAATGTACCTTTATATACTGTTATTTATATTTACTGCTCTTTAACATGGTCCAAGATCTTAAGGGTAAAGTTGGAGTAAAGTCTCTACACAAAAAAGGGGTTTATACCTTACTGGAAAAGGGTTCTTTGACTGCAACCTGTGTTTGTGTTTTTTAAAAAAGGTTTATTTGAGAATCATTGATAACTAGGTTTTTTATGATTGAGAAGAATTTGACCGTGAAAATGACAATTTATATGTGCCTTTTTTCCTTGTAGGTGTTTCTATGTAGGAGCCAAGTGGAAGCATTGCCTTTACTAAAGAACCCTTGGAGAAAGGGTTTAAAAGAGTGGTATTGGGAAAAACAGAACTATTCTATTCTTATTGTGTTACATGTGTAGCTTGAAATACCAGTGCAATCAAACAGCAGCATAAAGTGAAGTACAGTAGGATATGCAGATAACAGTCATCACTAGAGGTTTTAAAGTCAGTGTGAACAGCATTTTGTGTGTCACACCACAGAGCATGTTATTAACCACCCAGCCAAATTTGGATGACTAAAAAACCTGTCAAGTATGTCAAATTAGTTTTCAAAATGGTGAAAAAATGAGCTGTATCCTCTGCTCTGAAATGATGAGTACATGTCTGCTGATGTGCTGAAACCACGCCCAGTCATTGGAAAGATGCTGTTTCTCACAAGTTTCAAAGACCAGTACATCTTGAAAAATGAATGCTCTGTCTAGCAGACATAGCTGGACTTGTACAGACATACATGTGTGAGCCAGCACAGTCAGAATTCAGTTGAGAGTCAGAGAAGAGTCAACCACGTTTCTCCCTGCAAGGGAATCTGAATTTTTTGCTCCTGCTTTTGCAAAGCATAGCTAACATAAGCTAACGGACAAGTAGTAACCTGTAGCCTGTAGGTCTTGTTCCGTAAGCGGCTGATCTGGCTAACATATGCATAACATGGCATGACAGAGACAACGTGCTGTCTCGTGGTCACCGTGTTGGGTCAAATTTCCTTTACACAGACTTTAAACAAATACGTTACATTGCATATGCATCTACACTTTAATCAAGTTTAATTAAGTAACAGGTTGTGAAATATTGAAAATTGGTTGAGTTGAGATGTTTCATGCCATATCTAGAATGCCCCTATGTCTATGCACACAAACCACTTCTCTATTTTACCTCTCAGATCTTGTGTTCCTCTCAAATTTCTCTCTCTCTCTCTCTCTCTCTCTCTCTCTCTCTCTCTCTCTCTTTCTATTTCCCTCACACACACGCTCTCTCTTTCTGTCCCCCCTGACATCGGTATTCTGTGCCTTTGGCTGATGAATAAGTGTCAGGTCAGTAATGGTTTCCGCAGTGTTGGAGCAGGACTCTGATGGCTGGGTAATTCAGTGGCCTGGGACAACGGATCAGCAGAGGGGGGGAGTGATGGATCACATCTGAGAAAAGGAGGTTGGGGGAGTGGAGGAGTAAGAGGGAGAAAGAGCAAAAGAGGATGGGGGAGGAAAGGTCTTATGTGGAGTGCGTTTATCACAGGCAGGTTAATGGAACTCCACTGAATAGATGATTCTACCCACCCTTCAGCCCTCCCACAGCCTCAGACCAAAACTAACGAGCACAGGTCACTAATCCTCTTGTCCGTACTATACATTCATGATTATGCTTTATAGTCATGAGAAAAAAAAATTATTAATAATAATAATAAAGATAAGGTATCTTTGAAATAGCTAAGTATTTCTTAAAAGCCAGAACATGGGACTGTGGACTAATGAGCTACAAAATTGATCATCCATAGACCTCTTCATAGATCACTCATAGACTCTACAGAAATCACTCATAAGTAATCCATAGACTGCGTATCTATGGTTGATGTAGCTCAGCGGATAACACCGCTACTTGCCGGGAAGTCGCTAAGAGACTGGGATTCAAATGTTGGTCTGTGTGAATGCTGTGCTACACCAATAAGAGTCCTAGGGCAGACTCCTAACACTACATCGACCTACCTGTAATATGATTAATCTTGTAAGTCACTCTGGATAAGACCGTCAGCTAAATGCCGTTAATGTAAATCCTCCATAGATTCCCAAAGGTCTTCCACAGATCATCTATACATTGCTTATTTTTTCCCCAAAAAGACATGATACCAGTAGGTCATACCTAGATAATTCCTACACCCTTACTGCTAATAGGTTTGCATATATGGCCCAATATCCCAAACACTTGCTCTAAAGATCCCTTTAGATTTCCCAAAAAGCATCCATAGATGCCACAGATCCTTTGTAGATCACCTCAAGGTCTTACACAGATTATTTCTCCATAGATCACCAATAGATACACCATGTGAGCCATAGATCATAGATGACCTATAGACCACCCATACATTATTGACTGACACCCCTGTAAGATTTATAGATAACCCGTAATTGGCCATATATCCCCCATACAACCCGCAAAGTGCCTTAAAAATTTCTCTCTTGTAGATTACAGATAGATCGTCCATAGATCGGCCACATATTTTCTATACATCGCACAAAGTCCCCTCATAGATCCCTTATAGATCTCAGGTAGATCTTCCATAGACCTGTAAAACACCCCCATAGCGAAGCTGCAAAGGAATCTGCATATACCCTGCCTCAGTTTTTTAGCAGACTTGATGCATTCGGCCTGCAAATTAGGAACTAGAGCACTGTGCCAAACTTGTTCCAGACTTTCTATGGTATGTAAGATCTCAGGTTTATTTAGCGTTTGAAGCCTGTTCTGATTATGACTAACTGTACAAGCAATAATGCTGGCTGATTTCCCCAGTTACATGCTGAACTCCACACTAAACACTGTGCACAGCTCTGTAGTCAGAAAGAATTTGGCAAAAATGCTTAATCAATAATTCTACTAAAGCTTAAGTGTAGACATGATGAAGAATTTTCAAAAGGTTTGCACAAGTACTAATTAGCGGTACTTCAGCTCTGTGTCTGTGAGTTAAAAGAGAAAAATATATAATTCCTCGTGTCTGTAGTCACTGGTGGTATCTGAACAGATCTAAAATTGCACAGAATAGTCCAATCTTCTTGTTTTTTGGGTAATCATGGTTGTAGTGCTGTGAAAATGGCCCATCGTCATTCAGATTTGACAGTGTGTGTGTGTCTTGCTATTTTCCCTCCTATCACCCGCTGAGGGTAGCTGTAAAGCTGAAAGAGGAGAAATTCTCAGCATAACCCTAGTCACTCATTCTGATTCAATCATGCACACAGACTGTTCACAATCTCGCTCTCTCTCTCACACACACACACACTGTTGCTGGTTGGCCCTGTGAAGACCCTCGGGACTCTCAGTGTGTGTTGTAATGGGATTTGGGTTGCGTTATTGGAGACCCTGTTTTATTAACCAGGCCTCAGCGTGTGAACAGAGCTGAAATTGAGCCGTATTTTTGTGGGCAGGCTGTATATCACCCTCGCAATTACAACACCGTAATAAAACAGGCCTGATGGTTGAGGCTATGAATTGGAAAAGCATGCTGAGATAGTAAAGGGGGTGTGTTTAGGCTGCAGCTTTGCCACCTCACAACTCTTTTCTGACCCCTGACTTGTTTGTTTGACCTCCTGAGTATTACTGGGGAGTACTGATACATTTTATGTAGCTTTGGTGTTTTTGACAACATTGAAGTAAGCACAGAATGAAGAAACCCATGCATTAACAAGGTTAATAAGCTTACGTGAATAAGGTTAATGCAGAATTAGAATGGTGCATTTTCTTGCACAGCTTGAGCTTGTTGCTAGGCAGTGGTGAAGATGTTGCTAGGTAGTTACAAAGGTATCCCAGGTGGTTACTAAAGTTTTACTAGGTGGTTGCAAAGGTGCTAGGTGGTTGCTATTGTATCCATTGTGGTTGCTAAGACATTACTAGGCGGTTGCTATGGTGTACCAGTTGGTTGCTATGCGGGTTGCTATGGTGTCCTAGGTTATTGCTATGGTGTTGTTAGATAGTTGCTTTGGTATCTTGGGTGGTTGCTATGGTATTGCTAGGCGTTTGCTGTTATGTCTCAGGTGGTTGCTAAGCTGTTGCTAGAAGGCTGTTATGGTGTAAGGATTTTTTGAGGAGTGGTTTTGAGTGGTTATTGGGACAAACTATGGGACAAACAAGGGATGAATAAACATCACATAGTGGAGTGCAGGTCAGTATGTCTGTGGGTTAGAGATGGGCGTCTGCCCTGAGTGAGTACATGCAGTTTGGTGAATGTATGTTAGAGGAAACAGTAGGGTTTGTGTGAGGCCAAGAAATTAATAAAACTATGGGAAAACAAGGAATAGAAAAATGAGACAAACAGACAAGTGCTGGTCAGACCAGTATTGAATTTGTGCTTGGGTCCTTGAGAGTATGTGAAGCTGCGTGGGCTGCGCTTTTCCACCCCATTTGGTGGGACTACTTAACAAAGAAATAAAATCACTCAACCAAGTCTGGTCTGGAAAAATGCTAGCCAGTTTACAATTTAGAAATTCCAATTCCATAGGGAATTCTATCAATCAAGGATAAATGGTTAAGATCAGTTTTTTTTTTTTTTAAAGAAAAGATTCCAAGCCTTGTCCATCTATAAATGACCACAGTCTTATACAGGCGGAAAGTGTGAAAATCAGGAAAACACCATAGACTTGAACCAAAACAAATAAAAATGCAGCAGTGAGTAGCTAGCTCCACGCTTCACATACACAGGAACTGAACATCAGCCACTACTGCTCTGTTGTTTGCCCAAACCACACGTCCAATGTGGCTTTGCAGCCAAACAGTTAACGCCACCACTTGGCGACTGAACATAGTGAGTACTTGTTTAAACCGAATCAAACTAAGAGAAAAGGCTGATAGCAACTTTCCTCTTTCCACTTAACCATCCAGCACCTAATAGCTCTCAGTTATCTTATTAGATGAGTCCGAAAAGCATGCTCGGGTTGAGTAAACGTTCTTGTGGGTTGCGGGAGCTTCTGTGCTCGTTTGAGTGACTCACAAGCTGCATAAAAGCTGTGAATCCCTGCACTGAGATACGATACATGTTGTGATGTGGGCTTGGGCTAAGCCGAGAGTGATTCTTTAGAGGAAGTGAATCGGTTCACTTTGTTGACCCAAAAGCTTCGTTGAGTCAGAATGGTTTGCAAGTGACACTTCACTGCCGCCGGCTCTGTGATGCGTTCAGAGACACGTCCCACGGGAGTCTCCATGTGTGTCCTGCATGTTAACACGTTCACGCTGCCAATCGCGATTTCACGCTAAGATTTCGGCCTCCAGCTCCATCTCCATCTCCCGGATTTCCCAGAACCAAAACAGCCCGTAATGAGATTTCACTTTAATCCCAGACACAATATCAGCAGATTACGCTGTTTCTGTGCCTCAGCAGCTTGGGAGGGATAGCATTAGTCTAATCTAAGAGTAATGAGCTCTAATTCAATATTCACTCAGATGAATGGACTACGAAAGGTGCTTCATTCATCTCCCTATCTATTTTTGTCCCTTTTTTTATATCTCCTTCTCTCTATTCCTGCAACCCTCTCTCTGTCTGCCCGCTTTATATATCACTTTCTTTCTCTGTATCTCTCTCTCTATTTCTCTGCTGCTAGCTAGAGGTTGTGTGTGCATGTCTGTGATTGTGTGTGTGTGGAGAGGGAGTGCCAGGCAGCGTGAGACGAGAACAAAGGAAGGAGTGACACAGTCATGATTCAGAGCCGGAGAATGAGTGAGAAGAGGAAGGAACGGTGTGCTGAAGGGCTCAGTAATGAATAAAAAGCTTTGAGGAGGAAATATATAATATAATATAATATAATATAATATAATATAATATAATAAAGAATATATACTACTGTACCACGTATACAGGAAATTGTGTTTGTGTTGTTATTGTTAGTATTTCTTATATACACTTATAAATAAATAAGAAGTTGCTCCCAGAAGGAATCAACTGTCAGGAATAAAACTTGGTGGGTAAATTTGACATCATGAGACTCAATCAAGTTTTATGCTCGACTGCACATGTGACATAAGCATGGACGTAACCAAGGACCACTGTAAAACGTTTCACTTTCCAAACGGAAATCATTCAACATGGACAAATGGTAAAATCACAGACCTCAAGCCTTGTCTGTCCACAACTGACCACAGTCTGAGAAAACATACAATAAACCTAAATAAATATTGCAACCTGAGTCAATATGTCAGCCTTTTTAAAGACGCCACCTGCCACCAGATTCAAATCATTTATAGCATAATGGTGATGAACGCTGGATGGAGGGGCCCCTGTGAATTTTTGCCTAGGGCTCCAACAGACTCGCAGACAATCACCACTTAACCTTTAACACCCTAGTAACCACCTGGGATAGCACACTTACCCACTTGTCAGTATCCTAGTATCCAATCCAAAAATGAGAACCACCTTGCAGTGGTCTAGCAATCGTTTAGTAACACAGTGGGAACCATTTTGGCACACATTGGGACTAGATTCAGTCCACGTCCAGAAAACCAGCCGCTAGTCTGTTTGGTAGTCTGTTTGTAAGCGCAGTGATGGAGAACATGTTGTGTGTTGTTGAAATCGGCAGCCAGAGCCACAAGCTAAAGTCTTTCTCACTGACTTATTTATTTTAGTTTCTTCATTTTGGTGGTATACAGCCGATGGGCCATGGCTTGTGGGCCCATGATAGTACTGCTGGGGGACTTTGTTAGTGTTTTAATATAAATATAGCTACAATATATGGACATTTAAACCAGTCATATCCAGTTTGACAAATGTTCATTGTTCTGTTAATTATTTGCAAAAATAAAATGCCAGCTAGACAAGCTTATATTTTCAGAGCAAGTCCATGTAAAACGCTTCCCTGTTGATCACACAGAATCCATCCATCCTGGATAAACGCCTACAAACAGAAGAATGTCAGATTTCTGATGTTTGATTCTCATTTAAAACCTTCAGGCTGGTTCAACCTCCTTCAGCCTCCTGGGGTCGGTTCTGTGGGTCGCAAATTGCAGAAGGTTGGCAACCTTTGCTTTATTTGATCTCCAGAGTGCCATGCCTTTTGTAGCCGGGTCTTGTTATGCTGTTTAGAGTGCATCTGATGTTTGGAGATTTTTTGCTCCGATGAGCATCTTTTAGACAAATTCCCATCTGCTTGTTACCGTGACAACCAGGAAGCCAGGGTCACCGTCACCGCGACAACCCCGTCATTATGCTGTTGAGGAAGGGATTGAGGAGGAACATCCTTTTGTGCTTTTATCTCTGCTGCAGTTCATGAACCAGAACCAGTGAGGACAGATCTGCACGTCATTTCAGTACAGAAGGTATGAAGCGTAAAACTGCATGGCTCATCCGCCCCTCGCTCACTTTAGGGTGTCTCTCATTTACTGCATGCCATTCGGTGCAGCCTATCAGATTATAGTGGACAGGGAGGGGTGGATCTTATGCTATGGACACACCCACATGCAAACGTCCCCAGATAGCGAGCATATATCGGTCTGCTGGCTTGATCACGTCGGCAGTTGACTTGACTGTTTGCTACTGTTGGTCCACCACTGGACTACCCAGATGATGTCCTATGCACAAGACCTTTTTCACCTCCTCAAACTGATTTCAAATGCACAGAGACACCTTAGAGAGAAACTTAACTATGGGGTGATAGAAAATTAAAATGTTGCTAAAACTACAAATTATTTATGAACAAATTTATGAAGGGTAACGATATAAGAAAGAAGGACAAGTAAGTAAACTGAACAGTGGACAGGAAGCGATGAAAAGTTTCATTTTGCCTAAGACTCTGCTTAACCACTGACAGGGTGCCCAAAAAACGCTGAGTAAACCGCTAGTGGACTGCCACCTTTGCCATTAGCAGGCCAACAGTGATCCACCAACCACTTGCTTTCAGGATCTGGACTTTTTGTTGAAGAGTTTTGTTTATGTGGTTTATTTTAGTTCACATGGAATCACTGAAGCAAAGAGATAAATTAACTTTTATTGCAAGTAAATTGTTCATGTAAAGTGATTTTATTCCAAGCAAAAAGCTTTTTTCTTGTCCATTTTTCATTAAATTTTCACATATATTGTAGAAATAAAGGGCAGCTAGTAATTTGCTCAACTGCCTGCATAAAGGGTCATTTTCAAATTTGGTTTAGGAAATAAATTGAAACATCAATGTTATTTATGTGTGCATCAATTTAGATCATCTTTAAGATCTTTATTGTAATTATGGAAACAGACAATAATAGAATGGCCACTTAAGCAAAATAACACTGTATGTTATGATGAATATACGAAATTTTCATATTTGCGTCAAATATTGTCAAATATTGTTCTTTTCCTCCACCAGCAGTTTTAAATAAATTGGCCATTATTGTTTGTTGCAGTGATACAGCTAGGCGATAGAAATTGGTGTTATTAGATATTATAACATGCTTAGAACATTACTGAACCCATCTAATAAGTGGGTGGAGCTTGCTGTTGTATGCTGCATTTACAGTGTTCTCTTTTATAATCTTTTGTTGTGTTTCAGCTTTATTCATTTCAGCTACTCTCCATCCCTCTCTCTAAAACTCCCTGTTGTTTTAGGAGTGGTCAGAGGATGTTGGTCACAGGGCAGTGTGTGCATGGGTTTGCTGGACTTTGCTCTTTGTGCCTGAGGGCTGTGGAAACTTCTGGATGTGCTGTAATTGGCACAGTGGGGACAGATGGGAGGAAAGTGCAGTGGTGGCGGATTCCAATTAAATTCCTCAACACATCCCCATGGCTCTGTACCTGCTACACAATACTCTCTCTGACACATCCCGGTCTTTGTAACCTTTGCATGTGTTATCACTGAGGCTGTAACGATTTCAGTACTATAATTATAATGCTGTACTGATCAGTGTGGTGTATAGTGTATAGAAATGTGCAACTGCATATAAAATTTCTGATTTACTGTTTTTGGTATTAATAATGAAAACTACTGATCTGGGTGCTGCCTGTCAGAGGAAAGTGAAGTGGGGGGCATGCCTTATGGTATGGATACATGCATATTCAAATGATTGGGCTTTTTCTTGTGATGTATATAAATTATACAGGGCTTATTTTCATGTAGAAACAGGCACTCAGCTCTCAGTCCGAAAAGCAGGGTCAAATGAATACTCTACAAATGAAATTATTATAGTATTATAGAACAGTTAGCTCCAATGGCAGTTTGATTGGTCCTAATTATTTTCATAGCAACCCAGCTGTATATTTCTGCTTTACCACAGACACATATACATGACATTCGTTGATTATACAACTACTCTCTACCTTATTTCTTATTAAATAATACACACCTGAAAATGATCAAACAAAATGTTCAGACAAAGAACAAAACACACTAAAATCAATTTTTGATTATTTAAACTCAGAATTCCTTAATTGGAATAACAAGTATCTCCAAAATAGCAACTTCACAAGAGAGGCCAAAAACCCCATTTAACTTTAATGTAAGTCAATGGAACCAGACATCTTTCCAAAGAGTTTTGAGTAATTTCTGTTGGTCAATTTATCATGAGATTCTCACTCTGTGTGAACAGCAGCTGATGTGTAATGAAATAATATAATGCTTCTGAATAAAGAACAATGCATTTTAAAACCTGAATTAGCTCAAATAAATAGTCAGGTCAAGATTTATTTATATAACACTTTTTACAACAGATGTTGTCACAAAGCAGCTTTACAAAGAATATGGTGTCCGAGCCCCCAGTGAGCAAACCAAGGGTGACAGAGGCAAGGAAAACCCCCATGTGTTAAAAAAGAAGGAAACTCGAGAGAAACCAAGACTCAAAAGGGGAACCCATCCTCCTCGGCTCAAATATAATACTGTTTTGACGTGTTATTATTCATTCAGGTGTAAGAAGTGTGGACTTACTGAATGAGCTATTAACTGTGGCAAGCAATATTCATTTCTTAAAAGCTTTCTTAGTTCTGATTATGCTCCTGCTCGTAAACATATTGAATTGTTTCTCAAATCCAGGAAATAGGATGAGAGATGTGTGGAGTTCTCGGAAAGTGACCCTGCTGACATTGATATACTGAAAAGTCTGACATTTTTATGCGGTATATTGATTCCACTCTGCTGTTTGGTTTCATTTTGAGTTTGTTGTTGCCATATTTTCCTGTGTTGTGCCTCGTTCATGACTCCTCTGTGCCCCTAGTCTGTCTATAAACTGCCAGGAAATAAATCTCTGCTAGAAATCATTCTGTGTCCAGCTGTAGAGGTTGGGGAAAAGCTGTAGAACACCCAGAATGAAATTTTAGTTTAGTCTGATTAAAGTAACATTCTAACAAAGATCTAATATCCATAATGAAGTTCCAAAATGAAGTTTTCATTAAATTGTATAATATAAAATATCTTGAATTAAATTGTAAAAAAATTACTATATAGAATGAAGTTCTTACAAAATAAATATCATTAATAAAGTAAAAGAATTTGTATCTAAAATAAAGGTCTAATAAACATGAATTTGCAGAGTGCCATGAAATTGAAAAGTGCAGATCAAATCTAACAGGTAACAAACATCATTAATGACATGTTATTCCAAACTTTGAAACTATAGTTTAAATGGATAATACAGTATAGAAGTAGTATGTAAATAAATAAGTGATATAACTGAATGCCAAAATCAAAAAGTGCAAAAACATGGCAAATATACAGTTTTAAAAAATCAGTATTAGAGATTACATAACAACCTGTCACTTTAACATACTTTAACACACAATTATTTTCCATACAAACGTGTATTAGAAGCAACTACTCTTACTTAAGATATATTTATTTTTCTGCCTTCACTCACATACAGAACGTTTTTACTTTGTCCACCAGTGCAAGACGTTTTTGTATATTAATACATCATATCACATTAATAGCTTACTATGCTCCTGCTTCATGATTACTATGGCTAAAATATTCACTTTTTTCTAAACACATGCTGCTTAATAAGTTAATAAAAATAATCAGCATCAGGTAAAGTTGCATTTTTCAAAACAACATCAAAAACAAGGAACATCACAGGTGATTCCTGAAGGCTGGTGCCACAAGGAGACCTGATATTTCTCATTCTGTGGTGTTGTGTTGTAATGCGAACGCTGAAGGAAATCAACACTTGTGCTTGGATAGCTTTTACAGACAAGTGCAGTCTTTTACCTGTGCTTCACTGGGTAAGGTGAATCATGCCCCCTCAATCATTTATTTTATCCCTTGCCTGAATAAATCTGCTGCAGAGCTGATTTTAATACTTTGCAGCACAAAAACAAATTAAACTAATAAGCTTAAATAGGTGGTTAAAACTCAAGCACCAGATATTAGTCATATGGAACATGGTCAGTGTGTTTATTTTGTGATGTATATGTGTGTGTGTGATCTCTGATCCTTTATGAGTTGTGAAACTTTCTTTACTGTGAATTTGTATCCCTGCATGACAAAACGGGATTTGCAAACCATTTACATCTGCTTAAATTAAACCGGCGCTGCACTGCCTGGGCCACTAAATCATACATTACTGACCACTGACCCCAACGTTTTGACTATGTCCACCTTATTTGTCATGTAACCACTTTTTTCGAGATTATGCCCAAACTATTTGGTTAGGGAACGGAAGTGTTGTTCATTAGCATTTGTAGCTAATGTCGAAAGTGTGCTTACTTTTATGCCTAGTTGCAGGTTGTATGAGAAGTAATGGAGACATTGCAAAGTGGTAACTACTTTACTGTCTCGACTTTTTTTGGTATGTGTTGCAGGCCTGGAATGTAGGAGTGTATATTATTTGTGTTAACCAGGCAAAGCATGAAATACCCTGGGTTCATAATGTCTGCAAAGTCAAAGTAAATGTAAGAAACACTCTTTTTCTGTTGCATTTTCTGTACTGATTCGGGACAACAGCAGCAAAAATAGAAAATGTAAGCTTTCGTAGCATCCTTGCCTGACCTTTTGGGGGAAGAAGATGATGGGGAAAGAGGATGAAGAGCTAAGCCAGAAGATAACAGAAGGCATGTTTGGATCTTTAGAATAAACAGTAAAAAACAATGGTGAGCCATCTCCCCCATAAAGTCTGCTGTCAGCATTTATTTACAGGTAGACAGTGAAGGGATACATTCAATACAGCACCCTTTGATTATTTTTTAAATGTTGTCAGAAATACCTGAATTATTTGGTACAGGTCAACACCTCATCAAACAGACTGTTTCTTTGTGTCCATGTTTGGAAGCCATAGCAGTGACTGCCTGTGCACAAGCTGCTGGTGTTTTCTTTTCTTGTCAGCTGTTCCCCAGTGAAACTTACATAGATTCAACTTGTGTGTTGAGTATCATGATGTTTGGTCTAATCACATGACATGCCTCTAGCATTTTATCAAAGCTGTTTAATTAAGCTGAGTCGCCTGCAACATTTTGCATCTTGAATGTTTTAGAATGCTTTATATAATCATCCAATTTAGTTTCATGTGGGTTTCAAGCAACCAAAGAGTGTAATTTTCACTGTGTAAAGTCAACCTAAGCATAGACCAGGAGTTAATATGCTAGGTCAAAGCTAGCATGCTAGCTAAGAGTTTCCACAGTATCTTGCTGTATGCTCTATTTAGTTGGACCCCTAAACAGAATTTCTTATAAATGTGACTTGATATCGCTCATTCCATACTGACCATGGGAGAGAATGTAAAGGAAATGATGTTGGGTTAGTGTATGTATCCTGATTGTAGATCTGATTTTAGAATAATAAGGCACTAGTTGTATGGAGGGCAGCATTTTACACAGTAAACCCACCAGCAGCAATGTTTTTTCATTATCAATATTTCAGCACTGTGCAGTTCGATAAGCAGCTAATAGACTTAAGCAGTGTAAAGTGATGGATCTGCATGCAGTAGCTATGCTTTTATCTGAGGGTAAGATGCTTGTGGGACGTATTAACACATTCAAACCAGCCAAATACATTAATCTTAATGCAGGCGGTGTGGAACAAGCATATATAAAGCTGTAGCCTTAACATTGCAACAGTTTCAAATTTTCTGTGCACAGAAAGTGGAATATGAGTGCTGGATTCTCCCAAGTATACTGTTGCTTGTATTGTTCGTCATTCAGCTTTAAAATTCTAATTTCATATAAATGCACATTTTAAATACTTTATTAAATGTAGTCCGAAACTCTGAAATCTAAGACTAGTAACTATGACATTGCATTTGCAAGCTCTTAATTATCCAATAACAATCAGATTTCTGGAGTTGTCTGGTTATTCAAGTGCCCGTGTATACAGCATGCACTGATTTCCTATTTGAGATTAAGAAATTCAATTAAGACATTCACTAAGGAAAGCTGGATTTTTGCTCAGTGATCAGATTTCACAATGCATGTCTATTTTTTTATTCAGATTTCTTTCATACTTCTCAGCCTGCTCATTTTCAAAACAGATATTTTAAATATAATTTCTAGATGATATATATTCATTATTTCTCCTAATATAATGTGCCTGAGGTATGGTTACACTGCATCTTTTTTTTTTTTACTCATCATCTGATTATTTTAGTGCATGTAAACACATTGATTAGATTAATGACAATATTGTTTTTCTGCAGTTATTGGATTATGAAGTGAACATAAACCTGCTCACTGAGAAAATTACATTAGCAATAGCTACAGTGATCTTGAAGCCATTGTTTTCTTGCTCTAATGCTACAATGCTAACTGGTTGGATATCATTGTTACCAACTCTCATGGGTCGAGTGCTACACTGCCAGTTGGTGGGGTATTAGCTTTCACCTGTTAACTGTAGCAGCCTCGTCCCCCGTTGTAATGCTAATTGGTGGGGTATAAGCTTCCATTGGTAGCTATAATAGTCCGGCAGCTCCAGTGCTCTTATGATTTTAAAGGGTTACAAGGCTCCATTCCATTTCCATTAATGTTACTTTAGTATTGTAGCTCCAGTGCTTTGCTGGTGAATATGTTGGCATTACTTGTTAGTATTGTAGCTTCATGGGTACTAAATGCTGGGGCATACTTTTCTATTGTTAGTTATTTTAGCCTTGCAGCTCTAGTTGGGTATTATTTTCCATTACTTGTTAACTGCATTGCCATCATAGCCCAAGTGCTATGCTAATTGGTGGAGTATAAGCAGCCACTAAATATTATTAGTGTTGTAGCTTGGTGCTATGATGCTTGTTAGTGGGGTGTGAGTTGCATTGCTACATTGCTGCAGTAGTATGGAAGTCCATTTTTACCACTAAAAGAAAATAATATATAGTAAGTCATAAATATGAGATGCTAAGCCATAATTATGAAATGCTAAGTCAGAGATCATCTTAGATCCTGTGTGGTCTTTTGTTTAAGTGGCAGAAACTGTCCTCCATTGCATGAAAGCTGCCGTAAAACGTAGAGCATCATCATAGCACACAGAAGGTGGCTAGAACTCTGCTTGGATAGCTAAACTTGGTCACATTTTAGCAACATGAAAGTGGCCATGTAAGCGTTTTTTGCTTGCTGGTAATGTAAATGCCTCCTGAAGCTTCAGGCTTGCATTGAAGCTAAATCCAAGGCTAAAAGCTTTCTCCAGAAAATCACGGGTCAGTTTTTTCCACCAGTAATTTATCTGTCACCCGGACATGACTCCTCTCAGATTGTGCCACACTATCCCTGCCACTTACAGCACTTTTCCTTTGGTATATTTTGACAGGGTGCCTCTATATTTTTCCTGTCAAGTCGTGTGCTTTCTGCTTTTCCAGTGTGTCATGTCATAGCCAGAACTGACAGCGTGGGCACTGAAGGACAGAAACAATTTTTTTCTCTAGAACCTTTAGACCTGTACGCTGTAGCAGTTACTTTCATTTCTGCATGTTGTAACTGTAATTCCATAGTTAATTGAAACACGTGTGTGATTGTAAGCTACATTGATACATTACATTTTTATTTTATGGTAAAGGTAGAAAGAAGTTTGCGTTTGTACTTGTGACTTTTTTATGTTGATTTTTTTTAAATGACCTTGCACAGTCAATTATTGGTAACAAGAAATCAGCAAATTTATAATAGGACATCTCAACTTTGCTTCTGCTTACAAACACAAATATTGATTAAAAATTTGGAATCTGCACTGTTCACACATTTACTCTACTTGTTTTAACAAATGAAATGTGAGAAATCGTTATACATATAGGGCCCAAATGGCCAAATTTCAATTAAGAAAGTAATGTCAACGTTGTCAAAGTTTTAAACCAAAACTCACTTTTCATTCAGTGCAGTCCATGTATGGATACTGAACTCTTTTTAATTCATTGATTTTATGATATTTCCTGTTCTGATTTTCTGTTTGCTGACGCAACATGCCAGACGTCTCGGCATGGAGTTGTAGAGGTTCCTATTGGTGTCCTGCGATAATCTGTCTCATGCAGTTTAAATGTTCTCACACAGTTCCTACAGGTTTTATAGTAGGGGTGGAAATGGAGTGACATTTGGCCATCTGGACATGTGACTCATGACAACAAATTGTTCATTTTGGCGGTGACCCTGAAGCCTCCACACATGGAATTGTTAGCCATCTTCACCAAAAGCCGTGACCATCACTGAAGATGACACGCAGCCATTCTGAGTCACTCCATAATAGTCTGGCATGTTTGCAGTTCTTGGCGACGTTGACATGGTGTTAAGGACAGTCATCTTTACAGTCTGCATGCGTGTAGTCCTGTGGTGTGCAGCCATCTGCCAATGGTGCTGTATATGTATATATAAGAAAGTGTGGCATAATTTTTGCAAAGGTCACATAATTGGAAAGGAAATAAAAAGAGGTTGGAAAATAGTTATTTCAACAATGAATTATGACTGTTATTGGTGCATAAACCCTCACAAATGTGGACCTCAGATCTCGAATAAAACACCAGAAGTAGAAAATGGGCACTTTACCAAAAGAATGCTGTAGTTTTATATCAGTGATGCTGTTTGTAATGTTTAAAACACAGCAGATTAAAATAAAATTGATGTTGGGCAGGAGAATAAGGCGGCCAGTCATAAAGCCTAATTACATCACTGTGCGTGCCAGTATCATGTCTATAGAGAAGGAAAAGTGTGTCAGGCTGTTTCCCATGTGTGAGATGTTTCTTTCAGTGATATTGGAGAGAAGAAGAGGGAAATTAGCGCTGCTGAATTATGCATGAGTCTGGAGCCTGGTAGAGTGATGCAGTGTGTGTTTTGCATGTGGCTAGCTCAACTTATTTTGATTCCCTTGAATTTTTGTGTCTCTAGCAAGGCCTGTTAGCGCTTGAGGCTAATTTTCTATAACGTGTTCAAAGTCTCTACCAAATAACAGCAGAGGAGACACACATACACATATTCATCTAGTATATATGGAGTTTTTCCTGCCGGGGGTTCCACAGCCGGATCAGAGTTTCGACTCATCCTAGCTGCCTGCAGCTAGAAACTAGACTCCATTGTGACTTCTTTTTTCCTAAAGATGCCGGAAAGAAATGTCAGCATCATCAGCAATGGCTCAGTTTTGTGCTTAGTGAAGTCTGACAGAATGCAATTTGATTAATTACCCAATCATCAAATGAGTTTCATAATTGTTTTCAAAAGTAGTCAGAGTGGAAAATATGTCTGTGACCATAGGCACTGATGGGGTGGAACCATGTTGTTTGCGTTAGATGAGGCAGGGGTGATTTTGAATCCATTGCTTATAGATCGCACTGCCTGGAGGGCCACTTGCCTTTGATTGGCCTAATTCTTGTTTTTAATGTGCTGACAGCTGGTCAATTACTCCAAAAGTTATTTGATAGTATAGTATTTTGATTAGAACCACAGAAATCTTCATTGCCAGATACATATAAAAACCTTTTAAACTTGGGGACTGCCATGGATAAATGGCAATTACTATTACTATCATTACTTTTTAGCTACATTATTTTCCAGTACAAAACTAAACACTAGATACTTCTTGGTTGATCAGCTACATTTAGTTCAGTCTTTTTCACAATGGGCCAGTGTGTTGTTTTTTGGAGGAGGGGGGATTTAAAAAGTTGGTGACTCTTAAAAAGTTGAGTTACTACATTTACATCTACAGAGTGCAGAGTTTACTTAATGCCATAAAGCCAGTGTATATGGCTGTTTGGCTTCACAACCCCTAGGCTGCTGGTAAAGCCAGTTGACTGCTGGAAGTTAATCAGAGGGTTAATGAGGTTGCTTCTTAACAGCAACAGTTTAATAGTTTGATAAAAAACTTTATATGAAAGCCATGTCTGTAAGAATGGATAAACACATTTACAACATGGTACCACAAACTCATAAGGTGTTATAAATGTGGCTACAAATATTTACAAAACAAATCACTATTTATCGCCATGTTTATTATGCATTTAAAATTATTATCATAATTCATTATAAGTAGTGTCCATAACACATTATATTATCTTATTAGCACTTAGTCCCAGCCTGAAGAGTACATTATGACTAACAAACTTGCCTATTCCTAAACACACACAGAAGTTGTTGGTCATTATGGGTGTAGATGTGTTTGTTTTGACCCCATCATAATAACTTAGTCAGTTATGTTTGTCAGTTCTAAGTATAGTGATACATATAAGGCATGTACACCATGACATGTCCAATATTTCATTTCTCATCTTGGGTTAGAAATGCTTTCAGCTTCTAAGACTTGACTAAGCTTGGCTTTACTTTGTACACAGCCGTATTGCGGTGTTAAGGGGTAACAGTAGGTACTAGGAGTTGAAGCCTCACTCATAATTTTGGAGTAGCATTAGAATAAAACATGCCTTTTTATGCATAGAACTGACAAATACAACTTACAAGCTCAAGTAATGAGTCATACACTGATATACGTAAGGTCATGGGATAGCAGTATGGAAATTGATTATAAAGTGGCGTTTCCTCAGGGGACAGCTTGAGAATGCCCACACCTGTAGAAGTTAGATACCTGTTTTAAGACTGTACAGCTTTATCAGATATCTCCCTGTGATACTTCTCTATTAACTCAGTCAAACACCAGCTACAGTCTATGAGCTAGTGCTGGCCATCACTCCTGACTTAATTGTTTCTATCCTGGACTCTACCCAGAATGCCTCATACAAATTCGAGATGACTCAGTCTTCTTCTTCTTTTTGTGGGGAAACAATTGCTCCAGAGAACAAAGTGCATGTTTATTCATCTACAGAGGAGAACACCAGCAGCAGAGACTGGCTTTGATATGGAGATGAAGCGATCATATGGAGCGTATTACACCTGGGGGGGTTGATTTCCTAGAGAGAGTTTGTTTGCTGTTCCATTACAGTCGATCCATAATTGCATAATTGTGATGCTACAACTACAAAGGTGCTCTTGTCCTCGGCTTATCTCTGTTAATCATCAGTGTCCATAAGAAAACTCTAGCTGCCCTTCACATTGCATAAAAGGGTTCTTTGAGTGATACCATTAAAGAAATGCTTCTTGTCAAGAACCATCTTTGAATAAGGAATGTGTAAATGTTAAGTACCTAATACAGGTTTTATTACCCTTTCTTTCACTCTATGGAAGTTCCTTTACAACTTTAAAACAGTTCTTTACACTCACACATCTCATTTACAAACACAGTTCTCTAAAATATCACTGTGAAGTATTAAGAAAACTGAAAGTGGTTCTTCTGTGGCCTTAAAGAACCTGTTTTGACATTTTTATGAGTTGACGAGTTGTGTAAGCTTTTCATAATGAATGGGCACTATTGAGCAAAAGAACCTTTCATGGAAATTTGAAGATTTTAAGACTGAAGAATCTTTTTAAAGTTTAAAAAAAACTGCACATTTCCACACATTAAGTAGTGCAAAGAATTAAACTTAATTAAAACTAAAATGAATTAAAACAAAGGTAATGAAGATGAGTGAGTAATGGACAAAAAAGAACAAACATTTCTTTCCTTAAAGGAATTCCTTAAAGGAATGTTTAGGTGTTTAAAGAATCTAATGATGTAGAGGTTCTATTTCATACCTTTCATTTTTTTCATGTTACTACAATGAAGATTTGTTGAAAGCACTTGTTAGTGCTTAAATAACAAGAGATGCACCAGATGTTAGGGGTTGATGCAGTTTTCTCCCTCTGCCTTTTTTTTAATAACAGTGCCATTATTTCTGTCTTCTAGGTGTGAAGCGTGAGCCTGCTGGACCAGAGGTGTGGACAGGAGGGGATTTGCTGTCTGGGCAGACACTTCCGAATGGATATTTTATTGAATGAAGATCGTTCTGTTTTTTTCTATCCTGCTGATGTGATGCCTTTTAAACAATTTAGCATTTATTTTTATTATTAGTGGTTAGAATAATAATAATAACAAATAAGAAGAAGAAGAAGAAAAAGAAGAAAATAATTTACATAACACTTTTCAATTCAGTTACAGAATCTCAAAGTGCTGTACAATTATACTATTTTAAAACTAAATTATAACAATTTTGTGACACAAGTACAATTAATGACGAAACAGCACAGTGTCTAAAAATAAAATAGGATATACATTTAAAGAGATAAAGTAAACTAAATGTATGCTAACTAAAACTAATGTTTTTAATCTCAAAAAAGAGATTACCAAAAAGTCCAAGAAAAGATGTGACCCAAGGACCAGCCTCCTTTTTGTCCCTGTAGCACGCACGTATATCTAATTCTCTTGGAAAACATTTCTCTTGGATCTTGGATTTATAACCGTTCTCACCAGGGATGGAGGTACAACCAGAAGGTGGCAAAGTTCAGAAGAAGTCCACAAGTCAAAAGCTGGAGGACCAAAAGAAGGTAAAACACTGGGTTTTTAAAGAGATATGTTTCTTTATCTCTTTATCTGTTTCAAGGCTTCATTTGTAAATTTGCTGAACTTTGCTAATGTTAGCTTATGGCCAGACTTCTCCCTCCCTGTCTAGACAGTAAAATATGCACAGCGCCACCTATTGAAGTAGCATATGTTAAAGTTCAAGCTTTTGCTGTGAATACCTAACTAAGGAACAGAGCAACACCATGATTTATCAGAATGCCATAACAGTTCCAGACCTTTCTGACCCATCTTAACGCCTGGTATTTATTATATTTTGAATCGAATTGTATTAAGTGGTATCTGTGGGTGGAGTCTTTGGTATTTGGGTGTTGAATTCAGATTAGGTTTGATGTGTTGGATGTCCTGTTGGCTATTTATAGTCCAAACTGCTACGGAGTGCCATCCCCCCCTGTTGCCCTGCTCTCTTTTATCTCATCATCTTTCCCAGCCCACTGTTCTGAGCGGCTCCCTCTGGAGGATAAACACACGCTCTCTCTTGCAGACACACACATTTCTGCGCAGCCTTTCATATCAGACACCCTGTGTGAATGGAAGAAGATCCTTTTGGAGGAGGATTAAGAATTCTTGCTAAAATTAGTTCCTTGTGGGTTATGTGGATGTGAACGTCGATGCGGTTTGGTGTTTGAGTGTTGGTTAGTGTTTGAGTGTTAACTGCTCAGTGAATTTTATCCGTATGCTCCGTCCACAAGTGCATTACTCTACGGTTGTGAGTAGTCTTGGGTTGTAATGTAATGTGTTAGGGCTGTTTGAGCAGATCAGATTTCCATCTGTTTGTTTGTACAATATATTTGTGTATATTTGAATTTTAAGTCTTTTTTTTTTTTAATACCAGAAAATCAAAGCTGTTATCAAAGCTGTCAGCGCTCTTATCCAGAGTTTTTAGGTTATATTTTGTAGTTTGCTTTCTTCCATTACGTTACTGTTGAACCTGCCTTGATTGAATTTCTGGTGCTTTCTACAAACTGATTGTAAATATTGAGCAGAACACCACCACATTCAAATCCAAAGTCTCAAATGAACTACATGTAATAGGAACAGTGGCCCTCATTTATTTATTATTTTTTTATTTCTTCTCTTTCAGTCTCCCAGTTTTTCTCTCTCTCTCTCTCTCTCTCTCTCTCTCTCTCTCTCTCTCTCTCTCTCTCTCTCTCTCTCTCTCTCTCTCTCTCTCTCTCTCTCTCTCTCTCTGGGCCAGGTAAAGGTGTGTGTTCCTTTACCCTGACCTGGTTCTGGCTAATGAGGTAGACATGATAAGTTCCTCCTTGGGGAATGAAATTTGGGGTTTGTGTGTGTGTGTACGTGTGTGATATATCTGTTCTGGTGTCTGCTACATTGGCCACTACTACATAGAGGAATTGGGGTTTTATCATTCTTCCTGTTTTAGACAGTTCTCCTACTGGGAGGTCCTTTATTAGCTTCTAATGGAAACAAATGGACAGACTGGTGTCGGTGTGTGTGTGTGTGTGTGTGTGTGTGTGTGTGTGTGTGTGTGTGTGTGTGTGTGTGTGTGTGTGTGTGCGTGTGTGTGTGCGTGTGTGTGTGTGTGTGTGTGTTTATGTGTGTATGGCTGCAGCACACACCTGGCCTGCCTCTTTAATCAAACTTATTTATGCAGGATACTAAACACATGGGTTCACTGAAGGTGTTGTTTATACACTGATATGGTTTCTGTTTTCTATGATATTGTGTTTTTCTCTAGTGCAGTCATTTGTCTGTAATCAGAGGAAATAATTCAGGTCCAGAAAGTAAAAGAAACAGCTTTGTTACTACAGTTTTTAAACAGTGACATAGTTATTTGCCTCTATTCACCACCACAGTGGATTAGCGGTGAAGAAATCAAGATGTGAAAGAAAGGGTTGATCTTCAGTTGTAATTCAATAACAATGTATTGCATTAACTATTTAGGATTTAGTATTGGATTACATTGGCCTGCCAATAAAGACTCAATGTGAGCCATAGTTATTTTCCAACATATTGCAACATATTAAAAACATATTGGAAAATCATATAAGTAAAGAATGGCTTAATAATTGCAGGATAATGTGATCCACTGCAATGCCGTAATCCAGTGAATCAACCAAACTCATATCAGGGTTTTTAGGATTTGAATTTTTGTGCATATGTTTGCATAGTAAACCTTTTGCAGTCTTTGCACTGTAAAGACCAATGCTGTCAGAAAGATGAACAAACAATATAATGAACCTCTCAGTGTGGCTTGAATGGCAGGAACTTCCATATGGATCACATGAACATATAGGAGACAGTAGGAGACACATCACCACTTACACATATTATAATGTACTACCATCTGCCAGGATGACTTTGTGGGTCATATCAATATTGTAAAGCAGTTTTTAAATAAAGATAAAAGCAGTATAAGCCCCTTGCAGCTTGACTCTGTGGGGAAACCACTGTTATACCCATCAGTTTAAACACATTGTGCTTGTTGTGTTGAACCCCAGCAGTGTAAGTGGAGGACACACACTTCATTCCTCTGTTTTTTATTACAGTAAATAAAGCCTCTGCACTCAAAGGAGCTTTGATCATTTCTACTGTACACCATTCGACACAATCGCACACTTCTCTCTAGTGGAGAGAGCACACTGAACCAAGCCAAACCAAACACAGGGAGGTTCACAGATCAACTGTGTTCACTGAATATGAAGTGATGCACAATATAAAAACGAATGCAGTGACAATTATACACAGAAGGCCTAAATTTAGGTGCAATGGTGTTACATTAAGAAGAGTAAACACAATGTCATATCCTCATATTTTCTGTTGCTTGTAATTACTCGTTGCCCTTTACTGCAATTAAATTGAATGATGAACGGACTAATAGAAATGGTCCCAAAGTACTTAAAAGGTATTGTTTCTCCAGTAAGACTTGGACGATATGCTTCATGCTTTGTTATGTACATAGTGCTTCATGTTTTGTGCCCCTGCATGTGAATCATTTTCTATATTCTTTATTTTCAATGTTTTTCCTCCACTTTGCTAGATCTTTCAAATGTATGTGCATGCCTCAACATGATTTCTGTCCTTGATCTTAAAGACCAGTAAAGCATGTGAATGCAGTTTCTATGACAGAGCTAATCCTGCTGGTATGCATAGCTTGCATGTGATATCATAGCCTAGATATTACACTGACTGAATTCAGTCTGACTGTAACACTAACAGTAACACTGACAGTAAGCCTTAGTTTGTCAAGTGAGCCATTCAATTTGCAGCTTGAACTATGGATGATTCATAGTCCTGTTTGGGTGGTGTTGGTTAAAGACTCCTGTGATATTGTGCTTCTCTCTCCAGGAATGCAGACAATCTACATCTTGGGATTGATTGGGATAACGCCAACTTTTATTTTGGCACACCATTATAAAAGCCAAGATGGCAACATTCAAGATATATATAAATGTAAATATGTGAAAGTTAATAAGCCCTACAGAAAAATACTAAGAATAAACTTCAATATGAATTGTAGTCAACTATTTCTATGTATTTGCAGAATTTAACTATATAAAGAAAACGTTAGCATGCTTTGTTTTTTTCCCAGCACATCAGAGAACAAAACTCAGCAAACGAAGTGTGCATTAAAATTCACAGCATCCTCTCTGTGGAGAGGATGTGTTAACTCATTTTCACTTGTTCCACATGAAGTAATGGGCAGAATTTGCATGATGATGATGGTCACTATGTGTAAAGGCCATTATCAAACCCACTTTATGACTTTTAATAACCTGGAATTCCTGTGGATCTTCAGAGGAACACTGCTGTAGTTTCTGTGAAACAGATTTGGCCTCAGGGCTGTAGGTCAGAACCCTCCTCAGTGCTGTACAGTTTTAGAGTGAGTCAAATTTGTCAGCAGTCACAAAAATATGTCGCATCAACGTGTGATGTGTTTTGCCCTGGCAAGCACAGTGGGATGGAGCTTTGTTTGTGTGTGTGTTAGTGTTTGTGTGTGTGTGTTTGTGTGTGTGTGTGTGTGTGTGTGTTAGTGTGTGTGTGTGTGTGTGTGTGTGTGTGTGTGTGTGTGTGTGTGTGTGTGTGTGTGTGTGTGTGTGTGTGTGTGTGTGTGTGTGTGTGTGTGTGTGTGTGTGTGTGTGTGTGTGTTAGTGTGTGTGTGTGTGTGTGTGTGTGTGTGTGTGTGTGTGTGTGTGTGTGTGTGTGTGTGTGTGTGTGTGTTTTGTGTGTGTGTGTCTGTGTTAGTGTGTGTGTGTGTGTGTGTGTGTGTTTGTGTGTGTGTGTGTGTGTGTGTGTGTGTGTGTGTGTGTTTTTGTGTGTGTGTGTTTATTTGACGTATTAATCATATTGTTTTCCTGGTGGTGCATGTGTGCTTATGTATAAGGGTTAAACAGACTTATATTTACACAGGAGATTTGTAAATATAACATGATTACATGATCACATGATTACATGATTACAAATATAACATGATAACATGATTAAGCATGTTATTGAATGTCCCTGGTCATGTTATGTACAATCTATTCTGTCATATTCTTTTGTCAAAATTCTTTTGTCTCTTGAATGCTCTACACCTGTAAAGTGTAGTTGTTGCAGTCGGTTGTATTCTCTGCTTCCCAAGTAATCCCAACCACTATGCCCAGTTTTGGTGTTTTAGTGCCTTTTTTCTTTTGTCTTTGTTTCATTTTCCTTAGTAAGAGCTCCTTGATAACTATACATCCTTTCAGACCCATTGCAGTAAATTGTCTTCTCACAGTGGCAGGATGGACAGAAACACCATGTTTTCAGATCTGAAGCAGGAGTGAAACTTGGTTTTCTTCTCCCTCTCAAAGATAAAAGCTTTAAGTTCTGTATAAATCTGACGGGAATAGTCTTGGTGGTCTTCCTCACAAAGAGGCTGCATGTATTTCAGATTAGAAATATGCAAAATGTGGTGCAACACTCTTTGGATGTAAAGTTTTAAAAAAAACACATGTACTTTATTTACCTATAAAATTTGTGAGAATTTTTTGGGACAGCTTTACAGGACCTTTTTTAACATCATGTACCAGGGGCAAGACAAATCATACTGACCAATAATGTTATAGCATGTTTTACCTCCCCCTCCCACAGCCCCTACCTATCACCCAGTGAAACATCAGTAATCACGGTTTTGGTGATTCGGTTTACCGGTTTCGGGTATGCACACTTCTGGCAGCTATGCCAGTTGGTTATCCTGTAGCAGACATTGTCTCTTTGTGGCAAGCACCGGTGTATTTTCGATTCCAAGCTGGTATAAGCTGGTTCATGCTGGTCTAGTGCTAGTTTAGCTGGTCATGCTGCTTGGCCAACATAATAGTGTCCAGAATAAATCATATACTGGTTTTGCTGGTGTTTAGCAGAACAGCTTCCATTGCTAATGACCAGCGAACCAGCATCCAGAACACAACACTACCGGGTTTTGCCAGTGACTGGCTATGCTGATTTCTAATGATTCATCAACATACTCATATCTATACAGATATGTTTTCAACATTAAAGCCATTAGTAGAACTACATCACTTGTATATGGATCAGTGGCTTCATTTGTTTCCATGGTTACACTATTCCTATTTTCACTGTTACCCGACATTAATTTCCTGCTAATTCCATTTCCATCACCATGATGCTCCCATTTACGTTTACACCCATGTCTATGGTTGCAAATCAATAAGACTAACTGAGCTCATCACATTTCTGCAGTGCACTTGAATGTAAGACTTGATAATTACATCTTCACACATGGGCATAAGGAGCGTCCAGTCAGCATGTGAAGGGCTGTGCATAATAAAGAGACACATTTTTGTATTATAGCTTCTGAGCTATTGCAGAGGTATATAGTAATTGTGTTGTAATCAGGGGGTACCCACATAGCTATGGGGTTAAAACAGCACATGCTAATCCATGCAGTACCAGTGTTAGAGTGCAGAGCACATGTTGCCATGCTAATATGTGACATATGTCTCATGAATAATTTAGTTGGAACATTCTGCTGCGGATGTGTGCAGATTACACACGTTTCTCCATCTGCATACCAGGGGCGTTTACAGATTTGGACTGCTGCCTTTCATGGCCTGTTAGGTTAGTAGAACAAAAGCCTGTGTGAATCCGGACTGCGGAGACTACTGTCACCTTTGTGTATGAATTCCTAAAGTGATTTATGTTTAGCAACACATTAGCTTGAGTGCTAACTGCATGAAATTTAAACCTGTTTCTACACTGTCACATTATTCACTCAAGTGTAACCAGGATATATATTCGCTATAAGTGATCATCGGTATATCTATACACAAAACCTTTTTCTTTTCATAGTTTAGTAATGCATAGTGAGTGTTTTAAGTCAGTCACAATCCAGGTAAGAAGTAAAGTACTGGCTAAAATTAACCAGTTACATTTCTCTAATTCTTTGCTTCCATTACTAACCCTAGTTGCCATTTAAATGAACAGCTAATAGGTAATTCTGAGTTTTCTCATTTCCTGTATTGATCAGTCGAGTGTTTTGATGCATAATGAAGCATTGTAGAAAAATTTGGCTACTCAACTTAAACTTTTTTTTTTATTGAGGCTGGTAGGAACAAGAGGTCATGTTATGATGCCTACAGTTATCATCAATAGAATAGTGGCACAGATGGTTGCATCCACAAAGAATCAGCCCACATAAATTAAACTTGATGGGTAGGTTTGACTTTGTGACATATGCAATTGATTCAAGTTTCAAACTCGGCTGTGCATGTGACATACTTCAGTAAGTGCCTTATCGCTGTACCTGACTGACCTGAGAATATTCAAGCTGCATGGGATGGATTATCACAGGATACCTTTAGGAACCTCTACAACTCCATGCCAAGACATCTAGCATGTTGCACTAGCAAAGATGGTACCCTGATGCCATACTGAGAGACACTGCTTCTGTATGTGTAGCTCAATAAATATTATCTATATCAGTCTATTATCAGTCTAATAAATTTATCATCATTTATTGTTCATGGTAACCTTCGTCTTCTTTTCAAATAGCACTGCAGTTTGACAACTCCTTTTGGGTGCAACTCTTCTTTTGATGACAAGTGTATTTGCTGAATTTACTGAAAACCTGAAATATGAACCGACACTTGTCTTCTGATTTGTTATATATAATGTTGATGGCAATTCCACAGTGCACAATTCTGACTGTAAGCTTCTCTAGAATGGGGGATTCCACATCAAACTGCTCTGAATGACTTTGTTTTCATCTTAATCATTGAAATTTGCAGAGATCTGGTCTTGGCGATGGTACTCATTAATGTAAGGCTACAAGGCTGGTGTAATGCTAAATAGAATAATACTAGGTATAATATTGTTTAAATTTAGGTGCTATCATGCTTCAGTACTTGCTTAACCACTGGTGTACTGTAACATGATATAAACATATTTTGTTTATAAGGTCAGCGTGGGACCATAATTAAAGAATTTCTGTACATCTGGGCTTATTGTAGAATAAAAGCACAGCTGTGAACAGTAGAGCTCTTTTCATGGTCAGTTGGCATCAAGGTCTGATTGATCTGCTGTGTTCATTACAGCTGTTAATTGATCAGGCTTTTGATGTGTGGCTTCATCAATATCTAGGCTGCTTGAGCTTATTTTAATCAGATCAGAGACTTGAGACTGGGCAGGTGTGTGTTTGTTGCCTTGGCCTGCATCTCATCAGTAGCTGAATCAGTGGTGGGTAATACAAGGATAGTGTTAGTTTTATCATGATACATTACATTACAGTACTCATTTTTGAAAATCACATCACCCAGCCTGTAAAAAGTTCTGCTATGTTGATGTTTGGGAATCCTGTTGTCTACTGAGGACTCTTACAGTTGTAGCTGTACAGTACTTTAGTGGACTGGAAATCCAAAACCCTTGGCATTGATTAGGTTAATACAGTCATTCTGTTCTATTATATCTATATAATATAGGTGCGACCACATTAATATAGTTGCATCTCTCACACTGTCGTGCTGGGACAGGTAAGAGTCTTCTTTAAACTGTTGCCACAAAGTTGGACGAATATTGTGTTTATGTCTTTGTATGCTGTAGCAGGAATGTGACCCATTAACCATCACCCCTCCTCCCCAAACTCTTCTGTAGGCACTGTGCATTTCTGTAGGTATAGTAGCCTCCTGGAAACTGTCAAAAACAGATTCATCCATCAGACTGTCCGATAGCGAAGCATGATTCATCTCTCCAGAGAACACATTTCCACTGCTCCAGTCCCGTGGTGGTGCCAACGCATCTTTGCATATTGACCGGATGCTTGTATGGAAGTGTTTGTCCATTGACACTCATTTCATGATGCTCCCAAAGCACAGCTGATGTTGCTTCCAGAGGTAGTTTGGAGCTCTGTAGTGAGTGATGCAACAGAGGATAGGTGTTTTAGCACTCTGTGAGCGTACATGGTCTACTACTTTGTGGCGTAACTGTTGTTCTTGTTTTCTTTTACAATACAGTTCTTATTGCACAAACTGAATCACTAAATTAGAAACATTATTCTTCACTATTCACAGTAAGGTTCGGTTTGTGGTGTCAGCAAAGTGTCAATTAAAAAATGACATTAAAAAAAAAATTATATAAATTATGTGCAATGCATATACATTGTTGTCTTTGTTCTGGGCAGCTTCTTCCCACTTTTGCTGCTTGCAGCTTTATTCAGGATTTATATACATCTTTTAAACTGGACAGAGCTGCTCTCATTTTCATTCTGTTTACATCTCTCTTCTGTAAAACAGCATTTACCCTGGCTGAGACGGATGGAGCGCTGTGGAGTTTTTCGACAGCCTGTTAGACTCCGGTCCCAGCGGAGTGGCTTGCTGCGACTGGTGCTGCATAATGAACAGGGAGATTTGGCCACAATGGCTGATCACACATGGCTACATGTTTCTCAGTGAAATGAACAGGGGCTACCGCGTCCCCACGCAGGTTATTAAAACCATCTGCTATAACACTGGTCGCTCTGTTCTTATCACAGCACAGTTAGCAGTAATAGTACTTGCCCCTTTAGGGAATGTATTTATTATATAGAGAAGTGCTGAGAGGGGATGATCTTCTTAATTCTCCTCATTCGTTTTGTCTGGTGGTGTTGAGCTTCTTGCTTACACACACAGAGGCCAAATGTATGGAAAACCTACTTGCAATCACAGCATGCACCCACAATGCATCTGAGATTAAGATATGATTAATTATCTAAGGGGATGTTCAGAGGAAGTTTAAACTCGTTATGTGAACGTTTTTCCCCATGCTTGTCTATGGAGTTGAGGGTCCATGAAATAGTGCCATGCATCATTCATCGCTGACTAATCAATGTTCAGTATTTGGTCTTATCCAACATGTAGTACAAGCTACACTGCAAAAAAAAAAATATATATATACATATATATATATATATATATATATATATATATATATATATATATAAAAATTTCATAACTTTGGAATCCTTGTTCAAATGTTTGGACTCACTGTTCAAGTTTTCTGGAATCTCTGTTCACAACGTTGGAATTATCAATCATTCAAACAATATTTATTTGTGTAACGCTTTTTACAACTAACGTTGTCTCAAAGCAGCTTCACGAAAAAGCAGTATGTGTAAAAGAAAAGAAAAACATCCACAGTTAATGGAGTTAATGTACAGACGTAAAAGTAAACGTAACTGTTTACACTTTTGAAATTACTCTGTAAATGTTTGGAATCACTGTTCATATGTTTGGAATGACGTGGAATTGCTGTTCAGAAGCTTGGAATCGCTGTTAAAGATTTTTTAATCACTGTTGGAGATTTTGTAATTGCTGTTCAAAAGTTTGTGATCGCTGTTCCAAAGTTCGGAATCAATGTTTAAAAGTTTGGACATGCTGTTTAAAACTTTGGAATCCCTGCTCAAAAGTTTGAAATCACTGTTTAAAGTTTTGGAGCTACTTCAGAAGATTTTGTAATTACTGTTGAAAACTGAATTGCTAATCAATATTTCGGAGTCACTGTTCAGAAGTCCAAAATTGCTATATAGAAGCAATTTGCTATTGCTGTTTAATTTTGGGAAACACAGTTTAAAAGTTTGGACTGATTGTTTAAAAGGTGAAATTGCCGAAAAGTATGGAATCAGTTTTTCCAAAAAATAACAGAAATTTTGATCCAAAAATTCATAAAACAATAGAATAATCCTGTGCACTTGTTTGTTTACTGATTAGTGGAAATTCATAAAACATAAGAAAAACCCATTTAACAGAGTTGTAGATGATTCTATGACAGAGGAAGCTATAGAACATGTAGAATGATGTTGAATGAATTGATAACTAAATTAATGGCCAGAACTAATCAACTAAAAGGTACAGATCAATATAATACATTCTCTCTTGTATTTTGCCTTCTCTCACAAATCACAAACTCGTGTTTACCTACTTGTCAGTCTCTGCCGTTCTGCCTCTGTGATAATTGTTTACAAGCTCTTCTCAAAGGACTGTTTCATGTGATCAGAACGTGACCACGTAGCAGGAGCTTGCGAGTGCAGAATTGATTTGTGTCTATTCAAGAAATCTCTGGAGAAACTGCAGCTTGTTTGCCTAAATTGTGGAGACGGTATTTTAAAGTGCCCATAATAACTTTACTGTGAGCATTTAATATTGCATTATTCTGGCAAGTACACTGAATACCGTGTCTAGCTGTTGAGATGGTAAAGCTGCTGCTGTGCTGGCTATCCCACCGTTTATTTAATAAACCATCAAATAAAATTTAATCATTGTTTCATTGTTTAGTATACATCACAAATATACAATGCGACTTTATTCATACCTGTAAGCACATTTAGGTCCTGCTGGTCTGAAATAGCTCACATGTTAAATAGGCTGTTGCACAAAAGAGTAAGTTTACGTTTAATTGTTTACACAATGTCATTTTCTCACCGAGTTGCGCGGCTTAGTGCTTTTAATGGGCTTGAACAGATGTGTGCTTTATGAAATGTGTAGTAGCATTAGCATGCAACTCTGTAACTCCTAAACAGTTTACAACTCTGCGTATATCTGCCTGTGTTTTGCTTCCTGGCTCAGTGCACGTGCTGATAAAGGGCTGTATTATAGTGGTTTAGATAGTAATCAAGGCCAGGCTGATGCTATGGTAGTGTTTGTGTGCTAATGGCAGGATCTACACACTTAGCGTAGCAGTAGGGTGTGTTTTGATCCTCTTATCTCCCCACCATAAGCTCTGCTGGTTCTGTTTAAGCAGCTGTTGGAGAGATGAACTCACTTGACCTTAGATTGGCAGCTGCCTCTGGGCAAATCACTGTTCTGTTATACTACAACGCTAACATGCTAACGCTAAGGCACCTCTGCTACGTTCCTCAACCGCAAGTTTCTGTGACTCAGGTTTTATCCATTTCTTGGTTGCAGATCTGCAGTTACACACCATCTTGAATGGCTTTGCAGAAAAGCTGGTTCTGTTGCAATATGCCACTGGTGGTATGTAAATTTTCAAATGATCGTCCTTAATCATGGAATGTCATGCCATCATATGGTAATAACTATAGAAATTGAATGTACCTTACATTTTCAAAAAAGGACTTCCTTAAGAGTTCATCAGTAAAGGCAATAGTTATACTGGTATAATATGGGAAGGTCAGATGGATTTTTTCATGGTCAAATGAGTTTTTGGTGGTGAACCTGCTGTATATGGTTCTTCTGGTTTTGGTTATCTTAACCACACTTCAGGCTTGTGCATAACAGTTCCAACTGATGAGATGTCTCAAAAAATACACATCATATATTTCATATAGTCTCCTCTAATATATATTGTTTTGCACTATATAAATGCTGTAATTTAATTGTGTGAAGTCTATTCAGTTTAAACTTTGAGTGGTACTGCATACTGCGTGCTTTTGCCCTTGCACAGTGAAGAACCTTGGGTGCCTTCAGTTTTTTACTCAAACCTTACATAAGTACTCACCACTGCTTAGAAGTAACGCACAAAAACATGTCAACTCCACGAACCAACTGTAGTTGGTACATCTTAAACCTTAACAGTCACCTGTGTAACACGACCAACATGTTCACTTCATCAGCGAATGGTCAAACTGTTTTGGCTTATGTATATGTATATATACACTGTGGTACCAGTCATCTCATATATTTTGCACTGGTGTCATATGTAGATGCTGGCAGTGTTTGGGTTTTTAAAAACATTAAAGCAATAACCAGCGAAGCAGGATGCTGCATGCAATCCGATAAGTTTTCTATAGCCTGTGTGTGTGTGTGTTTGTGTGTGTGTGTGTGTGTGTGTGTGTGTGTGTGCTGGGTTGTATTTGAAGCTGTTGTTTTGAGGTGTGTATCAGATGGCTCTCTTCTGTTCGTTTCAGAACTTTTAATTAGCTTAACTAGATTAGACTTCCCTATTAACCTCTGCCCCTGGCTTTCTGATTGAAAATCCTGTTATACAATAACGCTTTGATCCAGCAGGGTTTGGATCTAGATTCAGCTGATTTGTCATTATGTTATTAATTAGGCTCAGTTTGATTCATACACAGTTATCCCTGTGTATAAACTATATTCTCTAATTTTGATTATATGATGAAACATCAAAAGCAGACTAGTTTTTTTATTCATTGTGAGTGTGTCTGAGATTCTTCTTAATTTATTCCTTCAGGTTTTCATATAATCTTTACTGGGATGTTCATTTTTAATGTTTAACAGTAATTAAAATACACTTCTACAGGGATTTCATTTAAGCATCAAATAAAGCTCCACATTATACAGCATGTGGTATTTTTCAGTAATTGGGCTCAAAGAGATATTTTGTTTTATGGTACAAAAATGCAGACATTACAGACTCATGTGAAAACTTGCAAATATTGAAGCTCTGGCAGAAAATAATGTGGAGTCCGAGTTAAATATGTCATGTTGCTTAGAGGAAATTTCATGTTGCACAGAAAACTTCTAAGGAAAAGTAGTGGAGAAAAAATGTAATTATGGGAAAAATATTATTATTATTATTATTATTATTATTATTATTATTATTATTGGAATTTATCATAAAATTTTGACACGTTACAAAAAGTGTCTATGATTTTGTCCAAAATCAAATCAATTATGGGAGTGCATATGAAACACTGCGTGATCTCATATGAAACGTGCATTTTCATCATGTGAATGTGTCACATTAACATGATAAAAATACACCTGAATTTTCCATCAGAGCACACATTGTTTCACACGCCATCACAGGCAATTTCACATTGTTATTCCACACATTTTAAAAAGTAGAGTCATCTGAAAACCCTGTGATCATGTACAATAAAAATGTGATGACATGAAAAACCTGCATGTGCAAAAACTGTGTGATCTCTTGTGGAAAATGTATATATGATCACAAATGTGAAATAAAATGATCACATACAAAAATCTGCATTCATGTGAAAGTGCCTTTCCAGGTCACACTGGACTGTATTTTCAAAGGATCATACGTGCGTACATTATATGTGAAATACTGTATGTGCGGCTTTTTTGTTAGAGTTGTAATTGTACAGTGATCTTGAGTGTGAGAAAGCATATAAGTGGAAGACATTATCATTAATATTATTAATGTTACTAATAACTGAGATCCAGAAAGTGGGCTCATGTTCTCTTTCCCCTGTCCTTGGTGCGTGTCTTTGTTTGTGCATGTGTGTGTGGTGTGTGTATTAGTAGTGTACTTGGGTAGTCAATGCCTATTAGAGGCTGGTCTTAAATCACACCTCTGTGCTTGCAGTTGAAGCTGTAATGGCTGTATACGTCTGCTGTAAAACCTGATGGGGCTGTCCATATCAACTGCGGCATGCTGATCTGCTGAAATATAGACAGGATCAAGAATGGACTGATGAGAACCAAATCCTGAAATTACATTATTCAATCAGATATAATAACAGACAGAGAAATGCAACTTGTTACTGTTCAGCTGTACTCGATCTACCCAAAATGAAGCAGTATAAATGGTAATGATTGTGAAACAGGCTCTCTAATAACCACGGAGGTGCACATTAGTGTGAGGCTAACCCAGCCTACAGACAGTGTGGAGAGACAGTGAGAAGTCCAGCACTGCAGCGCTAATCAGAAAGTCAGGCTCGATTTCAGTGGGGTTTTTTCTGTGCTAATGGGAAAACACAGAGTGCAGTGACCCGTGCAGTGATCACAGTGCCGGATTACAGACCAGAGAAAGGAGGTTATTTTAGTGTCTGCACCTCACTCTGCATGCTAAGCACTGGGAGTATGGTTCAGTGGTGGCACAGAGTGCACCAGTGTGTTCAGTGACACAGCGACTTTGTTCTGAGGTGAAAGCTATTTGCATGAAAAATGTCTCTTTAGGTTCAGTGGAGAAGTCATAGCTAGGACTATGCTTACAATATTAATATGGCACATTGTGGATGAGCCAAGGCTGATGTGCGGATTAATACAGCAGTATTTATATCAATGTGAAACATGTATTACATTGAAATCTAGTGTACAGCCGAATAGTATTCGGATTATTATTTTTTTTCAGCTTTACTTGTGTAAAGGCTATCATGCCAGTGAAAAAAAAGTACTCAGTGACAGTGACCTTTATTCTTCATTTTCAGCTTCATTAGCCAGCTGCTTAGAGGACCTGTAGTTGCTGAGTTAGATTTTTTTGCTGTCTAAAATTGTTATCATCTGATTATCCCTAATCTTAAACTGCCTACCCAGCCCTATTATCACTTAGCTTCATTTTTAGATCCTTAGCCAGCTGCTCAAAGTAACCCTTTTTGGCATATATATGGGTAAATATGTGTATATATATATATATATATATATATATATATATATATATATATACAGTGGGGAAAATAAGTATTTAGTCAGTCACCAATTGTGCAAGATGTCCCACTAGCTTAAGCTATAGTATGATGAGAGAGGCTGTAATTGACATTCATAGGTAGACCTCAACTAATGAGAGACAAATGTGTGGAAAAAAAAATTGAGACAGTGACAGAGCACTGTCTGATTTTTAAAGCATTTATTTGCAAATAGTGGTGGACAATAAGTATTGTGTTCCATAACAAGAGAAAGCACAGATTTCTGGCACTGTCACAGACCTGTAACTTCTTTTTTTAATAGAGGCTCCTCTTTCCCCCACTCATTACACCTTGTATTAATGGCACCTGTTGAAGTTCTTTAAAAGTATAAAAGACACCTGCCTACAACCTCAAAACACTCCCACTCAAAACTTCCAACTATGGTGAAGACGAAAGAAAGCTGTCGGAGGACACCAGAAAACCGAATTGTAGACCTGCACCAGGCTGGAAGACTGAAATCTGCAATAGGCAAGCAGCTTGATGTGAAGAAATCTACTGTGGAAGCCAGAAATCAGAAAATGGAAAAAAGACCTAAAAGACCACTTACTAATCTCTCCCCTCGATCTGGGGGCTACACGCATAGATCTCAGCCCGTGGGTCAAAATATGATCACAAGAGACGGTAAGGAAAAATCACAGCACCACAATTGGGGGATCTAGTTGGAAGGGACCTGGCAGGAAGCTAGGGAACCAAGGTCTACAAAGGGATTACTATCGGCAAACACTACACTACACGACGCAGGGACTCAGATGTCTTGCCACCAGTGCCAGGACGTGTACCCCCTGCTTAGCGCAGTCCAAGTCCAGGCAACGTCTGGAAGTTGCGTCTAGAGAGCACCTTTTGGATGTTCCAGAATGAGATATTGGGAGAATGCTATATGGTCAGATGAACGCCAGTTAGAAACTTTTGCGTTACAAAAAACACACCTCGTGGACGAATAAAGTGCAATGGAGCGACTAGTCGTTGGCATGCGGAGTTGCATCCAAAAGAACACCAACCAACTGAAGAAGCATGGGGGGTGGCAAAACATCATGCTTACGCGGAGCTGTTTCTCTGCAAAGGGACACAGGACGACTGGTTCCGTGTACATGAAAGAATGAATGGGGCCATGTATTGTGGAGATTTTGGGTTGCAAAACCTCCCTTCCATCCAGCAAGGGCAATGAAGATGACAACGTGGCCCCCCGGGATATGTTCAGCATGACACACATCGATCCCAAGCACACTGCCGGGGACAACCAAAGGACGTGGCTGCGTACAAGAAAACCATTTCAAAGTCTCGGGAGTAGGACCTAGCCAGTCTCACCAAGATGACTCACAACCCATTATCGAAAACCTTGAGGGAGTTTGAAAGTCCGTGTTGCCCGCCGGACAGCCCAAAAAAACATAACTTTGCTCTAGATGAGATCTGCATGGAGAATGGAGGAATGGGATACATACACAGCATACAGAGCGTGTGCCAACCTTTGTGAAAGACTTACAGAAAACGTCTTGACCTCTGTAACTTGCAACAAAGGATATACCATCAACACATAGTATTGAGAATGAACTTTTGTTCACTTGACCATATTACTTATTTTCCCCACCCCCCCCATTATATTGCCAAAATAAATTCTTTAAAAATCAGGGAGACCCACCCCCGACCCCCCCCCACCAAAATGACTGTCATAAACCAATTTTTTTTCCACATTTTTGTCTCTCACAGTTGCAGGTCTACCTATGATGTCAATTCAGGCTCTTCTATCTTTTTAAGATGTGTTGGGTACAACATGTGTGTGCAAAATTGGTGACTGACTAAAATACTTATTTTCCCCTAATGATTAATGTAGCTTGAATGGTTTGCTGTAACTTGGATTAGTGTAGAGATGTAACGAATAAAATAAATCAGTACCTGCACGTATATATATATATATATATATATATATATATATACACATCCACCTATGGCTCTTTGGTTATAAGCATGGTTTGGTTTGAGCAGCTCCGGTGTGTTATTACATGTCAGCGCTGTAAAGACTTCTTCTTTCTGTTTGTTGTTGCTTTCCGCGGTCGCTGGGGAACCCACAAGAATGAGTGACACATTCTCTCTCTTGCATTCCTCACCTGTCCTCCAGTGTTTTTCTAAGGCTAACAGTGTATCCCAGAAGCATATAAGTACATTCAAATGTACTATTGCGCTGCCTCGTAAAAGCCTTCCGAATGTCTACACAAACGTCATGTCAGCTGCAGACTGCCTGGCTGTGTTAGATATTTAGGGTATTTTTGCTACACATTATATACTGTATTTAGATGCAAACATACAACAGCTGTAGAACCTCCACTAATCTTGAGCATGGACAAAGCGGGCTGTAATAAAACTACTTTTATTGATGACTTTTTTTCTAAGTTTTACATCTAAGCTTTATTTGAAGTACAATGAGAAAAACAAAAACAACATCTTACTACCAGATGATTTTTTCACATCTATATGTGCAACAATTGTTGGTACCTCTTTATTTTAGCCTCCGCTCTGCAAATATAACAGCTCTGAGATTTCTCCTAGAATGCTCAATGAGAGTAGAGAATTGAGACCATTTCTACAGGTTCAGATCACAAGGTCCAAACATATTGGCTTCCCTTTTAAGCTCATCCCACAGTTTCTAGGGAGTTTAGGTCCGATGATGGGGTGACAGTGGCAAAACCTTGATTCTGGGGCCTGTAAGGTATTTTTGTGTTGATTTTGAGGTGTGCATTTTGTGGCACAAGGACTTAAATTAAATATTTGTCATTTTAATAGTTTGAATCAAAGATCACAGTGAACAGTGATTTGTCTTCCCCTGTGGTCATCTTCCCCTAAATGATGAACCATAAAGAGATCACAATGCAAGTTATATTCAAATTCAAACTTGTTCAGTGAACCAGTGAACCTTAACAATACTAGTTAGAAAACCTCATAGTGTAGGTTATCAAAAAGTCACAATGCATAAAGAATCAATCAAGAATGTTTTTACATCCCATATTCTTTATGTTTACCAGGCCAATATTATAGCATCAGTGAACAGTTATATGTCCTCCCTAGTCATCATCCACGAAATGATAAATCTTCGATCTCCTGGACTCCATCTCCCAGAGTACTCTCCCTGATGTTCTCACAGTCACATGCCACAAAACACCCATTTACACACCGCTTCTGCGTTCTAGGTCTCCAGAGTACTGATTGCACCCCTGCACCTTATTTCCCCACTGATACATAAACCACACACACCCACATCCACTTTGCGAAGTTTTGCCAAACTCTGTTTGCATACCAGGCGTTTTGTCTTGCTCTCTCTGTTTTGCTACTCCTATTTTCGACCTATCTTTGCTTATCGACTTTCGCTTTTGGACTTTCCTCTCTGGTTTGTTTGCCTCCTCTGATTGTTCCCTGTGTTTCAATCTCTTCTTTTGCTCTCTGGATTGCCCGCTGGATCTCCCTCTGGATTGGTTCGATGGTTTTCTAACTCTCAGGTTTTCGACCCTGGCCTGTCTATCTATTTCCCTCTCTCTCATCCTCGACCTATTTATGGTTGCTTTGTGTTACCACATTACCACAGTGCTAAAGAGTTTTTACTGGTTTTCAGTATAATTGAGAAACAGCTTGAGAAACGGAAACAAATTAGAAGGCTTTGATTTCTAAAAACTAAGAAATGCACGTGTGTGTTTTTACTTTTTTACTTCATTTTTAATTAATCTAAACATAAAATGCCTATCGGGAATAGTGTTTCATCGTTGTATATTGGTGGTAGATATTGCTAAGCAAGCTCTTTGTTGGTTAGGACAGAACTAAAGAGAAGGCCTAACACATTATATTAATGGGGACCTCTCATGCTTTTTTATTTTTGGGGAAATGTAAATAGTTAGCAAAGTTATAAACCCTAAAACCCACCAGAGGGAGAAACTCTCAGGCACTTTTCTTAGCTGCCTAAAACTGCTTTTTGGCATTCCAGCCCTTTTCTCTGTTATACGGTTATAAGGTATAAGAGCTGGCTCAGTTTTCTAGCCAAGTCAGAAAGATGCCAATGTAAGAATAGTTGCACTAATGTTTAAAGCTGCTCATGTTAATCTCAACATTCAGAATGCCTTTGTATTTGAAAAGCATCAAATCTAAGGCAGCTATCTAGAAATTGTGAATAAAGTTCTTATGTTCCCAAAATACATATTGAAATACACATAAGTATGTTGTTATAATATAATACTATAATTATATTATCACATGGATTTGAAAAGTAGTCAAACAGGGATATTCACTGTATGCAGCTGTCTACCAACCATACCTCTTCATAACACAACTGATGGTCTCAAACACATTAGGAAGGGAAGCACACCTTAATTGAAAACCATTCCACGTAATTACCTTATGAAGCAAATTGATCAAAAGCCAAAAGTAATCAAAGCAGTACCTATCAAAAGGTGGCTACTCTAAAGAATCTAAAGTATAAAAGTGCAGAACTTGAGGACTGAAGGAAGGCTTTTGTGAATGAGTTCAGTTTTTGGTCTGTTTCTCTTTGTCTGGAGTGCTGTGGTAACTGTACTATAGCTCAGGCACTGTGGGTTTGTGGGTAAATCCTTCAAGGTCAAAACTAAAAACCTCTGGTTTCAGCTCCAGTGTATCCGTTTCCTCCAAAACATCACCAAAGCTTTTCATCACTCTGCTGGCCTTGGCTTCCATCCTGTCCAAAACCACCATGGCGGCTGATGCCGTTGGAGCAGGAGCATTTTTGTATTAAAGCTGTGTTTAAAATGTCAAAGAAAGTAAATTACAGCTGGGGTAAACAACTACAAACCCAGAGGAAACTATTGCCATGAAGATGTTCAACCTGTCAAGCATAATTTATATTTAAAAATAGTTTTAATATGATGAGTATTTGGAAATATTAATCTCTTCTGAATACACACTCCAAATCCTCACTTTCATAACTACACAATATTTACACAGTAATCCACAGTAGGATTATTCTTTGCAGATACTAACTAATTAATAGTAGATACTACTATCTACTATTACTAGTCATTATTATCACCATACTAGCCATCACTAATATTACTATACTAGCTATAGTAGATACTAAACAATTTATAGTAATAACTGAATGGACACTTCCGATCTCAGTGTGACACTTCCGATCTCAGTGTGACTCCACTGGTTAAATAAACTATAAATAAATAATAATTCATAGAAATTTCCTGAGGTTGCACAGGTTGATCAGCCATTTGACTTGTTGACTTTATTGTTTGGTGATGACACTGTAAGCTTGATTGCTAAGCACATGATTATGACAGAACATAGATGCCTCAGAAAAAACAACAGCTGAGGAGCCTGGTGATGTCGAGATCCGGTTTTCTAGAGGGTAGCAGTGCACCCAGAGCTCAAATAAAAATAGGGCAAGTCATGCTATGTGGCTTTGTTCTATGGTTTCTCTGATCCACAGAGTGACTCTGTACCTCAATGATGTATATTTTATAAAAAAATATAATTAAACATGTCATTTGTTGTTTTGTCATTGCCAAAATGTATCCAAATACCAAATGTATTAAGCGTTTCAATAGTGTCTGTTTGTGACAATTTCAGTCAAACTTAGAAAGGCTACCTGAGACATGACTAAAAGACACAATTTTGAACAGGTGTACAAACATAAAAGCATTATTAGTTTTTGTTAAAGCACTAAACCAATTAATTTCTAAAACAGTTTTCAATGCTAGATTTTGAGACATTGTGTTAAAGTTGTTTACTTTCTTACAACGTCGTCAAAATGTGGTGCAGTTTATTTTGTCTCAGTTTGTCACAACGTTGTCCTGACAACCTCATTGTTAAGGAACTTTGTCATATGCTGTTATGACTATTTCTTATCAACTTAGGAAGATTCCCTGTAGGAATAATGGAACGTATGAAGGATTCTAGGAAGCCGTGACAATATACTGACAAAGTTGTCAGATAACATAGACACAACTTTCCGAGGAACATTGTGATCACATAGTGGCCACTAAAACAATATGTTGTCACAACATACCTGTGTTAGCTGGGCAACTGCTCAGCATGTGGTCATGAGGGACAGGGAAGCAGTCTCACTTCTTGCTCTAACATGCAGGGATGTGGCTAAAACAAGGGCTCTGTCTATAGAGCAAAACTTTCTGTGTCTTAAGTATATTAACTACAAAGGCACCTGATACTTCTGTCTCCTGACTGTAGTAAAGAGGATCACTAGCTATGCTGAACTGAACATTGCTGAGCGTTAGCTAGTGTTTCTCCCTCACAGTAGCAGAAACGGGCCCATTTTAGCCAGTACTGATGAAGCCCTGTGGGACAGTGCAAGTGTGTGTGTGTGCGCGTGTGCATGTGTGTGCGTGTATGCGTGTGTGTGTGTGTGTGCTGCAGGATGGTAATTGGATGTGATTTTTCAATTTGGTCTCTTTTAGATTCTAATCACTTGCACATTGCTCTGGACCTTGTGTCCCTGACCCTGAGTGACCTCTCACTAATTAACAGAATTAGCCTTTCTAACACTGCAGTGTGTAGCAGGACAAGAGGGTCAACCACTCTGTTTGGGTTTATTTACACCATGAGAAGATGTTGATACATCTCTCTCTCAGTCTGCCAGTCTCTCTGTCTCTCTCCGTGTGTGTGTGTGTGTGTGTGTGTGTGTGTGTGTGTGTGTGTGTCTTTGTAATTACTTTCGGCAATCAAGCCAAAACTGTATTTTACACATTTTAGCATCTGGTGGTGTTTCAGTAATTACTTGCAAAAATCTGACCTTGTAAAATATATATAATTTTTAACATTACATTAAGGTATATTTATTTATAGTGAATTTATTTGGTTTTATTACCTGTATGTAGTAAAATTGTCTAATTCTGGGGAAAAATAAAAAAAGAAAATGTATTGAATTGCCCTAGCATATTCTTATAATAATTGATTTTACTATATTTTGTAGTGTGTACCTCTCATTTTTTGTATTTTGGATGTACTTTCTGTTTTCCACTACTACAAAGTGATCTGAAAGCTCTATTGCCATGTTTGGCTTAGAAACAGAGCCAATAAAGCTGACAGACTCATCAGATGGTTTCCACTGCAGAAAGTTCTCTATAATTCTTTTTATGTAGCATCTTTTAAATGGAAAAGACAGGCTATATGAGGCTATAATTCTGTGTGGAAAACAGATGTGATATCGGGTTATTCCTCTTTGAAAAGCAGCCTAATGCAGTAACTGCAGGGTTCTTCAGCACAGACAGCAGCGCAGCTCAGGGGCTCAGGTGCAGCAGCGTTCTTCACATTCTTCCACTGATGGAGCATATGGCCTGAGTATTACCAGATTCCATATAGCAGGAAAAGCATTGGCAAATCACAGATTCCTGAGACTAAATGCACCAGTAGAAGATCAGGATGGGGTCAAGTGAGATCAACATCTGGATCAGAAAGATCAAAATAAGGACCAGAGTTAGAGTGTTAGAGTCAGAATTAAAATCTGGATTATAATCAAGATAAGAATGAGAGTCAGGGTCAGGGTAAGAATTATGATCAGACTCAGAATAAAGTTCAGGCTTTGGACCTCTGAATTATTATCAGAACCAAAATTAGATTAGAATCCGGTTCTAGATCAGAAAAAATTCAGTAATTAGAACCATTTTAGGACCAGGATTAGAATCTGAATCACAGTCAGGATTAGATCCAGGACCAAAGTTAAGACCAGGATTGGATTATGATCAGGAGCTTATAAAAGTTAAGACTGAATCAGGGTGAAGATCAGAATCTGACACATGCTCATAATCAATATTTCGAATGAGGATCAAGATCAGAAACAGATTTCATATTGTAAAGTCATTAATAGAATTAAATCAGGATAAGGATTAGAATTAGAATCAAAAGCCAGCATCAGAATTATAATGGGAATCAGGATCAGAAAAACAGACTTCAAACTCATTTATTAAAAAAAAGGTGGAGAAATAGATTTTCATTACAAAGCCTCCTTAAAAAACTCAGAATAAATCAGTTTGTGTTGAGCTCATTCTGTTTTCTTGCTTTAGATGTAGTGGTTTGTACTGTATTGAGCCAGCACCAAACTCTTATTTGCCCACTTACGCAGACAAACAGATGCCTAGATTGACAGTTTTCTCACAGCTATTCATTCATACAAAAGCTTCAAATTACACATCAGTGCATAAACCAAGTGAAAGGAAGAGGAATCAATCGAACTGTAATAGGGGCTCATGTTTGGAGATGCTGAACATCCACAGCTTTACAGTGGAGACCAGTCTCATACTTCATACAGCAAATGCTCAGCGCACCCTTTCAGATTTCCTCCCTGTTCTGTAAATTTTTAAATGTCATTTGATCTTTTTTCTTAAAAAAATACATATGGAATAAATCTGACCCAATTGCGCAATTTGTTAATGCGAAAGTGTCTGAACATTGATGTGGCCTATATCCAAAAACCTGTCTGGTCCATGCCAAATTGTTTTACAGCTGTTATTCGTGCTTGTGGAGGTTTTACACTCTATTAGGTGCATTTCAGTCACAGGTGACTAATTTTTGGCCAGTGGGCTTATATATGCAATGCATAATGAAATGTCATGAATTTCCAATGAGCCATAATTTCATTTCAGTTCTTTTCATCTTTCTTCATTTTTATATTCTGTAATAACCAGCGCCACATTTTCAAAAACTGAAACTGAGCGGAGACATTAAAAGTGTGGTGAAGAAGCAGTGATACTATGCCTGGGTTGTGAGGGAGGTGACGTGAATCTTAATCTGGCCTCAGCCTTGACTCAGACTCAACTACTGCAATTTTTTTGACTCAAACTCTCTATGTCCAGATCAGGTCTTGACCTGTCTACAAAATCCAGCGCCAACATTTTCAAAAACTGAAACTGAGCTGTGGACATTAAAAGTGGTGAAGAAAGCAGTGATACCGCATTGCCTGGTTTGTGAGGAGTGACTTATATAGTGTTATATAATTGCTTCATAATTTTTAGCTTCTGCTTGTACATTTATATGTGGTGTATAATGTCCTTAAAGGCCTAGGTTATGATTCAACTTAAACATCCAAGGACTTTTTATATGGTAACACAGAAGTCTAGAACTCTACGGCTCTTTGTGGTTATCTCCTAAAGCTGTGAAACTATAGAAGTCTTTGGTGTGGCCAGTGTCTTTAGCTGCACTGTGATTATGGCTTTAGTTTGACATGCGGAAAGGTCAGGCAGTCCACACAGGAGGAAGTTAATTAAATCTCAGAGATAATGTGAGCTGCAGAAGAGTTCAGAAGTACAGAAGGAGTCTCAGGGTGAAAACTCTTTAAACCATAACTCACCCCAGGGGAGGACAGGGGGAGCATATTTAACTAAAGCTCATATAATAGCACTGTATCCTTGAATAATGAAGCAATGAAACAATCCCTATACTGTTACACTCGGACCTAACTGTTATTCAAGATGGGGGAATGGAAATGGGGCCTTGCTAGCTCGATTTAAAACACACCATTATGCTTCTCATTCTGGTGCACTTAGTGGTGACATAGTAGTGCTTGTTGACTTTATCCCCACCTGGAAGAGCACATTTCTTAAAAACATTAGCTTCAGCTGTTGAGAATGAGATGAAACAAAAATGTCCAGCTGAATACAAATAAACAAACACTAAAGGTGCTATTAACAAAACCTTACCTACCACACCTTTTAAATGTGCTATTAACAAACATTCAGAAGGGGCAGACATGCCCACCTCCCCCTGCATGTTGGAAGGTCTGCGGTGGAAGTGCTCTCCAACTACAGGTATTTGAATGTTTACCTGAGCAACAACCGCACCTGGAGCAACAACACTTCCAGTCTGGTCAGGAAGGCACATCAACGGCTCTACTTCCTCAGGCGGTAGCTCGGCCCTCACTTCCTTCTACAGATGTATGGTGGAGAGCGTCCTATGCTCCAGCATCAACGTGTGGCACGGAAGCTGCTCTGCTGCAGACAGGAAAGCTCTGCAGAGGGTGGTGAAGGCTGCACAGAGGTCTGTCGGAGTCAGCCTCCCCACCACCATGGACATCTACACCTACAGATGCAGGAAGAGGGCCACCTGCATCACGAAGGACCCCACTCACCCAGCACACTTACTGTTTGTCCCGCTGCCCTCAGGCAGAAGGCTGCAGAGCATTAAGTGTAAAACGAACAGATTGAGGAACAGCTTCATTCCGGAAGCTGTAAGACGCCACTTAGTGGAACCACTGCAACATTTTGAGGACACTAGTCACTTAAATACATTCTGCTGCTACCCTTTCAATTTCCTGCTGCTCTCTCTCTCTCTCTCTCTCTCTCTCTATACACATATATATATATATATAGATAGATAGATATGTTTATATATTTATGTATATTTTATTTATTTAGGTACTGCTGTCTGGGTGCAACTGGGTCCTTAAGTACTACAATTTCGTTCCACCCCATGTACCACATGTGATGGATGCGAATGACAATAAAGTCTCCTTGAATCCTTGAATTACCTACCACCCCTTTTAAAGGTGCTGTTAATAAACATTACCTACCACCCCTTTTAAAGGTGCTATTAACAAACATTACTGACCATCTCCCTCTAAAGGTTTTATTGCACCAGTTTGAAGGTAAAATTGAAATTTTAGCCCTTATATTAAAACTGCTTCTTTTAAGTAGTTTGGGATGCATCCCCTTTATCCCCCTTGCTTTATCTAGAGCTGGGTATTCTTTTTATCCTGATTCTGCTTCTTGTCTATATCCAGTTTTTGCATAATTTGCCAAATGTATAAATATTAAAAGTATCTATTATATTAAAATAATGTATTTGAGAAATTCTTGCCCCGCTGTTGCTGGTCATAGCAACTTTGTTAACAGTACTAATGCAGTGTTTCTAGCGGTGGAGACAAGCAAATACAAATTTTCCCAGTTGTATTTACAACTGGTAAACTCGGCATACCAAACTATGCATGAGTTCAGTAAAGGTCACACTTTACAGTCTTGGGAAGCCTTAGGCAGCTGAGTCTTTCACAAAAAAAATAACTACGTAGGCGTATGCTTTTTGATGTGTTTTTGCAGTAATCATTGTCGTGTATTTTGAATCATGTACACTTGAAAATCCGTTTGTAGGAACCAATAAACAGAATTATCATTTCTATGCTCAGTTCTTGGCGTTTTAATACCCAAGCCTAGTTATAACAAGGTAATGTTGTGTAACAAGCATGACACTGAGCAGAGTGTTTAAGTATTAAACTCCAGCTCTAAATATTGTATTGTAATATTGTTTTGGAGACAAAGTGGGATAAGGTATTAATGATGGAAAAGAAAATCTGTTTTTGTGATCATTGAAAGCCTCTTTGCATTAGGAAAGATCAAACACCAAAATAACTCTATAGCTAGGATCTTTTGCTGGGCCTGTCTAGATTTTATTCAATATGTAGTAATTTCTAGATACCCATACTTCATAATAACAGAGTGTTTTGCTGGCCATGTTCTACCAAAGAAAAACATGGCCATCATTAATTACCAGGAACTTTTGCCGAGCATCTAATGAAATTGTTTTTAGTCTGCAGGAGTTCAGTCTGTCGCTTCTGATGCGACTTACATAGCTTCTGTAGGAGCATGGGCATGGCAGGGTTTACTGCCGTGGGCAATTTTAGGGGAGCTTGTTAAAAAGTGATGGCAGACAAAGTTCCAACAAGACCCTGTGTAGTAGTGAGCCGAGCTGGAGGATGAGGGGGTCTATTTTGGTTGAAGTTTTATTTTAGATCTGTCAATAGGCACTCCATGTCCATCCCTCGTTTCTCTGTTGCTGTGGAAACCTCTGCCCTGTTTCATAAGATGCAGTTTGGAGTCATGGAGTGAGCTGAAAGCAGAAGCAGAAGGGGGAAAAGCAGCACAGTGATATCTGAAGTAAGAAGCTATTTGCTTCGATATCAGTGTTCTGTTAAATTTTTAATAGTTCAGCATCAGGCACATGCTGTACCTGTGTGATTCTCTCTCATTCCGGCTGGTTCATTTGACTTCTTAACTCTTTTCCCCAAACTATTAAGTCTAATGAGAACATTAGAATAATGGTGGCTGATGAAGAATCGTTATGTTAGGTGGGAAATTATGGTATTGTGGAGAATGATGGTGCTGGCTGAAGAAAGATGATATTTTGTTGGCGAATGATGGAGAATGTTGGTGTTTGGAGGAGAATGTTGGTGAATGGTGGAGAATGATAGTGATTGATTAAGAATATTTATTGAAGAATGATTGTTTACTTGCACACTGCACAGAAAGCTGCGTGACCATGCACTGGTGAAACATACAGTGTGTCTTGTTTTACTTTTTCTTCTCGTCTTTTAACTGGCTTTAGCTTTTGTTCAGATCATTTGCAATAATGTTGTAACACAGAAAGCTAACACAGAATGTTCCTATTGTGATCGCATATATGCTCACAAGTAACTCAAAGTAGTAATAGCTCAACAGCCTATTTTCTGAGACTTAAGTAATTTCCTTTATGAATAATTTGAATTACTATTATAAGAATATAATATGAAATATATTCAAATACATTAGCATCTTCTTATTCTTCATTTTTAAGTAGGGATTTTCAGTGCTTTTCTACCCTGGTAGTAAATAATAGTGATTGGTTGGTGGAAATTGATGCTGATGGATAGAAAGTTGTACTTAGTAGAAAGTACTGGTGTTTAGTGGAAAACTATGTTGTCTGTTGAAGAATGAGGGATATTCAGTGTAGAATGTTGGGGTTTGTTGGAGAGTGATGGTGTTTGGTGGAGAATGATGTTTGTTAGAACATAACTTGGAGCTCACCATGTGCTTCTTTAACTAGTATGTCTCAGTGTACAAATGTAGCTTGTCTGTTGAGGCACTGGATAAAATACAATAAAGAGGTGATGACAGCAGTTTTAGAGGTTCTGAGACTACAGATAATGTTCTCTCAACAAGAACGAGGATGGTTCGGGCCCTTGAGGTTTTAGACGAAAATTCTTGCATATGTGAGCACTTTAGAAATAGCTTTGAGGGGAAGTTAAGCCAGAGAGAAGTGCAAGACTGTCCTTATGCTAAGTAGAGGACAGGGAGAGAAGGAAACTGAAAAAAAGCAACAAAAAAAGCAACAAAAAAAAAAACAAAACAAAGAATAACAGACAGAGAAACAGAGAAGAGAGAGACGAACATGATACAGAGAATGAGACAGAATAGACACAAAGTGAGGGACAGAAAAAAGAACAGCAGGAACAGACCCACCGAGGGACACTCGAGTGTCACTCATTCACTTGCTGTGTCATTTGTATGCATGTTCAAGCCGATTTTCTCTCGTTGTTTTCTCAGCGGCTCACAGTGAACTTCCTGATCCTCAGTGGCCTCTTACATAAGACACTGCTGAAGCTGCTCTTTCAGGACCAGCGATTTATCCCCGACAAACCCCAACAAACCTCAACAAACTCCAGCAAACCCTTACAAACTCCAGCAAAGTTAAGAATAAAGCATCGCAGAGCCTGGCTCAACTTCTTCCAGCAGCCTGACTCCACAATTTACCATGACAACCCTCCAACCCCCCTCCATCCTATAGTCCTATAATTATGACAAGAGGGATTATGGGAGATTTTTTTGGCAGGATTGTGGTCCCTCCTTCCCAAAGCTTTAGACCCTTTCAAACAAGCTCTGTTACCCAGCAGACCCTTTACCCGACACAACCCTTACTGGCTAATTCTTCACACATCATATGACTATGGATTTAGAAACACGTTAAAAGTTTGTGAATAATTTGAGTCATTTGAGTGAACTAAAAATAACAGACAATAAATCAAAACATATATGTTCACTGCAACTAAATAGTTTTTTTGTGTTTTAGTAAATAAAGGATGATCTAGAAGTGAATTCTCTAAAAATCAATGCTTTAATAATGTGGATATGAGGACAGTAACAATACTGGAAAATTCACTTGTTTTGCTTTTATGTTGGCTTTTTGCAGCCGGTTTTGGAATATGCAGTCTTATCTGGCATAGTTCGTTCACCAGAGCACAAGACAACACTTGGATTTTGCCAAAATACTGTACATGTTGTACTTCCTAGAGACTAGCCACCTCCCTTCAGTCAGGAGGTTATAGGCTGCCAAACAAAGAATTCAAACAACTGTCCTCAAACAAGTGAGCCATTCCAAGATTCCGGACCGAGAGATACAAGAGATCACCAGTACCTTATATGTGCAGACTCCTAAATGAACCCATATGTATTTTATGTTTACTTATTTGGATGTTACACACATAATGGTTATACATACAACGTTTTAGCAAGTATTCTGTTTCATTGAAACATGACATAAAAAGGCCAAATTATGAATACAACACAAAACATTTTTAAAAACTTACAGAATCAAAAGTTTCTAAATTCTAAAAAACAAAACCAAAAATAGTTCAAAGTAAACTAATACTAAATGTATGAATATCCTTTTATATCTGATTATATACCAGAAAATAAATAAATAAATAAATAAATAATGGAACCTTCAGCTGGAACATTTGATACTTGATTACTCATAGCTGCTGTACTTTGGAATGTGCATGTTAAAACCATAAGAAGGCTGCTCTAGTATGTTTAGTGTGTTTATGATGATGATGATGCTGATGCCGTGACTGAAAAAGGTTTGATATATATTTTTTGTGAACAGCTTTTGTATCTATTAGGATGAAGCCATAACACTATCAAGTAGCAGAGTTATTATATATGTTATATATAATATAATTTTATATATAATATAATTTATATATATTTTGGTATTTAAGTACTCACTAATGAACAATTTATTTATCTGATAAAATCAAACCAGTTTATATATAGTGGCCCTGTCATTCGTAATGTGCCTATTTGTGACTTCATTATTCACAAATCTTTTAAGACCAACTTAACAACTTCTTCCCATGTTAATAAGCTCAGTCTGGACAGAGCTGTTCTATGTGTAATAGCTCTTTAATGTCCCACAATACATTCTGCTGCAAATCGTGTAATTACCCAATGGTTAAACACATATTTCTCTCCGCAGCCGTTTCTAATTGCACCCATATTGTGCTTCATCTTTTCTTCATCATTCAGACGATTCCTGAGGACACACTGCCATGTTCATCCACAAAAAGAAAAGAATGAATTCCATCACTACCCATCCCCCCACCCCCACCGCCGCCACCCTTTATACAGACTTGTGATAATGATGTCAATTTTCAGAGCTCATTCCAGACTCAGTCTTTTTTTCCCTCAGCAATCAATTTGTGGCACAACTAATTGTAGATTAAACATCAGAACATCTCCCTGTTCTGCCAGAGGGAGGGACAGGGAGAGAGAGGGGGAGAAAGAGAGAGTCAGCACAGTCAGACGAAGATCTTGGAAGTCACAGTTTTTATCCAAATGATGCTGTAATTTTGTGTGAATTATTTCTGGCTTCTAGCTCTTTTATACATGCAGGGTAATATTCATATATCCATATCATTCATACTCATACCACATTTGTGTTAGTATGTAGAAGCAGGGATATTTTATTAAGATCTGAATTAGATAAAAATGTGTTTATCCTCTTTTCCCAGTGCATACACAGTGTAAACCCAATGGAAAAGTCATTGGTTGTGAAAGAGGCACAGATGCATAGCTTCGGTAGAGGGTTCTAGCATTGACTGAAGTCAGTCACTGCTACAGAGTTAGGAGTGAATGATGGTGCAAAGAAAAAGCATAGCCATCCATCATGTACCACATACAGTACAGTATGTCACTGTTGCCTGAACAAAATCACACATTTCCATTCTTTGACATCAAAAACTACATGTTGCTATATACATACATAAACCAGAGTTGAGCAATTTACTTTTGAATTGAGCTTCTCATACTGCCTTGTACATCCAAGATTGAGGTCAACAGTTCCTGTTCTCAACCAGCATGGAATAATGTAATTGTAGCATGCAGTTAACCTGTCAGGAAGCCTCTGTATTTATTATGTTTATTGTATGATTTTATGATTTGATTTAGTCAACATAAACTTGAATGTATAGTAAAATAGCATCATGTAAGGGTTAATGTGAATTTATCTAAATCAAATGTAAATAATGATGTATCTGTATAATTAAACTTAAAAAACAAACGCCACTAAGGGTTAGTCAAGTTTACAGCAGCAGTTTGGCTTGTTGCCATGGAAGTGGGAGGAAAACAGTCATGCCGATAAGTATATTCAAATTCACTGTCACCAGGCCCGGCAGATGGGGGCTGACACCTGAAGGCGACAAAGCATCTCACACCAACGAAACCTGCCACACACGCACACATACAGTGTTCTCGCATTCTGGATAATGAGTGTATTTCAGAGATGTCATGAATGTCAGAAAAGACGCTGAGGCTGAAATGTGTTGCTGATTCATCTTCTCTGCATTTTCATACTCCAGCATTTCAGTGACACAGTTTTTATTTCATTATTTATTTATTTTTTTAAAAAAGCACTGTCAGTCTAGCTACAGTGTGTGTGTGTGTGTGTGTGTGTGTGTGTGTGTTTTGTGTGTAGGTGTGTGTGTTTAAATAAAAGATGCAACATAAACAAGGAATATTATGTTTTCCAAACCTACAGAAGGTTAAAGTCTCTCCTCTGGGGGCCACAGCTTCAACTTCCACCATTATTTTCCCTGCAGGAATTATTGCCGTATCTCCAGCAGATGCAGTGGAATATGTAATATTATAGCTAGGATATCTGTAACTGTAAATTCCACTCTGCAGACTTCCCCGCGGCTTCAGCTGAAAATGTCATTAATCTGTGAGCGAAGGGCTGAAGCATGATGAGCATCCTACTGTCTACAGGTGCTGTGCCATGCTAATGTCAAGACAAAATCACAGGTACTACCCTTATGTGCCAGGCTAGAGTCAGAGCAAAGCTAAAAATGCCTTTAATCTTATGGACATCCTGCTGCTACTGTGCCAATTTAGTGCCAAGGCAGTGTGTTAGATTTCTCTACTGTGGCAGTAATGTGCCAGGACACCATAGGAACTACACTGTTGTGCTAAGCTACTGCCATAGTGTAGAAATAGGAACTGCTCTGCTGTGCTAGGCTAGTGCCAGACCATGAATATATGTACTGCCCTGATGTGCTAGGCTAGTGCCTTAGAATGGCTATAGTAACTGCCCTGCTGTGCTAGACTGGTGCCAGACCATAGATATAGGTCATGCCCTGCTGTGCTAGACTGGTGCCAGACCATAGCTATAGGTCATGCCCTGCTGTGCTAGGCTAGTGCCAGACCATAGATATAGGTCATGCCCTGTTGTGCTAGACTAGTGCCAGACCATAGCTATAGGTCATGCCCTGCTGTGCTAGGCTAGTGCCAGACCATAGATATAGGTCATGCCCTGCTGTGCTAGACTAGTGCCAGACCATAGATATAGGTCATGCCCTGCTGTGCTTGGCTAGTGCCAGACCATAGATATTAGTACTATCCTCCTGTGCTAGGTTAGCGCCAGACCATAGATATAGGTACTGCCCTACTGTCCTAGGCTAGTAACAGACCATAGATATAGGTACTATCCTCCTGTGCTAGGCTAGTGCCAGACCATAGATATAGGTCATGCCCTGCTGTGCTTGGCTAGTGCCAGACCATAGATATAGGTACTATCCTCCTGTGCTAGGCTAGTGCCAGACCATAGATATAGGTACTATCCTCCTGTGCTAGGCTAGTGCCAGACCATAGATATAGGTCATGCCCTGCTGTGCTAGACTAGTGCCAGACCATAGATATAGGTACTATCCTCCTGTGCTAGGCTAGAGCCAGACCATAGATATAGGTACTGCCCTGTTTTCCTAGGCTAGTAACAGGCCATAGATGTAGGTACCACCCTGCTGTGCTAGACTAGTGCCAGGCCATAGAAATAGGTACTGCCCTGCTGTGCTGGGCTACTGCCAGACCATAGATAAGTACTGCACCTTTTGGAACAAACAATACTCACTTCTGCCCTCTAAAGGTGTTGCTGCACCTGTTGGAACTAACATCACTCAGTACTGCATTCTAAAGGTGTTGCTGCACCTGTTGGAACTAACATCACTCAGTACTGCATTCTAAAGGTGTTACTGCACCTGTTGGCACAAACATTACTCAACGCTGCCCCCTAAAGGTGTTATTGCATACTTTAAAAACTTTGTTGTTTTGAATGTTTTAGCCCACTGCTTTCCACCAAGTGAGCACCAGGATAGGCATCCTCTATGCGTCTCAGAAGGATAATTATTTCAGAAGATATGGACGGATATGGCCTTGTACTGAAAGAGTGCAATAGTGTTTTAGATCTCTACAGATTACACCCCTAAGTAGATCTGTCGGTAAACTTTTAGGCTGGTGGGTTCCAGCAAGCCCCAGAAGACAGATAAACAAACCCTGAATCAATGAGGAGATAATCCTCTTACACTTGTAAGGGTTCACAAAACACGAAATCAGATAAGCTGCAACGGTAACTGATTAGTTTGGTTTATCACAAACACATAATCTCATTACTGCAGACAGGTATGCGTTCAAAGATGATTTGTCCTTTTGAGTCGAAAAGTGAGTTTTTCAGAACTCTTAATTTTACAGTTTCATCTCTTTCTTTGTGTTTAATCAGCCAAGACATGCATGGTGTTTGAGGCTTGCTGTTTGTACTTAGCACAAATATTAAGTACTTAGTTGGTCTTATATAGATCATGCTGAAGCATATCACCACTTAGGGAAATTAAACTTTCTGACAATGTGTGGCACACTGTTGTCTGTAAGCATATAGCGCTTTAAGTGAATGCTCTTTACTAAACACAACAGCAGTAGACAAACCACAGATAGCATTGGCTGAAAAGGCTGAGAAGGAGGCAGGTTGTCTAAAGCCAGGTTCTTCTTATTCACCAAAGAAGCTAAGCTTTTACCCCACAGCCCTGCTCAAACTAACACATATAATACATAAACACCATCATCAAAGTCCAGACAGAGTCTGAGCAGAGTTCCTGGGGCATGCGCAAGCACACTATAAGCCCCCACCCTATCCCACAGCACTTACTGCATCTCCATAGGCTGGCCTTTCCATGCTTCCGCTTTTTTTGCAGTCCTTGGCCAGGGTTAGTTCTTCTCTCTGAATTTCTTTGAGTTTGCAAAGGCACCTCTCTTTACTGAACACAGCTACAATGGAGAAACCACTGCTAGCACTACCTGAAGCAGGCAGGTCACCAAAACAATATCATTCTCATTCGTGGTAAGCCTTAACAACAACAAATATATATATATATATGAGTTTAAAGTCTCTATTAGCGTGAGTCTGCCACTGACCATGTGCCTCTGTATGTCTGTAGCCAGAAAACCAGTAGTAGGATGCTACAGCATGTTAGCAAAGTTAGAACAGTAGCAGCAGCCACGTTTAAATCTGACTTTTTGTCTGAAAGCAAACTTCAGACACCAAACACGTCCTGACTGATCGATCCGTTCAGGTGAAGAGTGAAAATAATGTACCTCTGAGACGCTGTATGGGCTCACCCTGATAGAGGTTGGTTATGAGTTAATTGCGGAGTGCTTAATGTTTTTTTTTTTGACGCTTTGTTACTCGTGCAGTGAATTAATTATCCAGTCTTTGTTGGGACACAGATGAAAGAGCTAAATGAAATTAATTAGATTAGTTCTTTTTTTTCCCCCAAGATGGATTAGCACAGAGCTCAGTGAGCATCTCTTATTGTGCTCATGACTCATGAATGAAAAGAGTTGCAGGTAGAAAGGAATCTGAATTTTATGAAAGTAGATTTGTTTTCTTTTTAAGTCTGTAAAAACTTTTGCACAGGCATTGATGAAGAAGCCATGTTATATTTGTACATTAATCTACCTTTAGATAGACTGTATAATGGCAACCTGTTCTACTGAAATTACATTATTAAATTGAATATACTGTAAACACACCGTCTCCAACCTTTAGAATTGTTGCACCCAGAAGGAGGTGCTGGATTGTAATGCTATTTGGAAGGAAGATAAAGATGATCACAAACAATAAATGACGAAAGATCTGATATGGGCAATATTTATCGTGCTATACATACAGCAGTAGTGTCTCTTAGTATGGCATCAGGACGACATGTTTCCTAGTGCAACATACCAGATGTCTCAACATGGAGCTGTAGAGGTTCCTAATGTTGTTCTGCAATAATCCATTCTATGCAGCCTGAATATTCTCAAACAGTTTCTGCAGATTTAGCAGTAGGGGTGGAGATGGAGTAAAACCAGGCCTTATAGACAAACCGTTCCTCTTGGTGCTGACCACAGCGCCTCCATACATGGATTCATTGGTCGTCTTCACCAAGACATAAGCAGGACTCATGGCTAGAGATGACCCACTGCCATTCTGAGACACTCCAAAACAGTCTGGCACAACACCTGTTGGAGTCTTTGGCAACATTGACATGGTGTTAAAGGCAGTCTGTGTGCATGTAATTCTCTTTTGTGCGGCCGTCTGTCAACGGATGACTCATGGAGGGAATCACTAATTGCTAAATGTCCCCATTGGTGGCTGTTGAGTCAGTCAGATATGGTGATAAGGCCCTTCCTTGTTTACATGTGTGGCTGATCAGGAAACTTGAATCATTCTCATGTCTAACAGTGAATGCATGAATGCAATCATTTGTTGGCTGAGATACTCCCCTTTATTTCTCCTGGTTATCTCCCTTTTTCCTGCTGTCTCTCTGTAGTTTCTACTTTAATACATGCACTCATAGCAACACATTTTTTTACCTTGGCAACGGCAGCAGCTTCCTGCATCCCACCAGGTTCAGGAGAATTTAATCAGAGAGAGGGGAGAGAGGAGAAAGGAAGAGAGAGAGAGAGAGAGAGAGAGAGAGAGAGAGAGAGAGAGAGAGAGAGAGAGAGAGAGAGAGAGAGAGAGAGAGAGAGAGAAAGAGAGAAAGAGAGAGAGAGAATCAAAGAACAAAAGAGACACAATAGAAATAACAGAGAAAGAAACCAAGAGCAATACCAAAAAATGGATCAGCAGAACAGAGAAAGAGATATGCAGATATAGAGAATACAGAAACATAAAACATAGAAGGGAAAAACATACATAAGAAGAAAACAGAGAAGTAATGTATCAGCGAGAAAGCTGAATAAGAGTTGTTTAAAGCTCTGTTTAAAGATAAACAGTGATCTGTTACATTGTGTTACAGTATTATTTACAGCAGAGTGTAAACGGGAAAGCAGCTGTGTAAACTGTGCAGACTGTATTAATGCACTAATTATGTTAATGTACTGACTGTGTTAATACACTGTCTGTGCTGATGTACTGTGTTAGTGCCCTGACTTATTTATGCATGGAGTATGTCTAATCCACTGACTTTGTTAATGCACCAATTATGTTGATGTACTGAAGTGTTAATCTATTGATTGTGTTGATGCCCTCACTATGTTCATGTGCTGACTGTGTTAATGCCCTGGCTGTGTTGATGGTCCAGTCCTAGTATTTTATATATGGATATGTAACAGCATCAGGAGATATACACATGAAAAACACTGCTCGGCCCACAATTCCCATAATAGTGCATCCCTAGTCGGAACGTTACAGGTTGAATGATGCTTCTGTTGGGTTTCAGTCCTGTGGGTTCTGCGTTCTGCTGTTTGGAGGATTATCTCATTCTTCTGAGTGACAGATGATTCAGAGAAGCTCACTCATCACATCATCTAAAGCCTACCTGTCACTGTCTGCGTGTATGTGTCAGACCCTGTTCTGTTTTCCCGGCCCCCTGACACTCTCTTCCTCTTCCTCTGTTAGATCTGCATTGTAATGAGGGCACCCAGGGAAGCCAATGGAGGAGGATGATGGACAAAAGCTCTCTATAATTAATGAAGGAAATCATTAATATTCATAGGGTGCTAATGGAGGAAGGATATGCCCTGTAATGCAGCTGGAACATATTTGGGAAAACAATCTGAAGCTTGACATGAGCCCAATGTTAGCTATAACCTGGCCCAACACCCTATTTTTTTGCACCCCATCAGACTTGGGTTGGGAAGCACTTCTAGAGCTGCATGTTCCTCTCTTTCTACAGCAAATAAAACCCAATTACTTTACCATTTCCCACTCTGAAGTCCACCATCATGGTTAATAGAGTCATTCATGTGCACTAAGAGGCTACTCACTTCATTAGCTTCTGTCCACCCAGAAAGCAGAGCGTGTTTGAGTGTCTCTCCATCCCTAATGTGGAGGAACCACCTGTGGTCTAGCCTTCACTTCTACAGAAATCTCCAGCACCAGCACTGCAATGTTTTGAGTCTACCCTCCTTCCACACACCTGATACAATGTGACTGTTCATTGCTGAGTCTCAGGCATGGACTTTGTAAACTCCTCTGTTGCAGTATTTAGAAGGATCATGCTGGACTCTGTTAAATCTCTTATCAGGCAGGGATACTGCCTCCTGGTGGGTCTAATCTATTAATTCAGTGGTTGTCAGTCTCGCTCCTCTGTAGCACATGCTTTACGGATTTTTGCGTGCACTGATTCATCTATTCAGGATAAGTCCGAGACTTACCCAACTTTTTATTAGCTAAGGGAGGTGTGTTAGAGCTGGATGTGCACAATACAGTGCCAGGACTGAGAGTGCTACTTTAATGTGCTCATCCGATCATCCCCTTTTAGGGCGACTCTATATTTATATAGTTGCAGCCTGTAGTCCATTTATGACCTTACTAATCAGGGATTTGTAAAGGTATTGATCAGGTCTGCTAGATTAGGCTAGGGATTTAGGCTTAGCAGAGAGGTTGATGTAAGGCATCAGTGTTATTGATCACTGCTGTTGCAAAAGCATGTTGTCTTTTCATATTAATTATTTACCTACAAACGGCAGAATGTGCAAAGTGCAGATTCTAAACTTTGGATCTATACCACATTTATGCTTGCAGGAAGAAGAGGAGGTGAGGTTTTACCGGTAGGGGCCCCCTTTAGAGTCCTCCAGGTCTTCAGAGAAGGGCTACTGATATTGAGACACTATTTAGGTCCTATTTTAATAATCTTGTGATGTTTGTTTGGATCCTTTAAACAGTAGCATAAAATATCATCTCTGTGTGTTTTACAAGAAGTCCCTCAGGTGAATTATATATAATGCTCATAAAGATGGGACTATAAATACCTGCTGGGTGTTTGATGGGATTTCTAGATTGAGAAGTGGTGGGACAGTACAGTGAAAGTCTTGTTCGATGTGTGGAAAATGGGTCTGAAGCAGATGGTGATGATTGGCAGAAAGGAGTGATTGTATTTGGGCATGCCAAAGACCATAGTGTGAAGGAAGTAGCTTTATTTGCAGGTGTATGGAAGCGTATGGTCATACGGTTTATCAACAGTGGCAAAAATCCCAGTCTACAGGAAATTCTCCTTAGAACTGAGAAATTCTTTGATGTAAGAGTGTCTGAACATTGATACGGAATACATCCAGAAACTTTTTCAGTCCATGCCAAATCTACATTTTTATTAGTACATGCTATTAGGTACGTTTCCGTCACAGGTGACAGATTTTTTGTTCGATGAGCTTATGTTAATATCTGCTAAAAACCTCAAATAAAAAACATACATTGTTTTTAACAGGCTTCAAATGTTCCTGGTCAATCCTGAACGATCCAGCAAAAGTTCCTGTCCTTGAGACATATATAAAATCATGGTCCAACCATATTTGGTGTAATCTGAGTTGTGATGTACAGTATTGTCAAATATTAGTAGTGCACACATGAACCATGCAGAATGTAAATTACATGTGAATGTATTGCATTGTATAATTAGGCAGTGTACTTTTTCAATCTTGTTTAACTACTACAGTAAACAGTGACGATAGATGATGATCTGGACCGCCAAGAGTTACAGGACTGACTTTAGGTGCAGTGTGCTGAAGGGTAAAGCTGTTAGTAGAAATTCCCTATTCTCCTTGTCTGCTAAGCTCATGTTCTGTCTCTGCTGTTAAAATAAGTGTCGGTGTGACCTGCGTCTGAACCGCCTGAAAATCAATACTCATAAATCCAACCAGCCCTCCAACTTCATTCGCACTGTGTACCAGTGCATTAATTACACTGGAAATCTTTCACTCTGACATCTCCTCATTTCCCTTCCGCCTTCTTCCTTTTTTAATCCTTTAGCTTTCTTTTAGCACCCAGTCCCCGCTTGGCAGCCCAGCGGGGTTATTTTGCAGGCCGCAGTAGAGGGGGATTTTATGCCAGAGTTGTGGAGGGAGGTGTTTCTGACAGGCTTTTCTGTGGACTTCATTAGCTTTGCTGATTTTATCAAGGCTGCACGTTCCCCTGCAAACACAGCCATGCTCTGCATCTTAATTAGCTTGTCACTTTATGAAGGAAATCTATAATAAGCACTTGTTGCTCCCCGAGCTGAGGATTCCGGAGATGTTTATCAGCATAGAGGGAGGTTTCAGTACGTGTTTATGCTGTATGAGTGTAGATTTGTTTGGAGTCTGTGTGTTGTTTTAAAGCCTGCACATTTGGGATTCAGTCTCATGTCCTCATTCTCCTGCAGAGGACAGAGCCATGAATTCTGTGTCTTGGCAGATTATGTGTCTGTATTGATTGTTTTTGGAGGCGCAGGGTTTTCAGGGTTGATGCTGTCAGCAAAGCACAAATGCACCCAGACTGACCACAACATTGTTTGATTCAGATTCTTTGAATTGTGATTCAGAACATCACTCAGTATCAGTTGGAACCGTCCTTTGAATAAATGCGATTTTAGGTAATCACAAGAAAGCATGATTCCATTCAATGTGATGATGTTTTTTAGAAAGTGATTCAGTGCACACAATATGATTCAAACTGATTACAGGTCCTCAGGAGGGACTTTTATTATGAAATGTCAGATGTAACCATGATTTAATACAGTTCCATTATGATTATTAAGGACACATTTAACCATGATTCTGTGCACTTCTGATTCTTTAGGAAATGATTAGAAAATTACACTGTTAATCATAATTTGATATAGTTTGATTATTGTTCTTTGGAAAATAATACAACAAATATAACACTAACATGACTCTTCTTTAGGGACCAATTCAGGTCATCATGATTTCACCATGATTTGATTCAACTTGATTATAATTCTGTAGGTTAAGTCATGGGCTGGAGGTTAGTCGGGTCGCCGGTTTGATTCCCTGAAATGACAGTAGCAATTGATGTGCCCTTGAGCAAGGTGCCTATCCCCCAGCTGCTCCCTGGGCGCTGTAAGTAGAGCTGTCCACCACTCTGGGCAAGTTTGTTCACTGCCCCTCTATGTATGTGGGTGTTTCCATTCACAGATGGGTTAAATGTAGAGGACAAATTCCTCTGTGTGCAGCACAAATGGCCCCAAATGGCCCTAACACTCTTCACAATAAATGATTGGCCCCACCTCAAATTTTAAAAGCAAACATCAAGAAATCTCTAATTTACCTTCAATTAAAAATATCAGATCAATATACCAGATTTAACGGTCATTTGATTGAATATGATTCCATACACGTAATATGTTTCAGACTGATTATAGTTCCTCTGGAAGCAAGGAAAATTATTTGCAAAATGTCAAATTTAATCATGATTTGATTCATATTGATTATTGTTCTTTGTAAAATTATCCAGTATACACAAATTGATAATCTATGTTATCTATAATATAATCCCAGGTTGGAATTCATTGATTTTAATTCATTGGGAATCCAAAATATTAAGAAATCTCTGTTTAACCATTTTTTCATACAAACATAGATCTGACAAATTACCCATACCCTCTATTGGAATCTGGACAGTTATATGATGTGAAAATAGTAATAAAAATGTTTGGTCAAGAAATGAAAATGTGCTTTTAAACATGAACTAGATTTATTTAGAAAATTCCAGAATAATTTTTTCATTATTTTAACATCCCTATAGCACCAGCCCTCCACCCTGCCGCCTGCCTGTCCTCTGAATAAGACTCCGGTTTAATGCCTCATTGTATTGTAGTCAGAGTAATCCTGTAATTCGGTCCTCTGAGATACAGAGTCGTTTTTTCTGGGAAAGCGCGGTGCGATGAGTCACTGTGAGGAGGCACATTTGCCTGCTTTCTCATCTTTATTCTCTCGCTCTCTCTCTCCCTCTCTCCCTCTGCGTGTGTGTGTGTGAGTCAGCAGTGTGTTTTGACAGCAGTTTTCAGTCTCTGCTTTAACTGGATGACTTCAGCATTTACTGTAAAGAGAAGAGGCCAAAGCTAAATCTCTGCATTCTCTCACTCCTTTGTCACTCTTCCTTTCCTCTTTTCTGTCTGCTTCTTTTATACCATCACCCTTTCGCTCCTCCCTCTTTCTCCCACTCTCTCTCTAACACACATTATCACTCATCCTCTCTTGGTTCCTTTTCTCCCTCTTTCTCTATTTCTCTCTTTTTCTCTTACCCATTTTCTCTCCATCTCTCTTTCTGTCTTTCAGTCCCTTTTATATCTCCCTCTTTGTCTCTCCCTTTCTGTCTTTAAGACACATTCTCTGCCCTTTTCTCCCTTCTCCCCTCTCTTTCTCTCTCTCTCTCTCTCCATCTCTATCCCCTTAGCTCTCTCTCTCTTTCTCTCTCTCTCTCTTTCTCTAACACATTCTGTCTATCTGTCTCTCTTCTCTCCTGTTCTCTCCCCCTTTCTCATTTTTTCTGTCTCTGCCTCCCTCTCTTGTCTTTCTTCCTCTGTCTGTAAAGTGCAGTGTGAGTATGAATGACTCAGTGAGTTATAATTGCTGTTATGTTAATTTCCTATTAATGATTAAGTGAAGCTCATCCTGGCACAGATCCACACACATACACACACACACACACACACACACACACGCACACACACACACGCACACACACACACACAGATCCTTCATCTGTTCTGCTTGATTTGACTAATATAAATACACTGCTGACAGTGTCTTCTTGCCTTTAGTATGTAATAGTTTCTAATCATATACATGATATTACTGTAGCGTTGATTAAATTAATCCCCAAGAGTGTTGGTTAGGTCATGTACTGATGTTAGATGATTATTTCTGGATCACAAACCCCATTCCAACTCAACCCAGAGGTACTAGATGAAGGTCCATCACTTCAGAGAACACAGTTCAGTTGCTCCACAGGCCAGTTCTGAAGGCTTTGTAGCCCCCTAGCCACTGTAGCCACTGCTTGAGTCAGTATTATTATTGATTTACTAGGAAAGTAACAGGAGGTTTTATCAGGTTAGTCTTGTGATGGAACATTACATTTGAGCCACATTAGAGAATTCAGCTGCTTCAAGTGTTTGAGTTGTTCCTCTGAGTATGTGCGTTTTAGAGAGAGAGAGAGAGAGAGAGAGAGAGAGAGAGAGAAAGAGAGAGAGAGAGAGAGTTTGAATGATGTGTGTGATTTGGACCCACTTAGGTTTTAACTGCTGTAGGCCGCTCTTGAGAAACACCGCCTGGACACAGTGTGTACACAGCCGGCACGTGGCAGACCGCAATAAAGAACACACACATAGACTGCCACTCAAGAGTTTGGAATCACTGTTTTCAATTACATAAACATGTCAGGACTTAATACTGAGATTAATATGAGTATTTTGTGCATAACAGTGGAGACCAAGACCATGTTACTAAATGATCTGTTTGTGGGGGAAGCATTTAAATGAATAAAAAGAGGGCACCAAGAACTGATCCTTGAGGGACACCTCTGTGTCTAAGGAAGTAGAGGACTTATATAAATTGACAGAGTATAGAACACACAGATTAGCATTCTATTACTGTTCAAAGATCTATGAACTCCAAATTATAAGGTAAGTTTTTTTATTTAAAACACTGAAGCATGTCATTAATCACAGTGCAGAGTTTAATACCCTTTTAGAATGGTTGCACACATGAAGCACGCCATGCTGACATATTTCACTGTAGACAACATGGACATCCATTCTAAACCAGATTCTGATGTCAGATTTAAACAAAGGTTAGAGTGCCAGTGCCAGATTGAAAGACTAGAGCACCAGTGTGATGCTCAGGTTGATGGAGTTAGCCTCTAGCCCACTAGCAGCTGGCTATCAGGTCTACATTTTGATTATAGCTCACTTGCAGTTCTCTATCATGTCTTCGTTTTACTGAGTTTGTTTGCAGTTTTGTCTCAGATCCTCTTATTGCTTCTAGTCCAACTGCAGTTCTCTCTCAGGTCCCTTTCTTGCCTCTAGCCTACTTGTACTTTTCTATCAGGCCTTTGTTTTGCTTCTAGCCCACTTGCAGTTCTCTATCATGTCTTCATCTTGATTAAAGCATGCATATAAACAAGCTAGACAGTGTTGGTTTCCTGTTTATGTGGATCTAGGTGATGCGTGGTGTCTGGTGAGAAAGTGTTTTGATTGATGCCAGCCATGTGGCTCAACATCTTGCAGCTTGATGATGCTCCAGTGACAAAATGTGGCCTGTTTTCCTCTTCTTGTAGAATGAGTTTGCATCTCTGTAGAAATAGTTGTGACAGACAGTCTTGTGAGATCCCTGAAGTGTTTTGGCTGTTGCCTTTCTGGCTGAAGCAGTACCAACCCACACCAGTTGGGGGCACTTTTACCACATGCATTCCCTGTTCTTGGCAACAACCTCCCTCCACCTTCAAAGTATTAAGCATACAGTAATACACTCTTTTACCATAGTACCTTATTAACTGTTTTAAAAAGAAATCGATTTCCAACACCGCTATACAGGCTGCATTATCCAGGACAGTGCAGTAATGCTTCAGTAACAGCGTTTGTTCTGCTGGAAATGGTTGTGATACTGCAGTATTTATATTCTGTCTCAATATCTCAACAGCAGTTTGTCTTAAATTCTGTCAGGCGTTAAAATGGCAAAACCGTTTGTTGTTATTAGATTTTTTATATTACTTTAATAGTTATTAAAACATGATAACTAACACCGTAAGACAAGTTTCAAACAAGATGACATGGTACAATTTCATGTTATTGTATAGCTGGGTGCTGTGTATAAAAATGACTCTGGTATATGTATATCAGTATATTTGTATACATATATTTTATATTTTTATGTATTTATTTATTTTTAAGCAATATTGCCCAGTAAATATAATAAGACCAATAAAGAAACGTAAACAATTACTGTTACAGCATTTACACAGCCAGAAAAATGATAATTTTACATCACCACTAAATGCACCAGAATGGAAAAAATGCTGTTGTGTTGATGTGTTGATTGGCTACACACTGGTAATACTAATTTTTATTTTTTAAAACTGCTGCAAGGTAGTGTTGATTTGCTATCTATATTAGGCAATATTAAATAAAATGTTCGCCATGGAGCTAAAATGATTAAGTTTACAAAGATAATGTCCACTCACTAAAGTAATGTTAACTGCTGTGATTAGAATTATCACTTTGTAAAGAGTTTGCTACCACTGATTAGCATTGTCTATTGCTGTTTTAAGATTTTTACTTTATAAAGAGTTGCCCATGGTCCCCTTGATTAATGTAATGTTATTGCTAATATAAAAATAATCACTTTGTAAAGTTTGCTGAAGTAATGTCAGCTGGCTAAGATAATGTCAATACCTATTTTTAGAGTTTTGTTAAGAACACTGAGTAGCTAAAGTAAGGTCAAACGGCAAGTATAACATCAGTTGGCTGAGATAACATTAACTTGTTGAGATGATGGTGTTTGGCTATGGTTATGCTGATTGGTTAGCATAACGTCTGTTGGTTACAGTAATATTGACTGGCAATTGTAATACTTACTGGCTAATGTAATGTGGACTGGCTAAAGTAATGCTGTTTGGCTAAGGTAACATCAGTTGGTTATGGTAACATTGACGCTCTATGGTAATGATGAATTTTTATTGCTATTTTTGAAATCATCACTTTGTATAGGGTTTGCTGAGGAATGTCAGTTGGTTGAAAAATGTGAATTGTTTTTTTTTAAATCTATCATATTTTTAGGTAACATTGCCTAGCTAAATTAAGGTTGAATGGCCAGGATAATAAGCATTGCCTGGCATAACACTGACTTGTTGAGGTAATGGTACTGGTTGAGGTAATATGGTAATGGTGACTGTTTCAGCAAATGTTGATTGGCTAATGTTACATTGATTGGTAACAGTAGCATTTAGTTGCTTTGGCAAAAATAACTGAATTGCCTAAAGTAAAATTCATTGGTAACATCAGTTGGTAAAGTAGCATTGTTTAGTTAGGATAACATGGATTGGCTTAGGCAACAATTTATTGTTTATGGTAGTGTTGATGGGCTAAAGCAACGTAAATTGCTGTTTCTAGAATTATTACCTTATCAAGACTTTAGAAATATCACTTTAGGCACAGATACAAAATGTAAACCAAGCATAAATGTAGTTCATTATGTAACTATGTATTAAATTGGCGGCCCAGATTCAGAGGAAAGACCAGGAATCCTCTGAGTAAATCTGCAGTGGATTCTCACGGTGCCCGTTTGGTAATGTAATACTTTACTGGCGCCTTAGCCGGAGCTACAAGAGCCAGAATTTCTGCAGCCAAACCACTGAAGACCTTTACACACCTCCGATCGCAAATAACAGCTGAGCAGCAGAAAACCAGAGCATATCTCCACGCCACTTTTTGCCTCTCAAGGCTTTCCAAAGAGCTTTTTTTGGGGAGCGACAGGCGTGTTGCGCTTGTATTTTTCTCTGTGCCGACACTCATCAGATTACAGTTCCTCCACGGATCCTCGTGCGTCTGCAGTAATTCAGCGTGGCCGAATCATACGGTCCTGACAGATTAAGTGCAGGATGCCAGTCAGAATGACACAGAGCGAGACCAGAGGAGCAGACAGTAGCGTCTTAACGTGTAAGTGTGTATAAGTGCATAAAAGCTTTAGGATGGATCAAATTTGAGGGTTTGAAAACGCAACACGGCCACACATCATTCAAACAGGGCGTTTACAAGCTTCTACACACATAAATATACTCCGCACATGTCAATGATGGCAGTTGATTCAGCAGAAAAGCCGCATAGACGGCTCCTATCTGCCGCCTTCATGTTAGCAGAGTCATTAAGAGTGGTATAATGTGAAATGGTTCTGTGTAGAGGACCTCTTTCTTTACAGCGGTGGTGTCACAAGGTCTGCAGCATAAATATAGTTTTATTTACTAATACAGTCAGTGAACCTACATGTGTTTTGCGTTATGTAATGTCATCTGGTATAGTAATCAGGTGGGATGTATGCAGTATTGCATTTGTCCCACTCAAAAATTGTCCCATGCATGAAAAATATAAAAGTATTTTATTGATAGGGCACTTCCCATATTGTTGGCAGCTCAAAGTGCTTTACAGACATCAGTGATAGAGAAATGATACACACAGCAATGTGGTTCTCCCAGAAAACACCAAGGCAGAAGTGATGGAAAACGATGTTTAATCTTCTATAAGGTGTACAATTTGAAGGATAACAATTTTTCAAATATCTAAAGAGTCTTTGGCATAGGCCCTGTCCTGGGTCTGTCCCGCTTTCATTTTTAATAGAAACTCAAAATGTGTCTTGAAAGTGTGTGCTGGGCTTGACTGTAATAGAATTTGGAAGCATTATATATGTCACGATATACAGTATGTATTATATGCATATATCATGACATGTTTTGCCATAAATCGGAGAACCTATGTTATGATGTGTCGTGTTACGTTGTGTATTCTCTATTAGCCTCTAATTATTTTCACTCGTGTCAGCTTTCACTTGAGTGTCTGGTGTGTCAGGCTGGATGTGAGGTTGGCTTCTACCAGCTTTGAACTTGAGGTTAGTTACAATGCCACAACAAATAGCACTGGTGGCAAATGGCTATGAATAAGGCGTGAAACCTCTTGTTATGGAAACATACTAAGAGGGTTTGGGTTTCTAACAAGCTGAAAGTGTCAGTAAGCACTCTAAAACATAAGGTAATCTTAGTCTCCGGCCCAAACTACATACAGTCACACTAAATAGTATGTAAAAAAATAGTACACTCTTATTAGATGTGCTAATGTTAATGTTAGTCTTGCCTCAGTCTTCTAACACTACATATTTCTCAGTGTTTCACCTAAAGTATTTTGTCTCCTCATTTTAGCAAAAAATAATAATAATAACACTTTGAGCAGTTGGAAGAGCTGGAGAGAGAGGGGTCGGATCATAGGGCTCCAGGAACCGGGATGGCCGCAAGAGTGAAAGAGAGAGAGAGAGAGAGAGAGATATGTTTGAGATATGTTGAAGTGGTGTTTGCGATCCAGAGTGCAATAAAATCCTCATAGCAATGTTCCAACATGTAGTGTAAGAATTCCCAGAAGAGTAGAGAGTGTTACTGCAGCAGTGAGACACAAAATCCCTATCAATACTCTTAATTTCAGTATGTGTGAAGCAGTTTTGTCCAAGACGTCTCAGTTGCATTCAACTGGAAATATTTCTTTCAACCAGAATCTGCTTAAAAGGTCAGCAGGCTTCTTTTCACGGCCGAGGTATTCCACTTCCGCAAGGATGAAAATGAAAGGGTCCATAACCCACAACTTCTTGGATAAATGCTCACCAAACGTCAGTGAAACAGGATTTAAATTCCTCCTGGAAAAAGGGAAAACATTCTGTGTGAAAAATGCACCCACCAGTCTGTTTCATCCAGCAGAAAGAAAACTGTAGCTGGACACACTTCCCAGTCTGTGTTCCCAATGTGAAGAACAATCTACCCCAAGTGTAGCTGATCAGCCGAAACTTGTTTGGTGTTTTAAGTTTCTATAAGCTAATGTAGCCAACAACTACTGGAAGTTGATGTATAGCATTTAGCATTGTATTACATTTTACATCAACGTCAGGCACTTTTTCGCAACTGTATTCTACAGCTAGTCATAGTAGCGAGCGAGATTGATGAAATACACATCTTGATTTATCGCAGACAATCTGATACATTAAAGACATGTATGAGGCATGCACTTCAATATGGTACAAATCACTGGGGTTCTTCTTAAGCAGACAGCAAATCATAAATGAACTAAAAGTACCTTTTTAATTCACAAAATAGTTTCTCTAGTACTGCAACTCTTTCACAAGGCCCTTTCACCAAAAAGCTTTTTCACATGTCCATTTGTAGAGCAAAAAGTCTCTGATGAAAGACAAATTAAAATCTGTAGCACTCTTTCTAAATGGCACTAGGCTGGATATCTTCACCAGAAAATAAGGTAGTGCTGTCGGTTGTTACCTTAGAACGAGGAGAGCTATTAGCCAGCAGGGTGTGAAAGAAGCTGCAATGCTTTGCTTACAGCCTACCTGCTAGAGGTATGGCTGGGGATAGCCAAAGCTGAGTTGAAGTGGGTGGGAAAGGCAGACCATGTCATTGTGTACAATGTAACTTGGACACGCTTCCAACTTGGGCAAGACTAGGCCAAGAGGCTTGATGAGGCCTGGGTACTGACTGCAGTGTAGGCAAGAGAGCGTATATGAGAAAAAGTTTAGGAATCATGCTAAATATTAAATTATTGGTCAAAATTTATTGGTCACATTTCTAAATTAAGACTCATTACTAAAGATGACCTACTGCAATTCTGAGTCAATCAATGACAGTCTGACATGACACCATTGGAGTCTTGCAAGGTTGAGGCTGACATGGTGTTAAGGGCAGTCATCGGAGTGTTCTGCATGGATGTAGTCATGCATCATGCATCTATTTGCCAATGGTCCTGGCAGTATCAGGACAACTTGTGGAGGACATCACTGCTCACTGAACAGTGATAAGGTCTTTGCTTATGTCACATATGTGGCTGAGCTTGAAACATGAACCATTCACATATCTCACAAGGCCAAACCGACCGACCAAGTTTCAATACTGTGGGTTGATTCCTTCTGGGTGCAGCTATTTGTGGAACTATTCTTTTTATTCATGTATAAAGCGAATTTTGCAGATGCAAAGATTTTAGGCATGATGCAAGTTTATTCCAAATTGTATCTGGTGCACAGTTTTTATATAGGGCAGTCGAGTTGTGAGGTTTGACAAGCATTACAGAACAATGTTTAGCCTAATGAGACTGGATTGGAATTGTTACATAATGTCGAATTTGCAGTTCAAAATGCACTGCAGAGCTGGACTGTGGACTTGTTAGTACAAACAAGCCTGCTTAGACACAACCACAACTGCTCAATTATACAATAAAACCAACCCCAGTTTATCTTAACAGTGTGAGCGTTCATACTTGGATTCAAAATAAATATTATAAATTATAATTTCTTTGATTTCTTTCAGTATCAGTTAGAAATATTCACAGAAGCTTATTACAAGGCTATAAATACACTATCTGATCATTTTATGAGCAGTATAAACTCATTTGTGAGCTACAGTTTCTCATTAGGCTGGATTAATATCTCACTCTAAATGTAGGTATTGTGGCTTTGACTCAAAGTCTGACACTAAGCTTTTGACGTGGCTCCTGATTTTGGTCCGAAATGATGACCTAATTGCTGTATGTGAGAGTGCAGCAGTGTTTCTGGTCCTGGCTGGGTTGTTTGGGCCGTGTATGGGTCACCTGTAGTCCTGCAGAAGCCGCTCTGTTCTCCAGCTGTAAGTCAGATCCCACTGGGCTGAGTCAGTGCGCGGAGAAAAGCTTCCAGAAGCTGCTGAAGATCAGAGCGGAGTCCCAGAGGAAATAACACTGACGGAAACATCACACAGTCACTCTGGATGGCGTGGAGAACAAACCTGCTTCATATTAACCTTATCTCCTTCATCCTGATCCATTCAGCTGCTGTCTGAGGGAGAATAGAGTCTATTCAGAGGGTTTACGATGTTCCTACCAGGATGAACAGGTTGTTTCATGGCTTCCCTCTCCAAGCTAAGCAATGGTGTAAGATCTATGTCCTTTAACCCTTAGAGATGGTTCCTTGGACATTAATTAAACCCACATGTATGCTCACTGCTTAGTTAGAGTATTAAATAAAACGGCTCCATTTATGTTGTAGACATGGTGACCACGGTAAAGAAATGACCTTCACTGTAAGGAAACCTGAATGCCAGTATTGATCAGTTACAAAGGCTCTGATATCTGTTCAGTCTTGTCATTGTTTTCCTTGGCTAGCAGTTATGAGGTAGCACACAGCACACAACCCCCATACCGCCCACCTTTTCTTCATTTATCGATGGAAGGAAAACACATCTGCTACTGAATGGAGGAAGGTTCTACCTTCTTTTCCTTCTCTGTCTTCATCCCTCCATCATTTATGACCTCACTGCCTGTGGGAAAGAGAAAGCCGCTGCCGCTGCATGAATGAAGCACTTTGTTTCTGATGTGTAAAGGCACTGTGCACTAACATTCCTTCACACGCACACATACTCGCACACACTCTTTTTTATGAGTGATGGCAGTTCACCTCACAAATCTTCCCTTCCATTTCTGGCCCCAGAATGATCCTGGGTTCAGCAGCCTCCGGTTCAACCTTTCTCTAGCGGTCAGAGGAAGCATCTCGCTCCAAAACCTTCAATTACGCTTTGTAAATCTGAGCGGAGTGTGTGTTCGGAATATGTGTGTGTTTGAAGCTCTGGGTTGCAATCATTTATCCACTGCAGCACGGACAGGGTTAATTATTAGCTTTCAGAAACGGAGAGGATTTGGTTTCAGAAATAAATGGGGCGCCCCCTCAAATACAACAAAACCTGAAGGCTAATTTATGTGTTTGTACATTTATAAAAAGTAGCACATTGTGCAGTTGATGGGAGTATGGTGACCATGGAAATGGATGTAGCATAACTGGAATCAAGAATAGTGAAATCCTGGAAATGAGTAGAGTAACATTGGAAATATGTGTAGAATAACCAATGAAGTGGGTGAAGCATCATCATAGAAATGGGTGTAGCATGCCATGAGAATGGACATGGCATGTAATGGGAATGGGTGCAATATATCATGGGAATTAAAGTAACGTACCATGGGAATGGATGTGTAGTGTACCATGGATATGTGTGTAGTGTAACCATGGATCCATACATACAATGTAAACCTGGGAATGAGTACCAAAACAATGGAAATGTTGGAAACATGAATGAAGGGTAACCGTTGGAATGGGTTTATAGGGACCATAGAAATGGGTGGAGCATAACAGTGAAAACAGGTATAATGTATCTATTCAAACAGCTGTAGTTTAACTCAGGAATTAGGTGTAGAGTAACGGTAAAACTTGGTGTGGCATGATCATGGAAAAAAGGGTAGCATAACTGTGGAAATTAGTTTAGTGTAATAATGGAGATAGGTGTGGAGGTGAAGTCCACTGATCCATATAAGCTCACTGGACAAAAAATGAGTCACCTTTGACTGAGAGGTAGCTAATAGTGTATAATACCTCTGCAAGCATGGACAATAGCTGTGATTAAATTTGGCATGGGCTGGACAAGTTTCCGAAAGTAGGTGACATCAATGTTTAGCCACTCTTGCATCAATGAATTGCACAATTAGGCCAGATTTGGTGGATGCCTTCCTAGGCACAATTCTGAGGAGGATTTCCCGTAGACCGGGATTTTTGCTACTGCTGGTATAACCCGTATAACCATCCGGTTCCACACACCTGCAAATTCAGCTACTTCCTTCACACTGTGGCCTTTGGAACTCCCAGTGCACTCACTCCTTTTACCATTCATTCAACATGTGCTTCGCAAACCAATTTCCACACATCAAATGAAACATACACTGCACAGTACCATCTCTTCTCAATTACTTTTATAATGTCACATTTTTGAACAATGAATCAGCTGTGTTGTTTTTTTTTTCTTTAGGTAGATTTTTATCAATCAGCCTGTATTTGTGATTCTCATATAACAACCACCTGGTTTATGACGGCTGGGTAGTAAGAGCAGACAGACTTGCTAGATCACTAGCTCGTTCTATAAACAGTGGCTGGACCTTTGGGTGTAATAATATACATATTCTCAGGTTTAATATGATTCTGAGGTCAAGGTTTGAGTTGAAATCTGCTGCTGCTGTGCCTTGTAAACCCAACTCTTTGAATGTAGGAGTCACTTGAAGGTGTGCAGAAGCCCTCCCCTCCCAGCTCACTTTACTCTGATACTCAACTGCCTTGTTTTGACCACTGACAGTACTCTCCACCAAACACTGTAAATGACAGATAGTAGTAAGCCTCACTGTAAACATATAGATTTATAGGCCTGAGAGCAGGTGAGTAATAAGCACGGCATTATAGGAGCTTGTAGTCTTACAGTGAGTCATCCCACAATGATCTGAACATAAATGCCATGACTTGCTTGCCTTGAGGGTGTGTGTGCGTGTGCATGCGTATGTAGGAAGGTGCAAAAGAGTTATGGACGCTTATATGCTGATATTTATCAGGCTGATTTTACGCCCACTAACACGGAGTTCATCTGATTTGACAAAATAACATGTGTATCAATAAAAAATCCTCTCCCAGCACTGAAAGTGTGATTAGAAAGCAATTGTCATGGAAATGATGATGAGGGTGCCATCAAACGCTTGTTTGTTTAAGCTAAATTGAATTAGTCATTTGTTAAGCTGGCGCGAAAGGTAATTGGATATGAGTTACTTCAGGAGGAGTGGAGAGAAAGAAGGGGAAAGATGAAAGGCAGAGCATTAATGGAATAATTTACGTAGTTATAATTACATAGTAACTCAGTCATTTACATTCTGCATGGACAGGTTTGAAGTTTTATGACAAAAAAATGTAAAAATCATGAGATAAATGTAAAAAGTTTCTGTTTCTGCCTACATTAATGGTTCATCCCAGTCACAGAGATTCTCCCGTTGTTTAATCGAGCTACAAATAATTTGGAACACTTCAGTATAAGCAGACCTCAGATTACCCTTTAGGCCTTATCAAGCTAGTAAATATAATAATCTGACATTTTAGGTGAGTTAGTAAAGTTAATGCTACTTATCAAGCTAATGACTGCTAACCACCTCATTAAACAAATAACAACTAATTAATTAGATGTGTATTACTACTTAATTAAGCAATAACTGAGATGGTACAGTTTAAGCATCTTACATATTACTTTTTGTGGGTTATAGATCAGAAATAGGTGCACCAGCTAGACAATAGATGTGTACTTATTAATGAACTGTTCAGGAATTGTTCAGGCTATCTTTAACACTTTCTAATAAACAGATCAAAAAGCTTAGGAACCCTTTAGGGAAAAGTAACTGGCTTTAAAAGACGTTCAGTGAAGTTTCTCATTCTTGAGAACTAATTAAACATAATTAAACACAAAATGGAAACCATGTTTACGGTAATTCATCCATAAAATGTTTTGTCCACTCGACATTAAAGCGGTGGAGTTTCATGTCTAATAAGGGGGAGATTTTAATGGCATAAACTTTGGATGAGCTTATACTTACACTAACATGAACTAGTGAGAGCATGGAAAGGTCGTCATCTTTGGGGGTTCAAGCTTTAATGAAGGAATATAAAGAACGGTTCTGTTTACAAACTATTTTTTACATTGCATTTTAATTGCAGTTGCAATATACGGTTCAGATGAATTGGACTGATTTACTGAGATGAACAGCGAGCAGCTAATTTGGGTTGGAATGTTTAGAGATTATTGTAAATGCCTAAGCGGCGTGTCAAATATAATTTTCACTCTGTCAATTACCACTTGATTGCTTGTTAAAACTGAAGAAGTACATCACAAGGGCATATTCAAGGGCTTAGTCTTAACAGATGGTTAAGCAAGATTGATTATAAATATTATATATAATTTCCTAAATAAATGTATATGTATGTAAATAAATGTGTACTATCAGCACCCATTACAACAAAACAAACAGGCTAGTGTAAAATCTTGCTTAGTGAAATACCCCTAATCAAGACTGTGGGCTACTCTGCAGTACCAGTGGTTTTGCATCATTGCAAATTCGTTCCTTGGTTGTGCCACAGCCGTCCATTGAAGGCCAACAGCAGACATAATTGGCTTTGTTTTCTCTGAGTGGGTAGGATGTCTCTCCTGCTTCTTAAAACTCCCCGCTTGATAGCATCTTGTGACTAGGGAAGACACTGTTAACAGATGGAACTGGACACAAGTCAATTGGGGATTTAGAAATGGGTAAAATCTGGGAAATTCTTTTGTCCACATGAGAGTTCAAAAACGACCCAAAAACACTCACATGAGCATGCCAGTCCAGCAGGAGGTGATAATACCTCATACAATTTGATGCCATTCAAGTGAGTGCAGTAGCGAACAGTGCAGGCATGCACATTGTTCCTAAAGTACAGGGCAAACTCTGTGGTAGAAAGCGTGTTCAACTTCAAGCAGACTGTCCAACCTCTGTGCATTACTTTTCCATCAAGATATTTAGTAGATAGATATATCTAGACATATCTGTCTTCTATACACAATTTTTTTCCATTCAGATGCAAAATGATCATGAATCTGTCCTGCTCTGAGTCTACCTATGCAAGTCTCTCTGATATGCCATGTGTGTGTGTGTGTCTCTATCGAGGTGTTATTCGAGCAGTGTGGAAGCAAGTGTGTGAGAAGTGTCCCCTCAGGACAGTTCTCTGCTCACTCACCCTGAGGAACTGAGAGAGAGACAGTAGTAATTTAGCTGTCTGAGTCTGACGATGACTGCATTGTCTTTCCCACTGTAGACATTTATGTGGGTTCATATACCAGAATTGGTTGTAATTCATTTTAATATGAACATTTAGCAACTGGAATTAAACAAGCTGTTTTGTTACTGTGCCTTTAAGACTATGCATGCAACTGGCTGTACAGTGAATGGATTATAATGACTGTATATGTCAATGAATATTTTGTCTGTGTTTTTGTTCATTTTTCTTTTTCCCAGAAGCGTAGTCTGAAACACTCCTTATAACTTCAGCATGACTAGGCGGAGATTAACTGCAGCAGGTTGAATATACTGTATGTAAATGAGTTTTTGTGTTACATCACAAAGACAATAAATTAAAAGCAGGCACTTTTACATAGTGTGGGAGTGCAAGGTGCATTTTGAAGATCTGAATTTTTTTTAAATCTTGACAGAACAATAATCAAAATGTCTTACCTAAAAATATAAAAGCGTAATAAACATAAGTGCAAATAAAGCAACTTTTAGTAGATTTTGTACATTTTCTCCCTTTACATTGGGAGATGAGCTTCTAAGGTTACCAACATGGTAGGAGTAACAAATATAGTGGACATTGAGAGGACACAGAGTTTAAAACTCCAGCAGCACTGCTGTGTCTGATCCACTCACACCAGCACAACACATTTAACCAGCATGTTAGTGTCACCACAGTGCTGAGAATGATCCACTTACTACAGTACTACATAGTACATGCTCTGTGGTGATCCGGTGGGGGTGTTGACCGTTAAAGAACATGGTAAAAGGAGCTAACAAAGCATGAAGTTAATCTAATGGACTACAGTCTGTAATTAAACTACAAAATCCTATATGTGAAGTATAGCTGATAAAATGGGCAAAGAATGCAGTACCTAAAGAAGTGGCCAGTGAGTTTGTGTGTGTAAGCCTGAAAGTAATCCTAACACTGATTTTAAGCTTGATTGTGTGATGAAAAAAATGGATTTGCTGTTTTTTTTCTCTTTCATTTTTTAAAAATGGATCCAAAGTCTATTGAGCATTGTATTGGTAGGTTACGTGTGTTTCTCAGGTTTTACTACTATAATAAAGGCAATAAGAACAATAAACAAACAGACTGTCTTGCTCTAAGTGGTGTGAACATGTCAGGTCTGGAATCCAAACCTCTGTTTAATATCCTGCTGAGATTTGTGCAGGTAATCAGTGTCAACTTGGTTCAATTTCCGTGAACAAATGACCATGAAACATTGACATTGCAATGTTGCATAACCTGTTGATTGAGGTGTTTAAGGGCTATGCCCAGGGCATGTTCTGTACAGTGTGTATGTGTGTGTGAAAGAAGGCAAGTGTAGAGTTCTGTTGGAGTATTGATGAAAGTTTTAAAGGGTTTTGTTTGTTTGTTTGTTTTTTATCACTATTTTGCAACTGCTCCACCAGTTCTTCACAGATCTAACTCCAACCTAGGCTGCAAGTTTCTACATGATTCATTTTGCTGTACTAGTGTGGACACAAAGCCCCTTCTTCTCTGTAGGATTCCAGATAAAACAGACCAGATTTCAGTTAAGAAGAATAAAAGACAGCATAATGGGGAGGAAGATGTAATCCTAAGGGGAACAGTTAGTAACTTACAACTGCCTATTCTTTCATTCATTATTAACAGGGTAAGTATTTTATGCATAGTGTTCCTGTTCAAGTTAAAGAATGATGTTTTCGTTGCTGCATTACTTCTGCAAGTCTTACAAAACCCGTTTGATTACACAGGTGACCCCATTTACTCAATAAACACGATTTTTAATTTATTTAAAATTTAATTTAATTAAAATTTGTTCTTCAAAGATGCAGGTGAAAGTCAGTGCCAGTATAGCAGATGACCTAGAATCTTAGATCATCTAGAATGAGGAAGACATAAAGAATCAGAATCAGAAATCAGAATCAGAAATGCCTTTATTGTCACACGGTCACAAGTACCGGCGAAATTAGCCATCAACCCATCCATACAGGACAGGAAGACAGGGTAAGCTGCTGCGTGAAACACGCGCCGCCATCAAATAGTCAATATTCTCAGCGTTATCTGATCCACATCACTTTTCCACCCACAATAAATTATTATGTAACTTCATTAAGCTCTTAGCTTTCAGGAAGGAAAATGATTACATGTGCACATCCTCTAAATTTGAGCCAAAAATATATACTAAAAATTTAGCCTGCAGGCTTTTGCTCAACCACATGCTTTTCAATCAATTCAAACACTAACTTCCTATACAACATGTAAACATCGTTATTTTCCAAGGAATATCATTATCCTTCACCAAACACATTCCCCAACACCCATCATTCTCAGTTGAAAAACAAAATAGTGTTGGACACTGATGCTAGTAATGATTTAAATAGTATCAGCAGGTTTTTAAGTAGGATTAAAAAGGCTTCTGTGACTTCACAATAGTAGAACAATTGTATAGAATGATTTTGCAAAGATTCTTAGGTGCCACATACAACATTTTCACCGTGGAAATAACCATTCACGTATTTACTGGTTCTTTGAGTTTGAGTTGGGTCTCTATATATAAAACTTTGCCCTTACTGACTGGCATGGAAAACAGCATTGGTGTAAAACTCCTGTTTTTTTAGCGGGTGCAGCGTTTGAGTTGTTTTCTTTCCTAATCCTCCATCTTAGCCTTCTGGTGCTGTTCTAAAAAGGCTGTAACATCTTAAATACACCACAGAGGAAGTGTGTGAGTGCCAGAGGGGCTAAGTAGTCAGTGTAATGAGATGGTAGGCTGGGACATACAGGCTGTTTGTGAAGCCGCACAATCACTGAAATGACCCTGAAGAGTCAGCGCTGTAAAAGAAGGCCAAGCTGGACATCTCTGTTCTGAAAGGGAAAACATTCAGGCCTGAAGCTTTCTAAACAACACCAAGAACACGGAAGAAATATGCTTCATGTAAATGTATATTAAATGCATACACTGCCCAGAAAAGGTTTGTGGAAACGTGTATTTTTCTCGTCCGTTTGTAGCAAAAGCTTCATCATTCACCAACAAACACCATCATTCTGCAATATACACCATCATTCTGCAATATACACCATCATTTACCATCAAACAAACACCAACACCTGCCGAATGTTTTCCCTTTCAGAAGAGAGATGTCCAGCTTGACCTTCTTACACAGCACTGACTCTTCAGGGTCATTTCAGTGATTGTAGGGTCATCTTCTAAATCTTCTAAACACCATTGTTCTCCATCACACACAACAATCTCCATTAAACGCCACCATTCTCTAATGAACACCATCATTCTCAACTAAACATCAACATTCTCCACACTGTCATTCCCAGTCAAACACCACCATTCTCCAACAATCAATATCATTCTCAGTCACCATCATCCTAAAACAATCCCCACTCTTCTCCAACAAACACCAGTTTCCACCAAACACCACCATTCACTTGTGAAGTTGTTCTGGGGGCTGTTTTGGGAATAAAGCTAAAGGCTGCAAATGTTATGCCACTGATACAGCACCTGTCACCACTCAAACCTTTTAGGCACTTAAACCACCTTTAGGCCAAACGACTTCCAATATGTGCTGTTAACAACAGTTTGGAAAAGGAAACTATCAAAAACCTGCTCTTCATACCAAGAAAGGCACTTTGAAGAACAAGAAGTGTTAAAGATAAATGTGCCCAAAACAGTTAGCACACAGCCGCGTTTGCGATCGCTGTAGCTTTACAGGAATTCTTCTCTTACTTAAATGAAAAACAACAGTCAGTTGTCCCCAAACTGTTGATGGCCAGTGTACAAACAAAACTGTAAAAAAAAGACCTCTGTGGTGCCTCCTCCCATCTTGTTTTGAAATGCCAACATGTTCATTAGAGCTTCCTGTGACCTGCACGTCTGTTTACAGCTGTGCGTTTATATTATAGCACTCACTTCCCGCTATGTCACGGGCTAAACAACAAAAACAGCCCATAAGCACGCAGCATTCATGGCCCGGGGCCTTGCTGGCTGAGAAGGAAGTTGGATCAGGGGTGGATAAATTACCCAGAAGGCTGTTTTTCCGCTGGTGTGTCACTGCTGGTTCCTCCAGGTGTACACACACAGATACAAACACACACACAAAAAATTTAAGTTCTCAAATGTTTTTATATGTTTAATAAATCTTTCATGTTATTATGTCATTTAACATATGTTAATCTTTTTCTAGACAGCTTTTTTTATATTTTCAAAAACAAAATTTAAAAATTTTATATCAAGTGATTTATTACTCGTCAGTATTTAGTGTGTTCAGTCTTTATTTTAGCTTCCATTCCACTCAGGAGAGACTTGCTTTCAGATGTTCAAAGAAATGTGCAGGGATATTGTTCCACACCTTCAAAGCTCAGCCTTTCCTCGCATTCACACTAGCAGGTGACAAGTCGCGTATGTTACGTCAAGTTTGTTTCTTGTGGGACAATATTATTATTGTCAAAAAATTTTCAATACTGCTTGAATTTGTGGCTAGCTTTATTGCTGACTTACCAAGCTAGCTATTGAGTGAATTAACTCCCCAGAGACACCAACAATATCCACAACTTTCTTCCACACGTAATTTTTCTTCGAACGTATGTATGCAAAGACACATCATACAAACAGGTTTCTTGAAGTTTGACCGCTATGTTTTTCACCTCACTGCTGAGAATGGGAACAAAATGCTGGTAGGAGCAAAAAGAGAGCAGAAGCTGGGGACCTCAGACATCCATGTCTATGCCTAGCCTGGAGAATCTGTTGGAGCTGTTTACAATGTCACTTCACCATGTCATAATTTACATGAATCTGCAAGTTGGCTCTGTTGCTGTCACTTGCCGCTTGTTGTATTATCTGATCTCACCAAGGCCTTTTTAATAGCCACACCCCCTTTCAGACCCTTAGGCTTGAGCTGTTTCCTTCCAGTGTAAGGCTAGTCAGAAACACCTGCTTTCAGATCTGAATCGGGCTTACAGCTTGATTTTCTCTTCTCTCCCAAAGACAAAAACTTTAAATTCTGTTTTATCTGATGGAGACAGTTTTCATGGACATGCCAGTTTTGGCATGGTTATTAGGAATTTTGTTTTCTCTCTAACTTTTATCACTTTTTTTAATTTCAGTTCCGGTTGAACAGTCATTTGTTTGTTTTCCTCCTGCTTATACAAGTGGACTACGTTACATCTGCCATTCTACTGAATAAGTGCAAACTGCAGTCCCACAGGAAAAAACAAACAAACTATTAAAAAAGTACATCTGTTATGAAGCTATCTGTTTAAATCCAAGACATTAAAAAGCTAAATATAAGCAAACCATTATTTGTTAAAAAAAAATAAAAAACTCATACCCATATTTTCACCACTGAAAGAGTTTTACTCAATAGGCAGAGCCATTTTAAGCTACACCTCTGCAATTTAATGCACGAGTTGAGACTGTAATCCTGTCCCTCATGGCCACATGGTGAGCCGGTCAGTCTTATTTTTTGAAGTAAATGTCCCAAAAACTAAGAATCAAAGTACAACATTACCAAAACACATACACTCATCATCAAAAGAATAGCTCCACCCAGACGGAAGTGTCGGATAGCAGTGCTGTCGGGAAGGAAAATGAAGGTTACCAGGAACAATACATGATGAAACATTGAGGCTGATATGGACAATATAAACTAACGCAACGTGCCGGATGTCTCTGCATCAAGTTGTAGAGGTTCCTAATGGTGTCCTGTGACAATCCACCCCATGCACCTTAAATATTCTCACAGAGTTCCTGCAGATTTTGTGGTAGGGAGGAGGTAGAGTAACACCAGGCCTTTTGGGCATCTTGCCGCTGACCATAGCGCCTCTACACACGGATTTGCTGGTCATCTGCACCAACACAGAAGCGGTACTGATCACTGAAGATGACACGTTACCATTCTAAGTCACTCTATGAGAGTCTGACACGACACCATTGTAGCGTTTGGCGAAATTAACGTTCTGTTAAGGGCTGTCATAATAACGGTCTGTGTACCTGTAGCCCTGCGTCGTGCAGCCGTATGCCATTGGTGCTGAAGCTAGCAGAATGACACATGGAGGGCATTACAGCTTGTTAAATGGCCGCAGTTGTGCTTGTTGAGTCAGTCAGGTACAACGATAAGGCCCGTCCCTGCTCACGTCTCATGTGCGGCATGAAACTTTCGTATTTGCATGTCTCACCAAGTCAAACCTACCCACCAAGTTTTAATTCCTGTCGCCTGATTCCTTCAGGGTGCAGCTATTTGTGCAACCATTCTTTTTACAATAAGTGTATTTTCTACAGTTCTGTTATGCTTTTATGTGTGTACATCTGCTCAAAGCTAGCCATGTTCTAGTTTCTGAGTTATGCTCAATATAAGCTAAAGGAGCTGTTTTTGCTGTATCTGAAGTTACAACATAGAATGTTTAATTAGATTTTAATACAATAAACATAATTAAAGTCATAATGTGGCATTTGAAGGATTGTAGTTTATAGTCTAAAGTCATGTGTCTTCAACTCTGACTGTAAAGCGGTTCCGTAGAATTATCCATATATAATCTCCTCAGAAATATGCCCAGTAAAATCTGATGTAATGAAATGAATGAAATGCAGTATCTGGAAAATATGTGAAAATAATAATCTTGAATTCTTCTACAGTTATCTTCACTGATATTATCCATATTTTATTCCTCTAGTAGGATTCATTGAAAGAAGCTAAATTGTCTGGCAGTGCAGTAAAGATCTCTTCCTTTAAGGAAGAAAAGATTTGGATACTGTCAGTGTCAGAACAAACCAAGCAGAGAAAGAGAAAAACTGATGAGAGAGAAACAGAGAAAAGACTGACAAGAGATGTCAAAATAGAGAAATGTAAAAGAGACAAAAGTACCAAAAGAGATACAGAGGGAATGGGTAGGTAGAAGGTAGATAAAGAGAAAAAGGAGAGAGAAAGAACAAAAGAAAGTGAGGAGAGAAAGAGATAAGTAAGAAGGGACAAAGATGGGAGTATGGAAAAGAGACGATGGATAAAGACAGAGCAGAGAGAAGAAGAAGATAAAAAACAGAGATTCATAGAAAAGAGACACAGATATACAGAAAAAGAGAGACAAAGATGACAGAAAGGAGTGAAAGATCTATAAAGGAGAAAAATAAAAACAGAGAAGGAGAGAGAAAGGGAGAGAAGAAGTGTGCCGGGGGGTAGGGGAGTGTGATGTGTCTGTCTTTGCTGTACAAGTGCTGGGCATTCTTGTGGTCAGGCAGAGGAAATGTCACCCACATTGGACTGATCTGGTGGTCCGGACCATTAAAACTCACTCATACACTTCCACACAGGAGGTGTTCTCTCTTCTGTATAGGTGGTCTCTGTAAATAATTGATTGGGGATTTGTAATGACGTACTGCTGCTTCCTTTCCAATTACCCCTGACTAACACTAACATTTACTCAGAACCTGCCTTGCTGAATTATTCATAGTAGACCGGTCCTCACTCAGGAGCTCCTATTTGTGCCTCTCTATGGGATTTGGAATGTATCAGAGCGAATGTTTCTCTTAGACAGAGAGCATTCCTCAGCAGACACCACCAGACCTGATGTTGGGTTAGTTGGTTTTGCACTAATATGTTATACACTATTCTACATAGACTGTTATTGTTATTTGTTAGCAACCAACTGAGACATTTTAACCATAAAGGATTTTTTTCAATCTGGTGTTTTGTGGAGCATGATGGTATATGGTGATGTTTGGCGGTGTGTGATTGTGTTTGGTGGGGAATGATGATGTTTAGTGGGGTATGATGGTGTTGGTGGTGAGTGATGTTGTTTTGTATAGAAAGGTGGTGTTTGGTGGAAACGATGGTGATGGAGGATGTTTGGAGGAGAATAGTGATTGATGGAATGGTGTTGGATGATTGGAAAGTGTGTGAAGTTTAGAATCTGCACATTTGATGGAATTCCTTTGCTGGTAATGAGATATGGTTAATATGAATCTGCAGTATGTGTTTGTTTTTGCAGTATCTCTTACTAGCACATTTTATTGGTTACTTTGTCCTGCTTCTGTCTGTGTTGAAAGTTTCCTTCAGAGGGCAGCGAGGAATACAGTCTCTTCATCCGCACTGAATCTCCACCATAACACTCTGTATAAAACTGTGTATAAAAGTCTGCCAGCAGTCGTGGCTGAGCTGCTTGTTTTGGCTGTGAGGAAAAAGCTTACAGCAGAGTGAGCATCAGAGCTCAGTGTTATCCCCTTACAGCAGAACAATCAGGGGGAGAGGGAAAGAGAGAGAGAGAAACAGAGAGAGATGGTGAACAGATGAAAAACATGAAAAATAGAGAGACAGAGAGGTGAGAAAGAATAATGAAAAGTAAAGGAGGTATTGGGAGAGAAAGGAAAGAGATGGAAAAGGAGAAAGAGAGAGGGCTTTGAGAGAGAGAAGGAGAAAATGAGAGAGAGAGAGAGAGAGAGAGAGAGACTGTATGTTGATGTGTAGCGTGTGATGGATTTAGAGAAATATTCCCCTGGGAATAAACAGAGAGTGAGTGAATGTGTAGCACAGGCAGTAAGTGGGCAGCTGCGGCCATTAATAATAGATCCTGCAGTGTGACGATGTCAGACGGTGTAATGGACAGTATTAGCCATTAGCAGGAGTGACCTCAAAGGTCAAATTAAGTGGAGCCGTGTCGCTGTTTCTGTCAACGACTCTGAACGAATCATCTCTAAACTCTGAACGAGTCATCACAAGCACTGAACAAACCACTGCATGTGAATCACAGAACAAATCTCTGTAAATGAATCACCAGAGCATGTTCAGACTGCAGTGATGTTCAGAGGCTGCCTCATCTCCATCATCATGATGAAGTTTCCAGGACTGTGAGCTAGGTTCACATGCTTGTCCGTTTTCTGAACTTTAGACTTAACCATAGACCTTATCAGAAAAACCTCCACTCAGAGACTGACTTGACCACAGCTCAGGACCCTTTTTTTCTCCCAGCAAAACCAGAACAATATGAAAATAATGTGGCCAGTATTGGGCTTAACAGCATAACAGCTGATCATTTTGACTGAAATCATTTTATATTTACATATTAGTGGTTTTAGGTAAATGGTAAGTGGTTTGCTAATTTATATACATATTATAGCACTGTGGGGAGGAGCTATGTATGATTTTACTTTCTGTTAATTACTTATTTTTCTTATTTTCATCAGGTTTCTTTTTAGAAAGATCACTAAGTTTCTAATTTACAACACATTAAATATTGTTATATCATTTAATATCTTGGTTGGAGACGTAAGAATACTGGACGATCGCCAAGCGAACCTATACATATGTATATTAGGGCCGGCCTCTAAAAGTCGGCGAGTCGAATCGTCAGTCAATGACCCTTTAAGTCGACTGGCAACAGTGACCTTTTTTTTTCTTCCGTTAAACAGACTAAAGATTACTAAAATGCACAAGAACTTCACGAATGTAAAAAGACATTTTAATGATGATTAAAAGGGGAATAATAAATACATATTTAAGTTCTAGCTGGGGTGTGACGCATGCTTGCTAAATAATGAAATCCACGTGACAACGTGCGCTAGCAGTTCACCGCTGAAGGCAGCTGAAGCTGTGAAGCTAAGAAACACGGGGGGAGCGATGTCTCAGAAAAAGTCTGGAGGAGGTTTTGAAGAAGAGAATCCGAACAAATTAAATCGAATTCTGCTCTTCATTTAGTAGTAATATATATACTGTGTATACTGTATATATGTATATATATGTGTATATATATCGATATAAACTGTGTATATACTGTGTATATACTGTGTGTATATATATATATATTTATATATATATATGTGTGTGTGTGTGTGTGTGTGTGTGTGTGGTGTGTGTGTGTGTGTGTGTGTGTGTATATAAGTATATGTGTACAATATTACATTTACATGAATGCCTTATGCAGTTATGTATATTTCAAATTTGATTGAACAATATCTCAACTACAAAACACAACACATGCTGGTGTTGCTGGTGATCAGCATGTTAACCCCAATGCTGCCAGTCAGCACACCAGCATCCAAAACACAACAGATCACTGGACATCATTTGGAAACACCTGTTGCCCTTTCCATTGTGTTCAACTAAATGATGAATGAACCAAAAGAAAGGAATGACTTGGGAAATGTCTGTTTCAGTTGATGTACATGAAAAGTAATGAATGTGTTTTCCTTCTGCTGTAAAGTTATTATTTTGTTCCAATGGCGGTAGTATGCCTGCTCAGAATGCTGGGATGATGTCCTCAACTTTAAGCTTAGCATACGTTGTGAAATCAACACAGCTTCTTGCACAGTCAGTAGTAAGGATCTGACCTTTCCGCTTTTAAATGAGATTTGCTTCTTAATCAGTCAACATACATGCTTGCATTATTGATTCAACAAGACAATGCAAAATCTATGTGGATCACAACAGTTGTCTAACTTTACAATCTTGTGACCAGCTAAGCTACCAAAGTGGCTGTGCATGTTTGTAAACGGGAAACCTGTTTATACTTAATAACTATGTTAAGTCTTCGATTATTTATGCATGCCGTTAGCATGATGCTAATTAGAATGCTAATAAGCTTCTTTTACTTGTTAGCTACATTAGCTTCATAGCTCTGGTGCAAAAATAAAGGAACAAACTTCACAAACACACAAACTGATGGGCTAAGGGGTAACAGGAGAGGAAGCTGGGGTTTTCGCTGAACTGTGGCTTTAGGATTTTGTAAGCTTTGTATGTGTTTTTTCTTTGGAAAACATTTGTGAATCAGGCCCCCGTCCTAATAACAGGATTGATTTTCCCCTCTTGGAGGCATAGCATCAGTCGCTCTCAGAACACGGCAGTTCTCATAAGCTAACAATCTGCTTAGCCAGCACTCTGTTTTCTTTCATATTTCATGTATTTTTTTCCCCTCTTCTTTTCTCCAGCGCGGAGTGAGGTCGTTTTTATATGGTTTCTATAAAGGCTGGGAGTTTTCTTTGAGATTGGCTTGCATGTTCTTGCCAAAGCCACAGCAGATGCAGAACATGGAACGCTTTTGTTCTCTATTAGAGACTGCAGCTGACCGTTAGCCAGGAACATACATTAGCGTTAGCATGCTTAGCCTCTTTATCTGATAAAGTCACTCTGGCTTCTGTTAGTTGGAAGAAACTCGGTCTCAGGGGTGTTCCCTCCACAGATTCATACAGAGATACAGAGTTAATAATGAAGAACAGAACATTTTTTGTTCTCTATATTCCTACTCAAGTAGCTGATTCAAGTATCTAGCTAATAATTAAACTATATAATAAATTAATAAACTATAAGTTATAGCATTTAGCTAATGGTAAACCTTTATCCAGTTGCTCCCCCTTTACTTAAATGCAGTTAATCAGCTAGGATATGTTTGATGTTTCTTTAGCTATGAGGCTAATGTAGCAAGCAAGAAATGGAAACGTTATTAGCATGGTGCTAAGTGCCTGCTTAAATCATCAGACACAAACTGTGTTGAGTTGTTAAGTAAATTAATAAGATATTTATTCTCAATTTATTCCCAATTAATCTCAGTTATGTTTAAATTTCCTTTGCATAGATTAAAGTAAGCGTTTAAATTTAATTAGACAGCATTACTTGAAACAAGTGAAATGAATACTCTTATTTCAATATCTTGGTGAGAAATATTATCTTTATTGACTACATTAACCACACCACAACATTTCATATAGTACCAAAAATAATATACATTGCCATACCCTGTAAAAAAAATCTAGTATACATATTTCATTTTTGTATGTTCATTACAGGATTATTGAATTTATTTTTAAGCTATTCTCAACTGTAAGTAATTTGATTTATTTTGTCAAAATATATATAGCCTATATCGTCAGATTTGCCAGGATATTGAGTTAGAAAATCACTTGAAACAGTAGTAAACACATAATTGTACGTTCTACTAGATATCACTTAGGTATAAGATCATTTTACTCAGCATAATATTATTGTTATATTTTATTTTATTAAAATGTTTTTTTTTTTTTAAAGAAAGAGTAATAACTCTTTCATGAGTTAATTATGTCGAAACTGCCGACGGAGTTGAGTTTGACCCCCTTAGCAAACAGTGATGTATCCCTGCTTTACTCCACCTGCCAGAGAAAGTCTGTGTTTGGCTCAAAGTTAATCGTGGTGTCAGGAAAAACTGTGAGTCATGTGACTGTAATGTTTGCAGAGCTTTGTTTTACTGGGCACTTAGATTCTCGTCATTAACAACAGAGAACAACCTTCAGCCACCAAATACTCTTTATTACTAAAGCCTATCAGATACTGTATGTGGCGTACACATATTTTCAGGGTTGTGGGTTATGAATCTTGGGTGAAATCTGGTGCACCTGATCAGGTGCCAATGATCAGAATACCATTAAAGAATGTCCTTGAGGAACCCTATTTAACCCTCATATCTGGCCTGGTTTTCTCTTTGTTTCTGGAGTGTGTGGTATCATCATGTTCAGATCAAAAGAGCTCACTGACAAAGTTGCAGATGCCTGTGAGTCTGGGAAGTGGCATAAGAATCATTGACAAGTGGAGATAATTTAAACCACTACCAGCATGTCCAGAACAGTCCACCTTAGTCAATAACCTAAGAGCTAATTTTTTCAAATGGTTCTGGTGTCTCCCCTGGGTAATGAAAAGGTGCATACATTTACCATTAGAACAAGCTAAGCTGGCACATACATACAGAATGTGCAGCAGCAGAAAGACTTAAAGGCTGTTTAAAAGGAATGCCAGGGCAAGACTAAAATTTCTAATGAATATCTAGACAACTACTTCTGGTGTGCTATGGACAAACAAGTAAAGAATTGTTATGCCATAATACCAGAAGCCATGTTTGCTGAAAACCAAAGACAGCATTTGAACAGAAGAACAGCAGAACTGAATGGTGGAGTAAATGTTACAGTTTTGAGGTTGCTTTGCTGACTCAGGGCCTGGCCAACTTCCAATAATAGAAATGACTATGAATTGTCTTTCACACCAGAGACTGAGGTGGACCTTCCAATAGGTTAATATAACATAAGTAGGGTAACATATAAGTAAATTTACCAAGAAATGACTAGTAGTTGAATGTAATGGAGTGAAATGGAGGGTAGTTGAATTTAAAACTCAAAAAGTTTCCTCAGTAGATTTTAGAAAAATAAATAAATAAAGTCAAATTCTTTTTATTGATATTTGTTTATTCAGTGGTTCTTATATGGATTTAATTAATTCCTTCAGTTTTAAATTGAAATGCCTGTTGTATGAGACAGAAGCTCTCTGTATTCAAAAGGTTCTGTATTAAGTACCCATCCTCTATGGGCCATATAATCTGCTGGATTTATTCAAGACATCAAGCCAAAAGAGTAGGGCTGAGCATTAGCTGGTTTGTGTGTATGTGTGTGTTCGTGTGTGTGTGTGTGTGTGTGTGTGTGTGTGTGTGTGTGTGTGTGAATAGTGACCTCTTTCAGGACAGGGTGACTTTGGTGGAATATGTTTTAGCAAGGCCAGGTTTCCATAGCTGCAGTGCGGGAGGTCTAAATTCATACTCTCTCTCTCTCTCTCTCTCTCTCTCTCTCTCTCTCTCTCTCTCTCTCTCTCTCTCTCTCAGAGACAGCAGCTGCTATCACTTTATTAGACTGTTGTTGCCCCTACGTTGTTGCTCCACCTTGTAGATGTAAAGCCAGAGACGATGGCTAATCAACTGCTGCACAGTTTGTGTTAGTCATCCTAGTCCTTCATCAGTGGTCAGTTTCTGACCACAAATAAAACCTGCTCTGTGGTGCTTAATGTGAAAGTCTGTTTTTTATTTGTTTATCCACTGCTATGATAATGCAGTCATTTGTAAAAGCACTGTAACGTTTTTGCCATGTTAAATTAGAAACCAGCTAAGTTTAATACTACCCAGGGGTCCTGACTGCTAAGGGACTGGGTAAGGCAGGTGCACTACCCTCTGTAATTGTAGATCTAGTGTACATAGAGTAACTGTATAGAAAGTGGAGCTGAATAAATGCTCAGTGAGTGTAGATATACTGTACAGTAGATTTGCTAATAAAGTGAGCAGTGAGTGTATATACATACACCTGTGTATATGAACTTAATTCATGCTGCAAAATGCTTAGTCAGCTTCTGCTCTGATCTACAAACACTTTCTGCCACAGATTACATAACCCTCCCTCTCCTGCTGAGAAGGTGTTATTCTGGGTTGCAAGAAAATGACTTCTTTTCAACACTTACATTTTGAGTTAGCTACCTAGCAATCGTAGGTGTGCAATAACAAGTTCCATTTATTCAGTTTCATGTACCCCTGGAAAAAGTAAATGGATTTTTGTTTTAAATGATAATATTTTTACTTCTCATGTATGTGAGCAATCTACTGCATTTGACTCATTAACATTTAGCTCCTGTTTGTTCAGCTCCTGGTCCACTTTTTACGATTGCTCACACCAAGGGGCAGTTTAATGCACAGTCTTACCTGGGCTGAAGTCCAGGAGCCCTGAGTTACCCAGAGCCTCTGATTGGCCCTTTTTTATAATGGGATTTATTTATTTGCCTTCACCGGCTGGGCCTACCCAGATTGATCACTGGCTTTTCCATTTAAATGCAAAGATTATTCAAGTAAGGTTAATTTTTAAGATTACATTTAATTTCTGTTCTGTACTTTGGTCCATCAAATCACATGCTCCTTGCCACACTCCACCTTCTTTTGTCAGCCCTCAGATCGCTGCTTTGTAGTCATTGTTATCTCCTAGGCCTTTAGTTTGTTATCGGTGCACCAGTATTTTGAACTTGAGGCTCTAGTTGCAGTTAAAACTGAAACTACGACCATTTTAAATGAGAAATGAAAATGAGAAAACCTGGTGAAATACAAAACTTTAGCTTTAGCGTTTGTAGTTTGACCTATACAACCCACAGCCACCTATAGCCCCAGGGTCCACAAGCAAGTTAAAAATAGCCATGCTTACAACTCTCACTTTGTAGCGTTACTTTAGACTAATAGGATCTAAAAAGAGAAGAATAGAATTACAAAAATATCCTATTTTTTTTAAAAATATTCCTATTAGCTAGCTTCATATTTGTCTCTTCATTTCCATCTTAAATTGTGTAGCTGTTGCATGAAACCTATCCCAGTGCTTATTAGGTGGAAGACAGCAAACACCCTGGACAGGCTGCCAGTCCATTGCTGTTATTCTACTCATGTTTTAAAGTACTTTTACTGCAGTCATTATTTCACCCCAGTGACACCGATGGGTGCATTTTGGGCACAAATTTGACAGCAACCAACTTAGAGATTTGCAGGCATGATAGACCAGCTTGCTTTTATACAAACTTAGCTTGACTGTCAGTACATTACAGTATGTTTTGATTCTCCTTTATTTTTCCTCATAATAAACGATTCTCGATTCTATTACAATGATTCAATTCTATGATTAAAACTCATGTCAATGTAAATTTTGTTCTAGAGTATATAAGAATAGTCTGACCAGTTTACTATGTAGCTAACAGTTTAGCAGGTTCCTCCAACAATATCCAGAGGTTAGTTTTGGTCTGTAATGAAAGATGCACTATAAATCAGCACCTAAATTGGACAGTATGTTATCTAACAGTCGAAAGTTTCAAAAATCCAGAGCGTGGAATAAAAATGAAAATTGATGCCTGCTATTGGATTTAATGGGGCATGAGCTGAAATTAGCAATTATATAAAAAAGGCTATTTCAAAAACACACTGTAAGCCCATTATGATGTTTAGGTTGTGTAAAATGACTCGGCTGGTCTCTGTACACTGTTTCTCTGAACTTTCCATTCCAAATAAACAAACTTGGGCTTATTAACCCTAACACCACCCGTGACTTTTCACAGTGGAAAATTCTACTCTGTATACGCAGTTGACTGACGCAGGTTAGCTGACCGCTGTTTTTCTTTTTGTGGCTGTACACACACTCCTGCTGGCTCTCTGGGTGCGGTCACTGTAGGGTCAATATCAGCAGGACTTTATTTCACCCACACACTGCGGCCTCAGCGTCCACCCAGTTTATACCCACTTTGCACCCCGTTTCCGTTGGGGAGGGGGGGACTTTTAGCCCCCAGCACAGACAAACACCATCCTGTCCACACAGCATGTAAATCAAATGCAAATGTTATTCTTTATGTCAATATGTAAATAATGATGTAATTATGTAAGTGTGTTTGAATAATTATGTAATATAACAGGATTACTGTAAAACTACTGCATGCAGCAAAACTATGCACCTGTGTGGCTGTACACTAACGCATTCAGTTAATTACAGTCACCATCAAAAGAATAGTTGCACAATTACAACAAATTCAGGAACTGTGTGAGATTATCCAAGATGAATGGGATGGATTACCACAGGACACCATTAGGAACCTTTACAACTCCATGCTGAGACGTCTGGCATGCTGCAATAGCAAACATGGTGACCCAATGCCATACTGAGAGACACTATTTCTGTATATGTAGCCCAATAAACATTGCCCATATCAGTATAGATTTATCATTATTTATTGTTTCTGTAAAACTTTATCTTCCTTCCCAACAGCCCTGCAATCTTTTGATGATAAAAGTGTGTTTTTTCAGTATTAGTGGTCTCAGTATTATTTTGGACTTATTGCATCCAGGTTTGACTTGGACACTAGTCAAGTCTTGACAACAACACTACCGTCAATAATGTGTCAATGGGAATTATTAAAGCCCCTAGTTTTGCAGTTGCAGTAAACACATTTTCATAGTTTGACCATCTGTACCTTCCACAGTTCCAGCTTGAAGTCTAGCAACATGTGTGCTATTATGTAGCCATGTCTCATTCTGAAACTACTATTAATTGGCAGTTGTTAATGACAATGATCTCTTGATAAAATCTATTTCCAGCTCTTTTGATGCAAGACTTTTTTTTATTACTGAAGCACGTCATGTCTGAAGTCCAAAGTATCATTTAGAAACAAGCTCACTACAGATATCTGCAACATCTGCAGTATGAGTAATGTTAGCACTAAAGGTCAAGCAGCAAACTAACCAAAGTAAAGCAAAAAGCTTTTGAATGTTCGAAACACAGCGTATCACAAACCAGCATGCTGCAACTTGCAGCCACTGATGCTCTTGCTTGACGTCAGTGATGAAAGTGGGTCCGTTTTCATGTTCACTCTTTTATTGAAGATGAAATACTACATTAAAGGTTGTTGTGATTTTTTGACTGAATGCTGACATTTACAGCCTAAGGTAAAGACTGCTGTAATAGTCAAACGTGAATTCAGTCAGATGTGCGCAGACTGTTGGATGGCGCTGTACTAAACGTATGTATGTATGAACGGGCCGAGATTGCGCTAATGTCTTTCTTATGGCTGGACCAGTTCAGACTCTATTGATTTTCTCGGCGGCTAGCTGGCTGAGGATAAAAGTGCGGTCCTCCTGCTTTAGAGTGAGTGTTGAAAAGCAGTGCAGGAGGAGCAGGAGAGGAGCCAGACTCTGGTTTGGGCTGAGTCCAGCTTCGGGACGGGGCTGAGAGTCCTCCGCTGTTTGCTGTTTTTGGAGCGGCTCTGGTCGTGGTCGAGGAGGCGGCGGTGGAGTTTATTTATCCATCGAAGAGAGCGCTTCCCCATCCCGACCTGCTGGACATCACATTATACACCACACTACAGGAATTACTGTGTTCCACCAAGAAGTGGTTCTCACTTAAAGTCTTGCTTAGGTCAGTAGTTCTAATATTTGCCTTGTTAGCTTGTATTGAAGAAGGAATATAAAGGATATAAGGTATAACATAAAGGATGACAGAATTAAATGTATTTTTATTTTATGTTTTGATTTTACACTAATATTCAACAGTTTGGAATCACCATTTTTAATAACATAAAATGTCATTATCATGAAATCTGAGCGTTTAAAAGGCAATTCCTGATTCTGAAAAATAACCATAAAGGGTAAATTGCTTGATGCAAATAAATAAATGTTATTAAAGGTGTTATTAACAAACATCAAATAAACAAACATTACTCACTGCTGCCCTCTAAAGGTGTTATTAACAAACACCAAATAAACAAACATTACTCATTGCTGCCCTCTAAAAGTGTTATTAAAAAATCTCAAATAAACAAACATTACTCACTGCTGCCCTCTAAAGGTGTTATTAATAAACACCAAATAAACACACATTACTCACTGCTGCCCTCTAAAGGTGTTATTAATAAACACCAAATAAACACACATTAGTCACTGCTGCCCTCTAAAGGTGTTATTAACAAACATCTCTCACTGCTGCCTTCTAAAGGTGCTATTAATAAACACCAAATAAACACACATTAGTCACTGCTGCCCTCTAAAGGTGTTATAAATAAACATCAAATCAACAAACATCACTCACTGCTGCCCTCTAAAGGTGTTATTAATAAACACCAAATAAACAAACATTACTCACTGCTGCCCTCTAAAGGTGTTATTAATAAACACCAAATAAACAAACATTACTCACTGCTGCCCTCTAAAGGTGTTAATAACAAACACCAAATAAACATACATTACTTACCGCTGCCCTCTAAAGGTGTTATTAACAAACATCAAATAAACACACATTACTTACTGCTGCCTTCTAAAGGTGTTATTAACAAACATCAAACAAACAAACATGACTCACTGCTGCCCCCTAAAGGTGTTATTAACAAACATCAAACAAACAAACATGACTCACTGCTGCCCCCTAAAGGTGTTATTAACAAACATCAAACAAACAAACATGACTCACTGCTGCCCTCTAAAGGTGTTATTAACAAACACCAAATAAACAAACATTACTCATTGCTGCCCTCTAAAAGTGTTATTAAAAAATCTCAAATAAACAAACATTACTCACTGCTGCCCTCTAAAGGTGTTATTAATAAACACCAAATAAACAAAGATTACTCACTGCTGCCCTCTAAAGGTGTTATTAACAAACATCAAATACACAAATCTTACTTACTGTCGCCCTCTAAAGGTGTTATTAACAAACACCAAATAAACAAACATTAATCACTGCTGCCCTCGGAAGGTGTTATTAATAAACACCAAATAAACAAACATTACTCACTGCTGCCCTCTAAAGGTGTTATTAATAAACACCAAATAAACAAAGATTACTCACTGCTGCCCTCTAAAGGTGTTATTAACAAACATCAAATACACAAATCTTACTCACTGTCGCCCTCTAAAGGTGTTATTAACAAACACCAAATAAACAAACATTAATCACTGCTGCCCTCGGAAGGTGTTATTAATAAACACCAAATAAACAAACATTACTCAATGCTGCCACAGAGAAAACCACAGTGTGAGCAATAAAAAATCTGTTTGTTTTTTTAATGTAATAGTAGTTTGATGGGGAACGAAATGCTCCACATAAGGTCCACAAACTCCAAACTTACTTTAGATTACACTTACTGTTAGTTCGGTATCTGTAATTCCACTGGAAAATTTCTCACTCAGAGAACTGAGAAACAGCAATGCTCTAACACAATATGTAGTTTCACTAGTCTGACAGCGTTCATACATTTTAGCTTAATTTAGCACAGATATGCAGGTTATGTTTAAAATAAAAACATGCCTCTGTCAAGCAGATATTAATAATAAACGCTGTATTCATAATGCACAGTTAAAACACTCTGGGGAAACATTACAGACACACTCGCTCGGGCGGTCGTTCTGTGCAGTCCCTTCGGGTCCATGTAAATGGGAATATTATTAAGTTTGACTTGTTTTAAACCCTAATTGCACTGTAATAAGGGCAATGCTGAATGATTCGACTTACATATAAACACAAAAAGCACACTGTGTGTGACAAATGCTTGAACGTGTTGGTCCTTTAATGCATTATGAGGGGTTGGTGGGGGTGTAAGGGGGATTTAAGCAAGGCGATAAAGACATCATGTCTCCCCAAGGCATACTTTAGCCTGCCACACACACACTTGTCAGATCATGAGGTCATATAGTGTAATACACATATACACTGAGGATTCTAATGAGTAAATCGAAGTTACATATAACATCTGTGATTAGATTTTGCATGGACTGGATATGTTTCTGGATGTAGGCAACATCAATGTTCAGCCACTCTTGCATCAAAGAATTGTGCAGATGGGTCGGATTTAGTGGATGCATTTCCTGACACAATTCTGAAAAGAATTTCCTGTAGACTTGGATTTTTGCCACGGCTGGTAGATCCGTATCACCATACGCTTCCATACACCTGCAAATTCAGCTACTTCCTTCACACTATGACCTTTGTCACACCCAGATGCAATCATTCATTTTTGCTAATCATTAACATCTGCTTTGTGACCCATTTTCCACTCATGGACATTCACTGCACTGCAACACCTCTTCTCAATCTATAAATCATGTCACCCCTGTCAACCTCGTGCAACACCATCTGCAGGAGCCTATAGTAACTGCCAACTTGAGCACACAAGGTGACTCATTTTTTGTCCATTGTCAAAAGAATACTTACACCCAGAAGGAAGTGCTGATGCCAGCGTTTTTCTGAAGGAAGATAAAGGTTACCAGGAACAATAATTTTGTTGGATATTTATTGAGCTACACATTTATTTAGTGCATACATCTTGGTGTGCAGTTGTAGATGTTCCTTTTTCAAGATAAATATATATTATATTATATTATTTCTGTAACAGCACGCTTACTGCTTCATTTTACACCAGTACCCCCCACTAAACGCAGCATTCCAGTGTGTGTTCGTGTGTGGTAGTAGTGTGGTCTGCATCAGTCATGTCCCTCCCAAAGTGGTGATACTGACATATTAACACACATACCACAGTCAGGACAGTTTGGATGGTATCCAGAGTCTTCATTTGTCACACTGGCACACTTACACACTTAGCGTATAGTTACAAATACAGCTCCATCATATTAACTATTCTCCCTCCGGGACACAGGAGTAAAAACAAATAAATAAATTAATTAATTAATGTAAAAAACGTATATGGATTTACATTTGTATGTAAAAGTGGGCAATCCTGGCCAAATTTTTAGGTGAACTTGTAAATACAACACTCTTCTAGAAATGTTAATATACAGTTGTCAGCTGATGGCAATCCAGAAAACTACATAAATTCTCTGATTCTTTAAACCATCTACTCAACAATCATGTGCTCTGCTAAGCAGTTGCCTTAGAACCTGAAAATGAAGCTGACTTACAAAGCAGGGGAAAGAAATGGTTCTTACAGGGGAACTGTGGAAGTCATGCCAAGAAAAGCAAAGCAAAACCCCCATATGATAGCAAATCCTGGAAACAAATGTGACTCAGTCAGTCCAGTAACTGAAGATGAAAAGACACTGGGTTCTAGAACAGGTCAATAATCCAAAACATATCTCATAATCCACAGCGATGTTCTTTTGGAATAGTCCTAACAGTTCTCTGAGTAGAACATGGCTAAAAATCTGTGGGGATATCTTAAACATGCTATGCATGCAAGACAGTTCAGGTTATCCTAAAGGTAAAGTATTCTGTAAGGATAAATGTAAATTCCTAAAATAAAAACAGAGAGCTGACTTCAAAAACTACTTGCAAGCTGTGTTATCTGCCAAAGGGAATGTTACTACCAAAGTGCAAACTTTTGCATACAACTATATACACATACTGGATGCATTATATTGACATCTATATATCTTGTAGTTGTCTATAAAAATGAGCTACATATACACAGTGCATATATATGGACTGGTTGCCCCAGTTCTAATCTATACAGATGCATGAGGGCCTATTGTAGCAATAGGTATACCTTAAAGTAGTTGAAATTATGGTAAAAGTTGTGTGGGTACGTTTGGACATATAGTGTTTTAAACATACAGACTTCAGTGCATAAATAACATTAAGTACACTTACATCCTGTTGGTCTGGTTCAGATGTTACAGTACAGAGCACATTAAAGCTCAGACCCCATTCCAGACCCTATTTGTGTGGGTGGTAATGATACTGTGTGTGTGTTTGTGTGTGTGTGTGTGTGTGTGTGTGTAATCTCATGGCTAATGAAGCTCAGGCGGTGCATGCTAAATGATTGCTTCCTTGCACGATGGCGGAGGGTCAAACACACGTACACACACAGGGAGTGAGTCAGGTCTAATGCTCTGAGTGTTCCTCCGCTATCGTAATGACTGATAATGACACCACAGAATATCCCATCAGCCCCTGCGTCAGCACAACACAGGAGAAACAGTGATGGGTGATTTATGAGCCTTCACTGTCTGACCGTTGTGTCCACCCTCAAGGAGAATGAAATAATGCTATTAACCATCATTATGGTCAGTGATGCTATTAAAGAAACGACATTTTACAGTCTGTAACACAATGTACAGAGGAGACCTGAATATTAAACAAAACTACCAAATCAGCATGTAGAAAGTAATAAAGACACGGTTAGTCTGTGTTCAGTCTGTAGCCCCACCGCACACCACTAGGTGTTTCTTGTATATTCTCAGTGTGTTTATCCCTCTGTGTGGGTCTTTTGCATTGCCTAATGTGTGCGTCTCTTGTACTTTGTGGCTCTTGTTTGTTTGTTTGTTATTTTCCTTTATAGTATTATTAGGTGTAGTGTATGTACTGATGTTCATTCAGGGTTAATTTGAGGTTGCCATGCGTTGGACTGGCGGTTTCCTGCCTTCCAGCCATTGAACCCTGGACTGGGTTCCAGCACTCCCTGCGAGGAATAGAGTGGTTGAGAAGATGAGTAAGTGAGGGCATCTAAGGAGGCACACTCTGACAAATGTATGCTCTTCGAGTTATGAGACAAATCACTCACAGCTAATAACTAATGTTAGCTTGACTCTAGCACACTCACCACACCACTCTCTATGCTTCTGTTGTTTTTCTCTTTCTCTCATTGAGTGGAGGTACAAGGTAAATGTTTCCTATGGAGTGGCCGATGAGTGTAAGCAAAAGGCAGGTGTTTCTAATAAAGTGACCAGAGAGTAGAAGTGCAGGGTAGATGTTTCTAATAATGTGGTCAGTGAGTGAAAGGACGAGGTAAGTGTTTCTAATAAAGAGGGCAGTGAGTGTATATAGTGGACTCAAACAAAAGGGCATCATACGGGTCTTCAAAAACCAAACCCTTTATCAAGGTAATCTAATGCTAATGCTAACCTGAGCTGCCTTTCTGCTCTAAAGCACATTAAAATGAATCAGTCTGTCACTGGCCAAGATGTTCTCTATTATGTTACTGCAATGTTAGCAGAACACTAACTCATCCTATTTTCATAAACCAATGATGCATGAAGCCCGTTTATCACGGAGGCAGTTGGCTAAGAATGGTCAACGCAAAAACAGATTCCAGAGAGCAGAGACTAGACTGATCTGACCACATGCACAGTATGATGGATATTTTGGCTGGGCAGTAAAACTGGGAAACATCTCACTTTTTAAAGGAATAGTCTGAGGAGAGGTCAGATTTAACCAGTATCCCCCCCTTAGCCCCAAATGTAACTGATTTGCCTACAAATATTGGGGATCTGAAGTTTGCTTTCTTAGTTTTTCTCTTATGATACGATATACAGTTGACGTGAATTCATTCATAATGAAACAGCGCTAGCTTACATGCTAATGATATTAGTGTTACCAACCTTGCTAGATAAAGTAAATTATCAGCTGAATCAGTTTGATATTTGCCCTCTCTGACTGAGCTGTGAGTCAGATGTTTCCCCGCCACCTCTCGGCAGCCATTCATTCATGAAGTTGTTTTTTTGTCCTTTCTGAGAGTGCGTTTTGCTCTGATTTTGCTCTTTGGATGCTGCTTTGCATTTTTTAACCATGTTTCAGTCCACCCAGTGGGCCAGTGCCAGTTAAAATAACATCCCAGCCTCAGAGAAATCAGACCATTTGTCCACTTTCAGCTTCACCCGCGAAATAAACACACACATAAAGGCTTGAAACAAACCCTTTACAGTGAGACGGAAGAAACACAGTCATTCACTTACCCCATGAGTCAAATTAAGAGCAGACTCAAACCATTATACAGACACTTTCCCGAGACTAACCTATTGCATAACTCTCTTATTCTTTCTCCCTCTGGTGAGATAGATGTTTTGCCAGTCTTTGAGGAAGCTGTGGCTTTTAGAGATTTAGGGTTTTATTTGTTGTTTTGTGGGATGGTTAATCTGGGTTGTGCTGCATGGAATAGTTTGAGGATTAAAAGGATGGCATAAATGGGGCATAAAAGGATACAAAAGAAAGAAAGCAGAACGGGAAAGATAGGGGGAATAAGACGTTTCTCTGACACTTTGCTCATCTGTATATTCGACTGGGTGGGAAGTTTACATTCAGAAGTTTAGGATGGAATTTACACAGGGACTTGAGGAGACCGGTCACTGGTTGAAATGTGAATGGGAAAGCCTGTGTTGGTCAACATGGCATTTGTTTACAGAGAAAGCCCCATCCTTTAAGGAGAACAGCCAATAAGCATGCAGGCTCAGTGATATTGTGGCTCCAACATGGAAAGCCCTCCCTCTCACTGTGGGTATATTAGAAAGCGCAGTAGCCAGAATGATCTGAAAAATAGTGTTTTTTTGTGCATTTGTGAGACAAATGCTACAAACCAATTTTTTTTTGGGTCAGATTTGATATGATTTCAAATATTTTGGTAATGGGAATTTGACATTTCGTTTAGAGCACTTTGGTCTCTCCTCATTTAAAGAGACAGGAATCAGGTCTTGTATGGCTGGAAATAGCTGCCCCGCCCTATTGGAAACATGGCTTCCAAGTGAACAGACATTGCTTTGATTCACACAAGGTGCCACAGGTCAGCATCATAAGCAAAGCGCAAATGATCATCCATCCAATACACACTGCTTCAGACCCCAGACTACAGTTTGTTTTGTAAGCGTAAGGGAATAATGAATCATGTTTGCAGTGTTACAGCACTTGATGGCATGACATTTGTATATGACAATTTAAGTGTTGGCTGAACAGTAAAAACTGAAGACATAAGAAAGGATTGTCTGACCATGTAAATAAAAAGAGAATGGGTTTAAGGACTGTCCCTGAGGGACACCTTGGGTAATAAGAACAGACGATGATTTATGTCTCTGTTAAAAACATAGCAAGCAAGCCAGGATAGGTTATTATTAATTAGTAGTAGTAGTAGCAGCACTCATGCTCACTGAATCCTTAACTTTCCCACCAAGCATTTTTATTTGTTTGCAACATCATTAACAAAGCAAGTGAATTTGAATTATATTAGCTTAGCATATACACTTTTAGCATAGAGAACTGATTAGACTGTTTGGTAATGCATGTTTTTCTAAAATGATTTTACCCTACTTCGTGTTGTATAATATTACATAATTCTGTTCAACCTCCATGAATTCAATAATAGCACTACCAGTTAAATTTAACACTTTTTTCAGTAAGATATTATTTTATAGAAGTGACCATTAGTTAATTTTTTAGGGTTTCATGGTCATCATCAAAACACTTCAGCAGTGGGGTAAGCCATATGAATGGATGACTGAGGGGTTTCAGCTTGTGGAAGGAATATAGACTTTATGTGGTAAATGATGAGTAAATTTTGTTTTTTGAGCTTCTGTCTTCAGTTATATTGAGAACATATCTTAGCCACTATAAATAGGTTGGAGTGTAAACTCCCCTTTGAGCTCAGACATTGCCCAAACAAGGGCCAGTGCTGATACATTAAAAGAAGAATAGAGTTAAATACAACATAAGTGCAATACCTAACACTCCATAGCCAGTTCTCATACATAGGGTTAGGTATTAGTGCAATAAACAAATATGGCAAAAGGTAAATTAACACATCATCTACAGAGAACATCCTTAAATATGATTTTTTTTTGTTCAGTATGATAGTAAGATTCCTTTTATGTTAAAAACTTTGTGTTTTTTTCAATATTTTTTTTCAATATTTATTTCTGTAACTAAACAGTAATAACTGAAAAAAAACCTTCCTCCTGGGTACAGAACAGAGCGGGCATCAATGGCAACAAACATGACATTGAGTAAGACAGATGTACTGTGGAGGAGGTGCGGTGAAGACAGGTGGTGAGACTGGGTAGGCTAAATCAGCTTATTCAACAGATTTGAACCAATTGCCAAGTAAGCAGGTAATCACTGACTTCAGCTGACATCAGCTAGTGCCCTGAGCTAGACTTGCCTGCCTGAGCTAATGCTGTGCTCAATTTTAGACGCTTCTGCAAACTCTTATAAATAAACACAGTGCCATTTTGCTATAAAGCTATGGAAATATATTTAAAACTCTCGAGAGAATCAGAATGTTTTTTCTTCTGTCTAATATCAGTTCATAATATCGGATCAGTGTCGCCTCTACGAAAGCGTTTGGGCTAATGGGGGGGAAAGCTGTGTAAATCTGATTTTTGGCTGAACTGGCTTCTAGCTCTGTTGATTTGTGTGCATCATCACGCTGACTGTGGGGAAAAAGACAAATTGTTGGCCGCTGCGAGGTTGAATCAGGACAGCGGAGCTTTAGCCGTGACCTCGTCCCAAGATCCATTCCACCGCAAACGTTTGTCTCTACGTCAGCCCTCCATTACCATAATTAGTAGGTGCAGGCCCGTTTGTGCAAACATTCAGTGGCGCATCTTGCTAGAGTTTGCCAAATAGCCCACCACTCCCCCCCCCACCCCCTTCTCCCTGCTATTAGCTTCTTGTGGGTGGATTTTTCTCCATCCTGCTCAGTGTCTCCAGCAGCTTTACGCTTTTTTTAAAAACGCCCAGATCCATCCTAACCACTCAGTGACCTGTACAGCAATGTCACAGGGTTTAAAAGACAATGGCTCATATTTATGAAGCATTTAAAAAGAAGAACACAGATCTGAGCTCATGTTTCAGCAGTTCTGGAATTCTTTTTGGGGTTATATAAAAGCCGTAACTTACCCCTGCATCCTTACCATGAAAAATAAGATAAATACGAACCAATAAACATTACAAACTGAAGGTGAGAAAGTCATCAAAGCACTAAAGTGATAGTTTGGCTTAGTGTTAAAAAGCAATATTGACATCCAACATCTAATGTTACTTCACTAGCTCAGTAAAAGTAAAAAAATTTTATGTCTGCCTTATGTGCATCTTCAATAACAACAACATTTTTAATGGTGTGTGTACCTGGACCCACACTGCCTAAACATTGCATGCCATGATGACTCTTTCAGTGAAGGATATGATTGAAAATGGTTTGTGAAGTGCATTTACACCCAGGGAAAAGAGAGATACTTGATTTAGACTGAATGCCATGACTACTCCAATGACTGAAGAGGTCATGTCGACTGTTTTAATCTGAAATATTTATTTAAATCACAACAGAAAATAACTGAATGAAACAAGCAGCTCACAGTCTCCTAGTTGCTGCTGAAGTGTTTCATGACTCACCTTTGTCATGAATGTACCATATATCTGCCCAAAACTGTATAACACAGCCTGAGTTGGCTGACCTGTTCCATTTGTTTGCTTTGCCTGTTGTTACCAGATTATCTGTTGGGTAAATCAGAGGAGGCTGCTGTAAAACATCCGTCTTGCTAGAATAGCCGGAAAAAGATCCCACGCAGACGAATTGCAGTCTAATGTATGGTCAAAACAACCACTATGGCCTTTTGAGAATAATTGAATTACTGCTGAATAACAGCTGCCAAATAACATCTGACGGCAGGAAAAAAGGTCCAGCTCATGGCAGAACTATGTCCACTCTAGCTGACAGATGACCACTAATGGCCTGAGGAGGTTGAAATACTCAAAACAGTTTATTTTGTAATACTTTCTAATATTGATTTCAAAACAATTTACACTTAACCATGCCCTAATTTTGTTAAAGCTACCTGGGAGGGTGGTTATTTTGTCAAAATGATCAAAACAAATTCAAAAAGGTCAAAACCAGACCACCCTGGCCTTTCTAATGTTAACCTGCTCATGAGCTCTAGAGCTGCATGTGGCTGTGGGCCCTAGAGGTCTAGAAAAAGCCACAGAATCCACAAAATCAGTAGAACACACAGTAGATGATGCAGCTAGCCTCCCTCCCAAATGAGGTGTACAAATCAATCAGGGTTTAGTAATAATGGAAAGTGGTCTAATTACTAACACCCAATGAAACCAATGACTAGCACTATAGCACCCTGATGACATGCAGCATAGAACAACTTGAAACCAGTGTTTTTAATAAATGCACACAAACCAGCTTACATTGGTAAGTGTTAATAGTCTTTTTTCACCAGGGCCTAGTCACAGAAAGAGATCTGCAAGCAAATGTGATACATTCACTTTAATCCCTTTTAATTCACAATGCATATTAAACATATGGGTTTACAGTAAGTAGGATTGGAAAAAAAGCTACCAAGGTAAAACTACTGTAACTAAAGTGATAATTTGCTTACAAGTATAAACCTTGATAAAGGAACTTACTCAGTGAAGAGTACATTGTTTACAGTATAACTCACTGAAAAAACAAGTTACATATTTGTATATCCATTGTATAAGAAACTTAACGGCAAACACAATTTAAAAACCAAAAAACAATAGTTCTGAGTTCTGAGACTGATCACATTGTGCTCTGCTAGTGTAGAGAGAGGGAGAGAGAAACGCTTTTGAAACTCTGAGTGACGCCCTGATGTTTGGCTCAGTTCTCACCAGAGACGATATTAGTTTTGACAGAAGAATTCCACATAAATCAGATTACTGCCTAAGTCTTATAAAACATGCATTCATTCATTTATCATCTAAGCTGCTTATGCTCTTGAGTCACGGTCATAGAGAATGTTGGTGTGCCTATCCCAGTGGCCAGAAAACACCCTGGACAGGGCACCACTCTGTTGGCGACTAGATATACAGACATACACATTCACACGCACACTCACACCTTGCGGCAATTTAGCATCTCCAACTTGCCTGACCACATGTATTCAGACTGTAGAAAGAAACCGGAGCAGCCGGAAGAAAACACCCATGCTGGCACAGGGAGAATACTCAAACACCACACATCCTTTCTGATGCTGGTCGCCCAGGAACTGAACCCAGGCCCTCCTTGCTATGAGGCAATGTGCCCCCTTGATAAAGCAGAAAGTGAAAAACAAATTACTGACCAGAGTTTCTATAGAGAACCTCAGTTTGGCTAGATTTCTTGTGGCCCAGCCTTGTACTGCCGTATTCCTTCAAAACTGTGACAAAATGGCACGTAAAACCATGGAATATGGATAGACACTAAAGTTAACTAGCACAGCTAGCTTAGAGACCCTTCCAATAAAACATACACAGCAGCTCTTCCAAAACAGAAACAACACAGTACCTGTTGATGAGCTAGATTTAGCTAAGATGAGCTAGAAGTCGGCTTGTATGCCTTCTCAGAGTAGAAGCTGAGATGTTGACAGGTTTTGGTGGCATGTATGACAGCTAATAACAATGCACCGACTTTGTTACAGGGAAAAATGTTCTCAAGAACTGTAACGAAAACAGTTCCTGTTATTTGATACTTTCCACCAAGGACAGAATGTAAAATGTAAACTGATGCTAAACTTGAGCTCACATCCCTTCTCACCATGCATACGTTAGCCTGACCCAACCCTCATGTTCACATATCTGCTTTAAAATGTAACAGACAGAAAAAATAACCTACTGGGTTATTCTCCTCTTTGGGAAATGGCCATGTCATGTTGCCCTCTTCAGTCTGAGCCATCTGAGCTGCCTGAATAAGGGGACCTTAAAAAGCTTTGGAAATAAATAGATTTTTTTTTCTACATAACACATTATACACTTTTTCATGATTTTTCTTCTTCTTATCTTCTTGTGGTTTAAGTACCCCACCCCCGACACACCCCCACCCCGCCCACCTCGATAAAAGTGGTACACGTCTGTTGTGTCTGTTGTATGGCTTGGTAGTAAATGGCTATGAGTATCTGCTCACTAGTTCTGAACTGCTTAAAATGAAACCAAAACCTGCATTTAATAATATTTATTTAAATCTGTATTTTCAGTTGTTTTCTAATCACATAATTTTTTTCTAAATAGAGACTCTAATTCTCTAATTACTTTATTCTTACTGAGACTCTCCTTTTTACTGAGGTACAGCAAAACCTCATTAAAAGCTAATCAAACAAGGAAAATGTTATTATTACACTTGTGGGGTTGTCTGATCACATGTCTAAAAGTTATTCAGGATTTTTTTTTTCAAGTATTTAAGAGCTAGTAAGTAATGATTTTAATTCCTGCATGTCTGCTTTTTGTTGTAGTACTGTTTTTAAAATGGCCGGTTCCCAGGCATTACACACGAAATAATTGAGTGTCAGTCAAATTACCTTCTTGTGAAAGGTGATTCGCTACATTAGGTGATTAAACACACCAGACTCTTTGACGAGAGGCAGGCCTAGGCTGCTGCTAATAACTCCATACTCAAGAGCATCTCTTTAAGAAGCTGATTGGCTGAACTTTGACTTTACAGAGAGCTAATGTGCTGGTTGTTTACTCTTTTGAGAGCTGATTGGCTGGACTCTATTGGTAATTTGTTTGTGTTCGTGAGAATGGATTGCTTTTCTGAGAATCGACTGGCTGGACTGCTGCCTTACTGAGAGGCAACCAACTGGTTGGGTTTAAACTTTTATGAGACCGGATTAGTTGGACCCCTGCGTTGCTAAGAGCTAGGTGACTGATCTCTTGCTTTCCTGAGAGCTGATTTGCTGGTTTCTTGCTTTGCCAATCTACTGCCAAGTGCCAAGTGTCATAAGCAAGCCTACTGAAGATTACTGAACAACTCATCTCAGTCTGAGGTGAGAGCGTGATGATTGATGCTTTCAGGTAGCATCATGCCAATTGTTGGGGTAACAGCTTCAACTACCTGTTAGTGTGATTGGCCTTAAAGCTCTAGTGAGAAACTAAAAAAGCAAGCCTCAGACACCAAACATGTCTTGATTGACTGGTTACATTGCCAAGTTCAGTTCAGTCTTCCTTCAGTTTGTTCTGTTAGACCATCTAGTTTGTTTTTGTAAGTTTTCTATCAATTTGCTGCATAGCATCTATGCTCTGTGTGTGTGTGTGTGTGTGTTCTGTCGTTCACTCTTGGCTGTGGGGCGGTCCATCTGTGATGCATTTAAAAACTTAACTCCTCTGAACTCAGCCAGCTTTAACCCTCCACCCCCACTTTCTTTTTCCACAGTTCTCTCCAGACTGCTGCACAACTTCTGTTGTGCTTTCTACTGTCATTTGTTTGTTTGTTTGCTGCTTTATATACATGTAAGCTGTCTCTATGGAGCAGGCTTGCTGCAATCTCGCAGTGACAGATTTAGTAGGGTTTGTTTGAAACTAAAATTTCAGGCCCAACAAAAGGAGGAGCCTTTTTTATTTATTTTCTGTGCTGGTTGCAATTTCATAGTTGAACAAGCAGAACATATTGTAGAAAAGTTGACTGGCCAGAATCTAGCTTTCAGCACAATCAGGAAGCTGATTGTGCAATGTTGCTTATCGCAAATGTTGCTCCAACCTAGCTGAAAGCTGGTTGGTTGGACTTCATCTTTGCCAGGAGCTGATTGACTGGTCTTTTGCCCTGCTCAGAGCTGACTGGGCAGTGTTACTAAGAGCTGATTGGCATAGACTGTTCTGACAGGGTGTATCCTTCCTTCTGGACAGCTGATTGGATGGTCTCCTGGGTGAAAGGTTTTCCTGCCTCTAATTGGCCACCATTGCAGACAGTTGATAGGCCAATGTTTTGCCTACTTGAGAACCGTCTCTTTTTCTTAATTTACTGAGGGGTAATTCACCTGCCTTGTTGAGGCCTAAATAGTTAGGCTCTTAATTTCATAAGAGCTGACTGGCCTGCAGGAAAGCTCAAAGCAGGCTGGACTTTTGTTGTTTTGTTGAGAACTCATTGGCCAGTTTCTTGTCATGCTAAAAGGTGATTGGCAAGTCTCCTGCCGTGCTTTGAGCTGACTGGTCAGTATCAACTCCAAAGTTGAGAGCCAACTAAGTCTTCTGGTCCACAAAAAGCTGTTTGCCTGGTTTCTTACCTTGCTTTGAGATGATTGGCATGTCTTATAACTTGCTGTCCACTTATTAGCTGGTTTCCAACCTTGCTAAAAGCTGATTTGCTGAATTCAAATAGTTCTGACAGATTTCATTTCTCTTACCCGTTTCATAAACCGCATGTTTCTGAAGCTGTACTGTAGCTGGTCACAGAGGAAAATATGCTGTGGTTTATGATATTCCTCAGAATAAATCTTTATAATGATGTTTACCAACTGCCCCAATATGTTTTACATTAAAATCAAGCTGTAGATGCAGAGGAGAGACACGGGTTGGTTTACTTTATTTAAATAAGATAATTCTGAACTGTTTGATATGGATATTACTGCAGTATATCTGATTTCAATAATGCTAAACAATTGTTCCACAATTAAATTCTGAGGTCTAGATATAAAGCATTATAAATCTCATAATGTAACCACTCCTCAAGCTCATAGACCAGACTCTTGCTCTCTCTCGCTTTCTCTCTCTCTCACTCGCTTTCTCTCTCTCTTGCTCTCTCTCCATCTGTATCTATCTCTCTCGCTCATTTTGTGCTCAGTTCAGGTTGTCTAATGGGGATTTACTTGCATTATCTGCTAATAAAGACAAGAATGCATGAGGACAAGGCCAATATAACAGTATTAGCAATAATAATAATAATAATAATAAGAAGAAGAAGAAGAAGAAGAAGAAGAAGAAGAAGAAGAAGAAAAAGAAGAATACAATTAGAACATACAACAGTAAACCACGGAGAAGCAAACGTATTTATTAATTAAGTATTGAATCTCATGGTGGTCCACTTGCACTTTTTGTTGCCATATAGCGACACACTGGCTCTCTCTCACTGTGCTTGTTACTGGTGTTAGCAAAATAAACAAGAACCATATCAGACGTGTATGGGTCGGTAAACATGCTGTTGAAGACAGTTTACTGAAGACGGTTTACTCTTGCCTGATTGGTTAAATGCAATGCAGCAAATCTGCTGAACACAGCGACACAGATTTTGCTGTGCCGCAGTTGTCATGCACCACGTGGGTCCAGCAGAGTCCTGCACTGAAATGTACTGGATGCAGTGCAGTGAAGTTACAGTGAACACTGAGTGTTCTGAAGATTATATAGATAAGCTGTCTCTCTTTCTCTCTCTCACTCTTTCATCACTCTTCTATTCTTTATGCCTTTTCTGTTTTTCCTTCGTTCTTTCTTTCTTTCTTTCTACTTGCTTTCTGTCCTATTTCTCTCTCCTTTCATTGTTTTTCTGTTCTTCTTTTCTTCACTCATTCTTTCCTTTCCTTTTATCTCTCTCAATGCTTCATCCACTTAATTATCATTTCTGTCGTTTAAGCTTTCATTTTCTTGCCCTCTTTCATTCTCTTCTTGCCCTATTCCTCTCTAACTCCACTCTTTTCCCTCTTTCCTTCTTTCCCTTTCCCCTTTGTTCCTCTCATGTATCTTACTTATTTTTGTCTTTCTCTCTGCTTATCTAATCCGCTGTTTCGTTTCTCTCTCTTTCCTTCTTTCTCTGACTTTCTCCTCTCTCTCTCTCTCTCTCTCTCTCTCTGTCATTTTCTCTTTCTCTCTCCCTTTCTTTCTCTGTGCAGCTCATGTTGAGTGCATTGCTGTATCTGTGGCTTTGAAGAATAAAGGCCAGTGATGGAGGGTGAAATTGCTTTGGCTGAAGGCTTGTAATGCTCACTCTGTATTAATTCAGCAGTGTGTGTGTGTGTATGTGTGTGTGTGTGTGTATGTGTGTGTGTTTGTGTGTTTGTGTGTGCGTGTTTGTGTGTGTGTGTGTGTTTGTTTGTGCATGTGTGTGTGTTTGTGTGTGTGTGTGCGTGTGCGTGTGCGTGTGTGTGTGTGTGTGTGAATGCTGGACCCACCGTTTCAGTTAAACTGGCTATGAGAAACAAAACCCAGTGCATTCCTTTCAGATAAGTAAGGAAAACCTTTAAAGCTGAACTAATAATACTGCAACACTTTTGTTGACCTGAGGTGATGAAGATGGAAAGGCTTAGTAAAGATTTTTGAGGTGAGCAAGCTCTAGCACAATCTATGGCAGAAACTATTCCATGTTATATCACTTAGCAATTCAACAGAGTTTGAGAAGAGTGTGTGATGATAAAAGCATTTGGGCCGCCTAAGCTTTCAAATCTCAAACATTACATTAAATGCACAACTTTAACATTCAAACATATTTAAAAATGTATAAATCTGTTATAATAAATGAAAAGCTATATAAAACACATTGACTGTAAATACTGTGATATGTAGTCTATAATTTTCTAAATAAGAACTCCCCACATTATGATATGCCCCCAAACATCAAAAGATATTGAAAAATGTCTTTATTCATGAAAAGATCTGTAGGTGTTCCAATAATTGTTTAAAATCTAAATAATTATTTATATATTAATGCTAATTAGGATCAAATAAGGACGAACTGGTGCCTAGGCACATACGTGATGTGAAAAGTAATTCAGAACATCTTCTATAAAATTCAAGTCAGCTGATAACAGTGCTGACCTGCAGACAGGCTAATTTTCCTCATTCCACTTTGTAAATTGCGTGCTTGGCCTGCATATTCCGCCGTTCTGGGATAATGCATGCATTGGCTCTTCAAAAGACATAGATAGATGGGACTGTTCACTGTAGCTTTCAGCTTTAATCGCTGCTCTCACAAAGCAGTTTCAGTTTGCTATCATGCTTGGATGTAGTGCAAACAGTCAAATTATCATAGCACAGATTTATTTAATGTGACTACACTCACTGATCTAAGCGGGTTGGATACTGACACAACTGATTTTAAGATTTTCCCTCAAAGAAAATCACATGCATTTCCAGTAAGGGAATGAGCATTCTAAAAAAATGATGCAGGTGGACTGCAACCTTTAGGCTAATAAAATACAAAGCTTTTTACACTAATTCTCACAGTTTTACCTTTTTTTAAATATGCTTTTGCTCCTACTTTTCATATCCAACTGAGAGCCCAAGTTTAAGTGAAAGTGAAACTGTAGAGTGTCTGACACCACAATGCAGAGTACATCTACATCTGTAAACTACAGATGGTACTGATACTGCATTCGAAAACTAGCACAAAAAGGGGGTTAAATATGATGTATGTCTGTTATATTGGTAAACAATTAGAATAGGCAACTACTGTATTGGCTATAAGCCAGTGTCTTGTAATCAGCAACATTAGACACTAGATACACTGCTTAGCAAGTTTAGCTAGGTAATTCAGTGCAACTTTACTTGACATTTGGTTAGTGCTTTTGTCTTTTTTACCTTCTTATAGACTACACTGGCACATGTAAAGAAATTGTTTTACCTCAACCAAATAAAATGTCATATTTGGCTGACTAGTATATCATTGCTTTGCAGAGAAAAACATGTATCTCCATTTCTACTGCTGCATCATATGAACACAGAAGCCATCGTTAACATTGTGTGAATGAATTTCTTGATGAATGGGCCAACACAAATAGTCAAGAATTGTTTGGAAAAAGTTAGCTCCATTGACTTACCCTAAAATAAAATTAGGTTTGCCCTCTTCTGTAAAGTTGCCATTTCAATTTTTTCAAATTCTTTAGCAATTGTCAGTCAAAGAATTTTGCTCCCCCATTAGTAGATCTAGATGTAAATCTGCCTTCCTTGCTGAAAAGACTGAAGCTCTTTGATCTAAACTGGTTTATTCTGGTGTGGTGCTAGTTTGTTGCTGGTTTAACTGGTCACCCTGAAAGTTCATGCAGGCTAACCCCCATATGAGCATTCAACATACAACTACTGCTGTTTTAGATGATCAGCCGATGACTTCCATTGCTTTTGACTAGCATATTAGCATCCGAAACACAGCCAACTTTGCTAATTAGCATATTTTATACACAGCACGGAAATCAAATTAAAATCTAAAGGAAGACACTTTTGATTAGCAAGTGTACATGCAGTGGTTAATCTTATCAGGTTACCATTCAGATACAAGTCACATGAAAAGGCTAGGTGTAAACAGGGTTGTGGTATGCATTAAATAGGACGCATGTTTGCCTGTACTGCATCAGTTTTGTTCCAGCTCTGTGCTCTCCTGCCTCTTGCTAACTGTATGATTACCATGTTCGATGAGGAATATCAGCTTCTATTACTCATTAGCTCTATTGGCCTTGTAGCTCCAGTGTAAACCTAAAAGGCCAATTTTAGACACCAAACATATCTTGGCAAATGGAGTAATTTTGAGCAAAGAGGGGAGACTACACTTAAATTGCACTTTGGCCAAACCGTACCTTCAAATATCTGAACTAACAATGGATGAAAAAAAGGGGACAGTAGTATCAACAGGTAAATAAGAGCTGCTGCTAAGGCTAGTTTAAGATAGCGTCCATTAGCAGTAACAGTTGAAGCTAAAATTAAAGCTAAGATTCACAGTGTGCGGTGAATGGGCCTGAAAAGTGCTGTGTGTCATTTCTGAGCTTTGTTGCACGTTTCTGTTTCTGTGCCAGCTCTGTGCTCTCCTGCCTCTGAGACACATATAAACCCGGATTAACGGCCCTGAGGCAGTTTCAGACCTTTTATAGTTCTGTGCGTGTGTGTGAGACGGTTCTGCTCCACACCGCTGGACCCCCTGAGCTAGCTAACATCCTTATTTGGGCACAGCCTGCTTGGGCTTCCTCCTGGATTGTGTCAGCCAGCTGTAATGAAGAGGGATGTGTGTGTTGGGCTCTTAGCACTGAGCCGGTCAGCTGTGACTAGGCGCCAAAGCTTTCCAAAGAGCAAAATTTACAAAGGATCTTAAGACAAACAGAAGTTTATGGGAGATATTCCTAAATTCAGTTGTTAAAAAAGCCTAGCTTAATTTGCCAATATTCTCATAGAAATGTCCCACAATGACCCAAATATGTGTCCATTGTGGCTACTGTTGTGAGGAAGGTATATTCAGGTTTGGGATATAAGTGTTGGGAATGCATATTCCGAAATTCAGCAAATGTATTTTGTTGAAGTTCCATTTTATAACAGCAATATTCAGAATACTAAAATATAAAATTGGAGCATACTCGAATGGCTGTTTTACACACATTGCTAAATCAGTGTGATTTATCTCACAGAACTCATAAAAAATATTATTTTTGGCATTTAGCAAAAGTTATTTTTAAATTTTTGTGCAACAATGATTAGCAAAAATGACCTTTGCTCCCCCACCAGTAGAGCTAAATCTGCCTTTACTTCTAAACTGGATAATTCTAGTGTGGTGCTAGTTTGTTGATGGTTTTGCTGGTCATCCATCAAGTTCACAACTTATCAAACTAATTAAACACAACTAATGCTGTTTTTTCATTAATTAAAAAAAGTTTTTTAAATTTTTCGAGCAACGTTAGACACATCAGATAAAGTTATGTTCCCATTTTCCCCCTCAAATATATTAGAATCACATGAGGAAAGCAGTTAGCATTTTTCCCATGTGCCTATCTTATGTATTTTAAATGTACACCCATTAGCCATAACATTAAAACCACCTCTTTGTATCTACAATCGCTGTCCATTCCATCAGCCCCACATACCATATAGGAGCACTGTGTAGTTCTACAGTTACAGACTGTAGTCCATCTGATTCTCTGCATACTTTGTTATCCCCTTTTTACCCTGTTCTTTAATAGTCAGGACCCTCACAGGACCACACAGGGCAGGTGGGTGGTGGATCATTCTCAGTATCGTAGTGACACTGACGTGGTGGTGGTGTGTTAGTGTGTGTTGTGCTGGTGTGAGTGGATCAGACACAGCAGTGCTACTGGAGTTTTTAAACACTCTGTCCACGCTATTAGACACTCCAACCTTGCTGGTCCACCTTGTAGATATAAAGTCAGTGGTGATAGCTAATCTCCTGCTACACAATTTGTGTTGGTTATCCTCTAGTCCTTCATTGGTGGTCACATGACATTGCCCACAGGATGCTGTTGACTGGATGGTTTTAGTTAATGGACTATTCTCAGTGACACTGAGGTGTGTAAAAACTCCAGCAACAGTGCTGTGTCTGATCAATTCACATCGGCACAACACCCACGAATACCACCAACTAACCACCACCATGTCTGAGTCAATACCCACACAACAACATAAATAAATAATAAATACAGCATGAAAATATCATATTTTCATCATATTTTTATGTAAGCTACTTGGTCATTTTTCATGTAGCATATTAGCAGCCATTCATAATGGTGTGATCTACTTGATGTACTTGGAATATTCTTTTATCTATTATTTCAGTTGTATTATCTTAGCAACTGAAACCTGAACGGAAATAGTGGAAGATGAGAAGTGAAGAAGTGAAGCTAGAGAATCCTGTTGACAACATATTGGAGTAAATGCAAAAGCAGCATAGAGAAATCATGGTATTAAAGGAGAAGAGCGGATTAGCTGGCAGAGGCAGATGTGTTTTTTGTATAGACTTTATGGGGTTTCTTAGAAAAAGAGAATGAAAATCCAATACTAGTCTTTTTTTCTCTAAACTGAGGAGAAATAGAGATACACTGCCAAATGTAACAATGTTTTGGACACCGTTGTTGAAGCTGAACTTGCTATCTGGCCAAACACAACATATCCAACATTAGGAAACATGTGGATCATGTAATCATTGCATGGAGGCCATATGGCCAAAGAACACACACACACACACGTGCACACAGACACACGCCTTTTTGCTTAAACTATTATACACTGGCCATGTGCCAAACCTGCAGAAAACGGATATTACTGGCTGTGAGGTTCAGGGGCCTACTGACTTGTTTATTTGTTATTAGATTAGAAATGAACAGCACAGAATACAGTTTTTTGTAGCTATTGTATATATGCCTAATATTCAAATGTTGTCATTGACTGGGTTGCTGATTTGGAATGTTTGGCCCGCTAATGTAATAAGCTGGCCAAAAATAAAATTCCCCAAGTTTAACCTCCACCTACCCCAAATGTAGTCAATCAGCCATGTTTCTGAAATTTGGTGTGTGAAAAGCTTCTATAATTTAGGCTCTAAAGCTGTATATCTAGTGTAGTGTGTAACAAATAAAGCTTAGTAGCATCTCAGCAGTCACCCTGATGCTACCTGCATGCTAAATCATTACATGCTCACCTCAGAGTATGTTGTGTTGTTAGGTAATATCAGCTTTTTCAGATATTTTTTCAGACACTCCTATCCAGAGCAATCACAATTTCATCACTATTTATCGATTTCATTCAGGAAACAGACAAGTGTAGACTACAGGTAGGCAATAGCATCGCCTGTTACCCATTTACTTATGGAAAGTTCCAAAATAGATGTTTTTGATCAAGTTTTACATTCAGTCCCAGCTTTATTCTTTGAATAATTTGTAGGCATCACATTTGGAATTAATATATATTTACAAAAACCTCCACTTTCTATTTTTATTTGCATTTTATTTTGAAACTATAAATAAAAATGGACACAAGTACATTAGCATGGGCAATACAGTAGTAGCTAAAGACTGAATTTTGTCTGTTTTTCAGTCCATGTTTGTAGTTAACAGTGTCATGCAGAGGCAGAAACCATGTAGGCAAATCTTTCAGAGATTACTTAACAATTTAACATTGGTTCAGGCCTATAGTTTTGTTGCTAAGCTTATGCTAAACCTTCATTACTTGTTAGCTATATTAGCTTTGTAGCTCCAGTGCCAACGTAAAAAAAAAAAAAAAACGGTTGCAGACACCTTGGCTATCTTGGCCGATCGACTTCAATTGAGGTCAAGAGTTAAAAAAAGGGTAAATCTGATTTTTGGCCAAAGTATCACGTTAAGGTATTTGGCTGAATGCGCACTGTGTTTCGGCCAAGGCGTTTTTGATCCGTTCTGGAGTAGCAGTCGTATAAATCAGTGTCCAGTCAGGAAATCGATAAGCCTTTTTATGGACTGTAGTGAACGGAGACACACAGTGATGAACAGTTGTGTGACAGTTTTGCTGACAGAAACTTCTTTTTTGGTGGTGAAGGAACCTCAGCATGTCCCCTTTACTCTCACTGCTAGCCAGGTTTTTGCTAGCTTTAGAAAAATCCTTCAAATTATCCCTGATTTTATGACTCAAACATGATTCTCATGAGGTGGTTTTCCCTAAAACACAGGTTCCCAAACTTTTTTCATTCCAGGAGCCACATGTAGAGGTAATGTTTGCCCTGTGATAGCAAATATTCTGTGAAGTAAGACATTAATGCACCAAAGAGGTACTAATCTTTCAGCCCACTTTTACCAAAGTCATTATGGGGAAAATCTGTCCAGCGCCCACGCGCAGTTATTTCCAGTCATACAACACCAGGCTGCTGTCTCTTTGAAAGGGGGAGAGAAGTAGAAAATCAAAACTAAAAGCCACATTAGTAGTTGTTCTGACCACTGCACATGTGCATATCAGTACAATGAGAGGAGAATGATTGGCTCACCTTATTGAAGGGCAGGAATTCCTTTGTGAACAGTCACCATGTTGAGCGTCACAACAGAGTCATAATTCAACCAGTGATCTATGCCAATCTTCGGCCTTTACTCCTTCACATTACATGTGGTCAACAGATGCAATAGTATACCTTGATAAAACATACCTAGACCTACTGTATGTGAGTTGGGCGTATAGAAAAAGAAACAATACTAAACAATATTTAGGTGCAGCTGTGTTTGAACACATTAGTACGTTTAATTAACATTTGGTTGGGCATTAGAAGCCTTATATAATTCTTTTCTGATCTGTGTTGTCAACCAGATTAGAAGGCTAGCCAGTTCTGTACATAGGCTAATGCTAGCTTGGTTTAAATGTGGTGTGGCTGCAAAACAAATTGTATAGTATTTTGTATATTTTCTAGCCAAAGACAGCCCTCTTATTGCCGGACAAAATGTACTTAAAACATGGTGACCATGCATGTTACATGCAAGCTCACCAGGCAAACAAGTTGTCAGCTGTGGCTGATAGCATGTTATACCTCCACAAGCATGAATCAGTCCAATTTGGCATGGACTGGAAAAGGCTACATTAGTGTAAGCCACTTTTGCATCAAAGAATTGTGCAGTCCGTCTAGATTCGGTGGATAACTTCCCCGGCTTAATTCTGAGAGGAATTTTAGCTGGGATTAGATTAGACTGGGATTTTAGCCACTGCTGGCAGACCCGTATGACCATACGCTTCCATACACTATACTACGCAAATTTAGCTACTTCCTTCACACTATGTTTTTGGCATGTCCAAATGACTCTGTATGTCCCAGCACTTCTGGTGCTAACTCACTTGGATTACATTATATGTGCTTTTGGCACATATAATGGAATCAGTTAATACATTTCAACCTTAATATTTTATACTTGTCTAATAAAACAAGTTGGAATCATTTATGCATGAACATTTGGATCACAATACTCCTCAAATTGTGAAAAACATTCAGTCACTGTCCAAACTAAGCTGTGCATTACAGTGTTAATTTATGTGTGCATCTGTCTTTCAGCCTATATGTGTTTTTAGAGGAAGCGCCTAAGTGTGTATGTGTGTGTGTGTGTGTGTGCGTGTGTGATCTAAGAGTTGTGAAGCTCCATCATAAAGCCACTTTTGCATCAAAGAATTGTGCAGTCCGTCTAGATTCGGTGGATAACTTCCCCGGCTTAATTCTGAGAGGAATTTTATCTAGGATTAGATTAGACTGGGATTTTAGCCACTGCTGGCAGACCCGTATGACCATACGCTTCCATGCACTATACTACGCAAATTTAGCTACTTCCTTCACACTATGTTTTTGGCATGTCCAAATGACTCTGTATGTCCCAGCACTTCTGGTGCTAACTCACTTGGTAAGCGAGGAGGTCTCAGAACAAATGATGTGGTTATTTGGATGAATCACAGTCATGCGGAGGACTCAACAGTGCTGAGAATAAACAATGTGATGATGAGTTCTGTTTAGCAGCTGCTTTTGGCACATATAATGTAATCAGTTAATACATTTCAACCTTAATATTTTATACTTGTCTAATAAAACAAGTTGGAATCATTTATGCATGAACATTTGGATCACAATACTCCTCAAATTGTGAAAAACATTCAGTCACTGTCCAAACTAAGCTGTGCATTACAGTGTTCATTTATGTGTGCATCTGTCTTTCAGCCTATATGTGTTTTTAGAGGAAGCGCCTATGTGTGTGTGTGTGTGTGCGTGTGTGATCTAAGAGTTGTGAAGCTCCATCATAAACACTCCAGCATGCATAAAAGAGCCATGGTGTGTGTTTAAGAGGGCTGAGATCAGAGAGAAAAGCGCAGAAGAAAAACCCTATAAAACCCTCTACAACACTACACCTCCATACACCACCTACTAATGAGAGAGAGAGAGAGAGAGAGAGAGAGAGAGAGAGAGAGAGAGAGAGCAAGAGAGGTAATGGAAGGGGGGAGTGGACATTAAAAGAGTTAGAGAGAGTTTAGAAAAGGAGTTGAAAGAGGGAGTAAGAGAGTAGCAAAGAGACAGTAGATAAAAAGAAGAAATGAAGAGGGAGTAGAGAGAGAGAGTAGAAAGAGATTAAAGGGAGATATAAAAAAAGGAACTGGAAAAGAGAAAGAGAGATAAATACAGTGGGACAGAGAGAGGAGAGAAATAGAGTGGTACAGAGAAAACAAAGGAGAGGGAAAAAGGGAAAGAAGGAAGAGATAGAGGAGATGAAAGGGGATTTGAGAAGAAAAGAGAGAAGGACAAAAATAAGAGGGGGAAAAGAAAAAGAAGAGTGAGGTGAAAATGGAGAAGAAAAGGAAAAAAAGGGAGAGCAAGACAGTAGAAAAAAGGAAGAGATAAAGAGAGAAATGAAATAGTAGAGTGATACAAAGGTAGGGAGAGAGAGGAGAGAAAAAGGGAGCTAAAAGACAAATGGAGAGACAGGAGAGAAAGAGTGGTAAAGTAAAGACAAGGGAGAGATACAGAGAAACAAAAAAGAGACACAAAGAGGAGAAAAGGAGATGAAGAAAGAAGGGAAAGGGTCAGAGAAAATAGAAGTGAGATAGAGAGATAAAGAGAGTGGAAGAGAAAGCAGAGAAAGAACTAGAGAGTAGGAGAAAAGTAAGAAAGAGAGAGCGGAGAAAGAAAAAGGACAAAAAAGGAGAGAAAGAGAGAGGCAGAGAGAGGAGAGAAAAAGAGTGAGAGAAAGAAGAGGAAATAAAAGAGAAAACAAGAGAGAGAGAGGCAGAGAGATAGTAGAGAAGAGAAGAGGGACATTTTTGTAAACAGATAAATAATGGATCCAAAGAGGCCGTTACTAACAATGCTTCTGTGCTGTTTTCATTTCTTCATTTCTCTTAAGGTTGTTTTCTTTTGAAAAAATGATATAACGGACACATCAAGTAGCCAACTCAGCATCTACAGACACCAGAAGGGGGCACCTTCCTGCACTGCTCAGTGCCACTAATTATCCTAATATTACTACATTATATTAAACCCAGAACAAGACCACAAGCGTTTTTAGTATGTGGCCAAAATGTACAAGGTCAGATATTTTAAAGGAAGTCTCCTTAATTTGTGAGCTGGCTTTGCTGGCCTGAATACATGGTACAGTTTAGTTTGTAAATAGTTAGCTGGTATAAACCATTCAATAGATTCATGTTGTTACCTATTCAACTTTGTATTCCGGCTTAAAACCGGAGCAAAAATGATCCGACCTACATTGTTTCACTACTGAAAACACAGATAACAAACGGCAATCAAATATATTTGAAAAGTATCTTTTTGTTGGGCATAAAGGCTCCAACCAACTGACCCAACAGCCACGACTGCAGACATTCAGTGAGCAGTAACTCATCCTGGTACAGGAATACATGCATGCAGATTGCCAATGTCGCCAAAGACTGCAGTGGTGTCATGGCAGACTGTCATGTGGGTCATCTTTAGTGACAATTCCTGTCTTGGTGGAGATGTGTGGAGGCACTGTGGTTAACACCAAGATGAACAGTTTGTTGTCACCGGTTCAGGCAGCTGGGTTTCCCTCCACCTCCACTCCTACCGCGATGTCTGCAGGAACTGTGTGAGAATAGTCAAGCGGCATGGGATGGCTTATCACAGGACACCATTAGGAAGATTCACAACTCCATGCTGAGACGTCTGACATGGAGCATTAGCAAACATAGTGGCCACTAAGAGACACTACTTATGTATGTGCAGCTCAATAGATATTGCCCATATCAGTGTAAATGTATCATCATTTGTTGTTCCTGGTGACCTTCATCTTCCTTTTGAGTAGCATTGCAATCTAACACTTATTTCTGGGTGCAACTATATTATTATTCTATTGGCTATGAATGTAGTGGGATAAGGAGAGTTTGGTAGAGAACTGACATATCATAAGCCCCAATCGCTTTTCTTTCTTTCTTTAAATCTACGTCTTGTGCCTAAAACAGAGTATATTGAAAAAAGACCTATGTAACCTAGACTGTTATATAACAATCCCGACTCCACCCGAAATGATGCCACCAAAACTGATTGTACCACCTCAAGTTCAAGCCAACCAGAAACATGACAAGAGGGCTAAAGCAATGGCAGACTATACATGCAGAAATCTAACTTTGGAACTTCTCATACCCTTTCCAATCATCTTCCAGGACATGGATGATGTTCGTCTTCAAACTAGGCTGAAATTATATTCTTAGTTGATTTTTCCATTCCACCTTATAAGCTGCGACATCATTTAAGGTAGAATGGAAGATTTGCAAAACAAGCCGGCCAGCTCCTACACAAACATCTTTACAATGATCCTGGGCATCTTTAATTCAATGAATGTTAAACTCCTCAGCACGTTTGAAGCTGGACAGCCTGTCAAACATTAAACAATATCAAGGCCTTGTACTGTACAAAGAGGGCAAGAGATAAGCATTTCCACCTTAACTACAATTAACAACCATTAAGTTTCAGTCATGCTGTCTGATTTTATCCCCTTTTAAGCTGGTTGAAGTCATCTTAAATTGAAGGCAACAGCTTAACTTTGTGTTGATATCAAGGTTTACTTTATTTTTCTGCCTCTCCATTTAGACATGTTGCTTTAAGTCCTCCAGTCATTGTCGAGCTTAATATTCATGAGCATGCCATATAAGGCAATAAGGCTTGTTTCATTCTGAGGCCAAATCATAGGTTTGTATGTGGGTGTGTAAAACCGCATCTGGCCATTTTCCACCTCAACCAAAGTCACATATCTTCTGTGTAGAACATCAGAGAACAAATTAAAATGCTTAATTAATGCATTGTATGGCACTTTTAAGAGAGCAATAGAGGGCTGTAAAAAAAACCCTGTGCTAAATATGTCATTGTGTCCCAAAGAAAAACATGTATCTCCATTTTCGACAATTCTTTAAACCATTCTTTACATTGTGTTAAAAATTATATTGGACCAATAGAATGTCTCCAAAATCACTTTATGTTAACTACCATTAAACTCATCTAAAGATTCTATTTTAGGGGTACATATTTTCTATTGACTAGTTAAAGAAACAATAAATAACATTAGCTGTTTGGCAGAGGTGTTTGATTCTCAGTAATCTAAGTCAAACTTAAAAAAAAAAGGTTATTCATATTTTTAACACACTTACACATATCAATCTATAGAACCATCTATTGACAGGTTATTCAGGGAGCCAAAAATGGTTCTTTTATGGCATTGTTCCAAGAACCTTTTCTAGGAGCTTTTCTTTTAGGATTGTGTGCCATGCAAATTCCAGTATTCTGACTGTAATGCTCAGAAGTTTAAGGTCTTGTTTCTTAGTAAGCTTTTCTGGACCTTCCTGTGGAGCTGCAGCTGTTGGGCTACTTCCTCATAAACAGGAAGTCCAAGGGACGTGTTTGTGTCACACAGGAACTCTTTTATGCCTCATAGACTTAGGATTTCAGTGTCAGCTCACTGGCCTTCATTACTTGAAATTGCTTTTTTATGTAACACTGCAAAACAACAGGCAATACGCCAGCACTGCTAGTCCTACAATTATAACCTGTACAACAACATGCATTGCCACTGTCAATACACAACAAGAGCAGCTAACAAGACTAGTAAAAATGATAAGAGTTACACTACATAAACTCTAAGATTTTATTCTATCTAGTTCCGTATCTTATATAGTAAATAATTCATAGTAGTAACCAAATGTGTCACTGTAGTATTGTGTTGTAAATACTAAATAATTCATTGTAAATATTAAGTGAATTGTATTAGATATTGAATAAATCTTACTTTAATTCAATTTACACTCGTTACTGAATAAGTGATAGAAAATTTACAGTAGATGCTGAATCATTTACACTAGTTACTGAATAACTAAATAACTAATAATATATAGTAGCTATTGAATAGTTTATAGTAGTACATAATGGTACATAATGAATAATTTATAGCAGATAATGAATAGTTTTTAATAGTTACTGAATAATTTATACTAGTTACTAAATAATATATAGTAAGTACTATATCATTTATAGTAGATACTATATAATGTATATTCAGTAAATAGTAGATACTGAATAATTTATAGTAGATACTAAATACTATATAGGAGGTACTGAATAATTTCTAGTAGATACCAAACAAGTTATAAGAGAAACTGAATAATATTTATTATTTAGATATTAAATACTTTTGTTTGTCTGTCTGCCTTGAACTTATCCAAGGTGTTTTCTGCCTTTTGTCCGTTGAACGCTGGAACAGGCCCCAGCACCCCATAGGCCCCAGAAAAGTAAGTAAATAATTAATAGCTATTGAACTGGATAATTGAACTTAAAATAAGTTCAATTATCCAGTTCAATAGCTATATAAATTATTTACTTACTTTTTCTGGGCGCCCTATGGGGGATGCCACTGGGGCCTGTTCCAGCGTTCAACGGACAAAAAAGGGCTAGAAAACACCTTGGATAAGTTCAAGGCAGAGAGACAAACAAAAGTATTTAATATGCTAAATAATAAAATATTATTCAGTTTCTCTTGATATAACTTGGTCATGGTATCTACTAGAAATTAGTTCAGTACCTCCTATATAGTAATTTAGTATCTACTATAAAATATTATTCAGTATCTACTATTTTACTGAATATACATTATATATAGTATCTACTATAAATGATATAGTACTTACTATATATTTCATTAGTACAACTAGTATAACATTATTTCAGTAACTATTAAAAAAACTATTCATTATCTGCTATAAATTATATCATTATGTACCATTATGTACTACTATAAACTATTCAATAGCTACTATATAATTATTTAGTTATTTAGTTATTCAGCTAACTAGTGCTAAAATGATTCCAGCATCTACTGTAAATTTTCTATCACTTAATTATTCAGAACGAGTGACTAAATTGAATTAAAGTAAGATTTATTCAATATCTAATACAATTCACTTAATATTTACAATGAATTATTTAGTATTTACAACACAATACTACAGTGACACATTTGGTTACTACTATGAATTATTTACTATATAAGATACGGAACTAGATAGAATAAAAAAATCTTAAGAGTTTATGTAGTGTTAACTCTTATCATTTTTACTAGTCTTGTTAGCTGCTCTTGTTGTGTATTGACAGTGGCAATGCATGTTGTTGTACAGGTTATAATTGTAGGACTAGCAGTGCTGGCGTATTGCCTGTTGTTTTGCAGTGTTACATAAAAAAGCAATTTCAAGTAATGAAGGCCAGTGAGCTGACACTGAAATCCTAAGTCTATGAGGCATAAAAAAGAGTTCCTAGTGTGACACAAAACACGTCCCTTGGACTTCCTGTTTATGAGGAAGCTAGACCCAACATTGCTGCAGCTCCACAGGAAGGTCCAGAAAAGCTTACTAAAGAAACAAGACCTTAAAACTTCTGAGCATTACAGTCAGAATACCTGGAATTTGCCATGGCCACACAATCCTAAAAGAAAAAGCTCCTAGAAAAGGTTCTTGGAACAATGCCATAAAAGAACCATTTTTGGCTCCCTGAATAACCTGTCAATAGGTGGTTCTATAGATTGATATGTGTAAGTGTGTTAAAAATATGAATAACCTTTTTTTTTTAAGTTTGACTTAGATTACTGAGAATCAAACACCTCTGCCAAACAGCTAATGTTTATTTATTGTTTTCTTTAACTAGTACAATAAGAAAATATGTACCCCTAAAATAGAATCTTTAGATGAGTTTAATGGGTAGTTAGTTAACATAAGTGATTTTGGAGACATTTCTATTGGTCCAATATAATTTTTAACACAATGTAAAGAATGGTTTAAAGAATTGTCGAAAATGGAGATACATGTTTTTCTTTGCGGACACAATGACATATTTAGCACAGGGTTTTTTTACAGCCCTCTATTGCTCTCTTAAAAGTGCCATACAATGCATTAATTAAGCATTTTAATTTGTTCTCTGATGTTCTACACAGAAGGTATGTGACTTTGGTTGAGGTGGAAAATGGCCAGATGCGGTTTTACACACCCACATACAAACCTATGATTTGGCCTCAGAATGAAACAAGCCTTATTGCCTTATATGGCATGCTCATGAATATTAAGCTCGACACTGACTGGAGGACTTAAAGCAACATGTCTAAATGGAGAGGCAGAAAAATAAAGTAAACCTTGATATCAACACAAAGTTAAGCTGTTGCCTTCAATTTAAGATGACTTCAACCAGCTTAAAAGGGGATAAAATCAGACAGCATGACTGAAACTTAATGGTTGTTAATTGTAGTTAAGGTGGAAATGCTTATCTCTTGCCCTCTTTGTACAGTACAAGGCCTTGATATTGTTTAATGTTTGACAAGCTGTCCAGCTTCAAACGTGCTGAGGAGTTTAACATTCATTGAATTAAAGATGCCCAGGATCATTGTAAAGATGTTTGTGTAGGAGCTGGCCGGCTTGTTTTGCAAATCTTCCATTCTACCTTAAATGATGTCGCAGCTTATAAGGTGGAATGGAAAAATCAACTAAGAATATAATTTCAGCCTAGTTTGAAGACGAACATCATCCATGTCCTGGAAGATGATTGGAAAGGGTATGAGAAGTTCCAAAGTTAGATTTCTGCATGTATAGTCTGCCATTGCTTTAGCCCTCTTGTCATGTTTCTGGTTGGCTTGAACTTGAGGTGGTACAATCAGTTTTGGTGGCATCATTTCGGGTGGAGTCGGGATTGTTATATAACAGTCTAGGTTACATAGGTCTTTTTTCAATATACTCTGTTTTAGGCACAAGACGTAGATTTAAAGAAAGAAAGAAAAGCGATTGGGGCTTATGATATGTCAGTTCTCTACCAAACTCTCCTTATCCCACTACATTCATAGCCAATAGAATAATAATATAGTTGCACCCAGAAATAAGTGTTAGATTGCAATGCTACTCAAAAGGAAGATGAAGGTCACCAGGAACAACAAATGATGATACATTTACACTGATATGGGCAATATCTATTGAGCTGCACATACATAAGTAGTGTCTCTTAGTGGCCACTATGTTTGCTAATGCTCCATGTCAGACGTCTCAGCATGGAGTTGTGAATCTTCCTAATGGTGTCCTGTGATAAGCCATCCCATGCCGCTTGACTATTCTCACACAGTTCCTGCAGACATCGCGGTAGGAGTGGAGGTGGAGGGAAACCCAGCTGCCTGAACCGGTGACAACAAACTGTTCATCTTGGTGTTAACCACAGTGCCTCCACACATCTCCACCAAGACAGGAATTGTCACTAAAGATGACCCACATGACAGTCTGCCATGACACCACTGCAGTCTTTGGCGACATTGGCAATCTGCATGCATGTATTCCTGTACCAGGATGAGTTACTGCTCACTGAATGTCTGCAGTCGTGGCTGTTGGGTCAGTTGGTTGGAGCCTTTATGCCCAACAAAAAGATACTTTTCAAATATATTTGATTGCTGTTTGTTATCTGTGTTTTCAGTAGTGAAACAATGTAGGTCGGATCATTTTTGCTCCGGTTTTAAGCCGGAATACAAAGTTGAATAGGTAACAACATGAATCTATTGAATGGTTTATACCAGCTAACTATTTACAAACTAAACTGTACCATGTATTCAGGCCAGCAAAGCCAGCTCACAAATTAAGGAGACTTCCTTTAAAATATCTGACCTTGTACATTTTGGCCACATACTAAAAACGCTTGTGGTCTTGTTCTGGGTTTAATATAATGTAGTAATATTAGGATAATTAGTGGCACTGAGCAGTGCAGGAAGGTGCCCCCTTCTGGTGTCTGTAGATGCTGAGTTGGCTACTTGATGTGTCCGTTATATCATTTTTTCAAAAGAAAAAAACAACCTTAAGAGAAATGAAGAAATGAAAACAGCACAGAAGCATTGTTAGTAACGGCCCTCTTTGGATCCATTTATTTATCTGTTTTTACAAAAAATGTCCCTCTTCTCTTCTCTACTATCTCTCTGCCTCTCTTCTCTCTTGTTTTTCTCTTTTATTTCCTCTTCTTTCTCTCACTCTTTTTCTCTCCTCTCTCTGCCTCTCTCTTTCTCTCCTTTTTTGTCCTTTTTCTTTCTCCGCTCCCTCTTTCTTACTTTTCTCCTACTCTTTAGTTCTTTCTCTGCTTTCTCTTCCACTCTCTTTATCTCTCTATCTCACTTCTATTTTCTCTGACCCTTTCTATTCTTTCTTCATCTCCTTTTCTCCTCTTTGTGTCTCTTTTTTGTTTCTCTGTATCTCTCCCTTGTCTTTACTTTACCACTCTTTCTCTCCTGTCTCTCCATTTGTCTTTTTATCTCCCTTTTTCTCTCCTCTCTCTCCCTACCTTTGTATCACTCTACTATTTCATTTCTCTCTTTATCTCTTCCTTTTTTCTACTGTCTTGCTCTCCCTTTTTTTCCTTTTCTTCTCCATCTTCACCTCACTCTTCTTTTTCTTTTCTCCCTCTTATTTTTGTCCTTCTCTCTTTTCTTCTCAAATCCCCTTTTATCTCCTCTATCTCTTTCTTCTTTCCCTCTTTCCCTCTCCCTTGTTTTCTCTGTACCACTCTATTTCTCTCCTCTCTCTGTCCCACTGTCTTTATCTCTCTTTCTCTCTTCCTGTTCCTTTTTTTATATCTCCCTTTAATCTCTTTCTACTCTCTCTCTCTACTCCCTCTTCATTTCTTCTTTTTATCTACTGTCTCTTTCCTACTCTCTTACTCCCTCTTTCAACTCCTTTTCTAAACTCTCTCTAACTCTTTTAATGTCCACTCCCCCCTTCCATTACCTCTCTTGCTCTCTCTCTCTCTCTCTCTCTCTCTCTCTCTCTCTCTCTCTCTCTCTCTCTCATTAGTAGGTGGTGTATGGAGGTGTAGTGTTGTAGAGGGTTTTATAGGGTTTTTCTTCTGCGCTTTTCTCTCTGATCTCAGCCCTCTTAAACACACACCATGGCTCTTTTATGCATGCTGGAGTGTTTATGATGGAGCTTCACAACTCTTAGATCACACACGCACACACACACGCACACACACACACACACACACACACACTTAGGCGCTTCCTCTAAAAACACATATAGGCTGAAAGACAGATGCACACATACATGAACACTGTAATGCACAGCTTAGTTTGGACAGTGACTGAATGTTTTTCACAATTTGAGGAGTATTGTGATCCAAATGTTCATGCATAAATGATTCCAACTTGTTTTATTAGACAAGTATAAAATATTAAGGTTGAAATGTATTAACTGATTACATTATATGTGCCAAAAGCAGCTGCTAAACAGAACTCATCATCACATTGTTTATTCTCAGCACTGTTGAGTCCTCCGCATGACTGTGATTCATCCAAATAACCACATCATTTGTTCTGAGACCTCCTCGCTTACCAAGTGAGTTAGCACCAGAAGCGCTGGGACATACAGAGTCATTTGGACATGCCAAAAACATAGTGTGAAGGAAGTAGCTAAATTTGCGTAGTATAGTGCATGGAAGTGTATGGTCATACGGGTCTGCCAGCAGTGGCTAAAATCCCAGTCTAATCTAATCCTAGATAAAATTCCTCTCAGAATTAAGCCGGGGAAGTTATCCACCGAATCTAGACGGACTGCACAATTCTTTGATGCAAAAGTGGCTTTATGATGGAGCTTCACAACTCTTAGATCACACACGCACACACACACACACACACATACACACTTAGGCGCTTCCTCTAAAAACACATATAGGCTGAAAGACAGATGCACACATAAATTAACACTGTAATGCACAGCTTAGTTTGGACAGTGACTGAATGTTTTTCACAATTTGAGGAGTATTGTGATCCAAATGTTCATGCATAAATGATTCCAACTTGTTTTATTAGACAAGTATAAAATATTAAGGTTGAAATGTATTAACTGATTCCATTATATGTGCCAAAAGCACATATAATGTAATCCAAGTGAGTTAGCACCAGAAGTGCTGGGACATACAGAGTCATTTGGACATGCCAAAAACATAGTGTGAAGGAAGTAGCTAAATTTGCGTAGTATAGTGTATGGAAGCGTATGGTCATACGGGTCTGCCCAGCAGTGGCCTAAAATCCCAGTCTAAATCTAATCCCAGCTAAAATTCCTCTCAGAATTAAGCCGGGGAAGTTATCCACCGAATCTAGACGGACTGCACAATTCTTTGATGCCAAAAGTGGCTTACACTAATGTAGCCTTTTTCCAGTCCATGCCAAATTGGACTGATTCATGCTTGTGGAGGTATAACATGCTATCAGCCACAGCTGACAACTTGTTTGCCTGGTGAGCTTGCATGTAACATGCATGGTCACCATGTTTTAAGTACATTTTGTCCGGCAATAAGAGGGCTGTCTTTGGCTAGAAAATATACAAAATACTATACAATTTGTTTTGCAGCCACACCACATTTAAACCAAGCTAGCATTAGCCTATGTACAGATCAGAAAAGAATTAAATAAGGCTTCTAATGCCCAACCAAATGTTAATTAAACATACTAATGTGTTCAAACACAGCTGCACCTAAATATTGTTTAGTATTGTTTCTTTTTCTATACGCCCAACTCACATACAGTAGGTCTAGGTATGTTTTATCAAAGTATACTATTGCATCTGTTGACCACATGTACCGTGAAGGAGTAAAGGCCAAAGATTGGTATAGATCACTGGTTGAATTATGACTCTGTTGTGACGCTCAACATGGTGACTGTTCACAAAGAAATTCCTGCCCTTCAATAAGGTGAGCCAATCATTCTCCTCTCATTGTATTGATATACACATGTGCAGTGGTCAGAACAACTACTAATGTGGCTTTTAGTTTTGATTTTCTACTTCTCTCCCCCTTTCAAAGAGACAGCAGCCTGGTGTTGTATGACTGGAAATAACTGCGCGTGGGCGCTGGACAGATTTTCCCCATAATGACTTTGGTAAAAGTGGGCTGAAAGATTAGTTCCTCTTTTGTGCATTAATGTCTTACTTCACAGAATATTTGCTATCACAGGGCAAACATTACCTCTACATGTGGCTCCTGGAATGAAAAAAGTTTGGGAACCTGTGTTTTAGGGAAAACCACCTCATGAGAATCATGTTTGAGTCATAAAATCAGGGATAATTTGAAGGATTTTTCTAAAGCTAGCAAAAACCTGGCTAGCAGTGAGAGTAAAGGGGACATGCTGAGGTTCCTTCACCACCAAAAAAGAAGTTTCTGTCAGCAAAACTGTCACACAACTGTTCATCACTGTGTGTCTCCGTTCACTACAGTCCATAAAAAGGCTTATCGATTTCCTGACTGGACACTGATTTATACGACTGCTACTCCAGAACGGATCAAAAACGCCTTGGCCGAAACACAGTGCGCATTCAGCCAAATACCTTAACGTGATACTTTGGCCAAAAATCAGATTTACCCTTTTTTTAACTCTTGACCTCAATTGAAGTTGATTGGCCAGGATAGCCAAGGTGTCTGCAACCGTTTTTTTTTTTTTTTTTTTTTACGTTGGCACTGGAGCTACAAAGCAAATATAGCTAACAAGTAATGAAGGTTTAGCATAAGCTTAGCAACAAAACTATAGGCCTGAACCAATGTTAAATTGTTAAGTAATCTCTGAAAGATTTGCCTACATGGTTTCTGCCACTGCATGACACTGTTAACTACAAACATGGACTGAAAAACAGACAAAATTCAGTCTTTAGCTACTACTGTATTGCCCATGCTAATGTACTTGTGTCCATTTTTATTTACAGTTTCAAAATAAAATGCAAATAAAAATAGAAAGTGGAGGTTTTTGTAAATATATATTAATTCCAAATGTGATGCCTACAAATTATTCAAAGAATAAAGCTGGGACTGAATGTAAAACTTGATCAAAAACATCTATTTTGGAACTTTCCATAAGTAAATGGGTAACAGGCGATGCTATTGCCTACCTGTAGTCTACACTTGTCTGTTTCCTAAATGAAATCGATAAATAGTGATGAAATTGTGATTGCGCTGGATAGGAGTGTCTGAAAAAATATCTGAAAAAGCTGATATTACCTAACAGCACAACAAACTCTGAGTTGAGCATGTAATGATTTAGCATGCAGGTAGCATCAGGGTGACTGCTGAGATGCTACTAAGCTTTATTTGTTACACACTACACTAGATATACAGCTTTAGAGCCTAAATTATAGTAGCTTTTCACACACCAAATTTCAGAAACATGGCTGATTGACTACATTTGGGGTAGGTGGAGGTTAAACTTGGGGAATTTTATTTTTGGCCAGCTTATTACATTAGCGGGCCAAACATTCCAAATCAGCAACCCAGTCAATGACAACATTTGAATATTAGGCATATATACAATAGCTAAAAACTGTATTCTGTGCTGTTCATTTCTAATCTAATAACAAATAAACAAGTCAGTAGGCCCCTGAACCTCACAGCCAGTAATATCCGTTTTCTGCAGGTTTGGCACATGGCCAGTGTATAATAGTTTAAGCAAAAAGGCGTGTGTCTGTGTGCACGTGTGTGTGTGTGTGTTCTTTGGCCATATGGCCTCCATGCAATGATTACATGATCCACATGTTTCCTAATGTTGGATATGTTGTGTTTGGCCAGATAGCAAGTTCAGCTTCAACAACGGTGTCCAAAACATTGTTACATTTGGCAGTGTATCTTTATTTCTCCTCAGTTTAGAGAAAAAAAGACTAGTATTGGATTTTCATTCTCTTTTTCTAAGAAACCCCATAAAGTCTATACAAAAAACACATCTGCCTCTGCCAGCTAATCCGCTCTTCTCCTTTAATACCATGATTTCTCTATGCTGCTTTTGCATTTACTCCAATATGTTGTCAACAGGATTCTTAGCTTCACTTCTTCACTTCTCATCTTCCACTATTTTCCGTTCAGGTTTTCAGTTGCTAAGATAATACAACTGAAATAATAGATAAAAAGAATATTCCAAGTACATCAAGTAGATCACACCCTTATGAATGGCTGCTAATATGCTACATGAAAAATGACCAAGTAGCTTACATAAAAATATGATGAAAATATGATATTTTCATGCTGTATTTATTATTTATTTATGTTGTTGTGTGGGTATTGACTCAGACATGGTGGTGGTTAGTTGGCGGTATTCGTGGGTGTTGTGCCAATGTGGATTGATCAGACACAGCACTGTTGCTGGAGTTTTTACACACCTCAGTGTCACTGAGAATAGTCCACCAACTAAAACCATCCAGTCAACAGCATCCTGTGGCCAATGTCATGTGACCACCAATGAAGGACTAGAGGATAACCAACACAAATTGTGTAGCAGGAGATTAGCTATCACCACTGACTTTATATCTACAAGGTGGACCAGCAAGGTTGGAGTGTCTAATAGCGTGGACAGAGTGTTTAAAAACTCCAGTAGCACTGCTGTGTCTGATCCACTCACACCAGCACAACGCACACTAACACACCACCACCACGTCAGTGTCACTACGGTACTGAGAATGATCCACCACCCACCTGCCCTGTGGTGGTCCTGTGAGGGTCCTGACTATTAAAGAACAGGGTGAAAGGGGGATAACAAAGTATGCAGAGAATCAGATGGACTACAGCCTGTAACTGTAGAACTACACAGTGCTCCTATATGGTATGTGGGGCTGATGAAATGGACAGCGATTGTAGATACAAAGAGGTAGTTTTAATGTTATGGCTGATGGGTATACATTTAAAATACATAAGATAGGCACATGGGAAAAATGCTAACTGCTTTCCTCATGTGATTCTAATATATTTGAGGGGGAAAATGGGAACATTACTTTATCTGATGTGTCTAACGTTGCTCGAAAAATTTAAAAAACTTTTTTTAATTAATGAAAAAACAGCATTAGTTGTGTTTGATTAGTTTGATAAGTTGTGAACTTGATGGATGACCAGTAAAACCATCAACAAACTAGCACCACACTAGCATTATCCAGTTTAGAAGTAAAGGCAGATTTAGCTCTACTGGTGGGGGAGCAAAGGTCATTTTTGCTAATCATTGTTGCACAAAAATTTAAAAATAACTTTTGCTAAATGCCAAAAATAATATTTTTTATGAGTTCTGTGAGATAAATCACACTGATTTAGCAATGTGTGTAAAACAGCCATTCGAGTATGCTCCAATTTTATATTTTAGTATTCTGAATATTGCTGTTATAAAATGGAACTTCAACTAAATACATTTGCTGAATTTCGGAATATGCATTCCCAACACTTATATCCCAAACCTGAATATACCATCCTCACAACAGTAGCCACAATGGACACATATTTGGGTCATTGTGGGACATTTCTACGAGAATATTGGCAAATTGAGCTAAGCTTTTTTTAACAACTGAATTTAGGAATATCTCCCATAAACTTCTGTTTGTCTTAAGATCCTTTGTAAATTTTGCTCTTTGGAAAGCTTTGGCGCCTAGTCACAGCTGACCGGCTCAGTGCTAAGAGCCCAACACACACATCCCTCTTCATTACAGCATGGCTGACACAATCCAGGAGGAAGCCCAAGCAGGCTGTGCCCAAATAAGGATGTTAGCTAGCTCAGGGGGGGTCCCAGCGGTGTGGAGCAGAACCGTCTCACACCACACGCACAGAACTATAAAAAAGGTCTGAAACTGCCTCAGGGCCGTTAAATCCGGGTTTATATGTGTCTCAGAGGAAGGAGAGCACAGAGCTGGCACAGAGAAAAACAGAAACGTGCAAACAAAGCTCAGAAATTGACATACAGCACTTTTCAGGCCCATTCACCGCACACTGTGAATCTTAGCTTTTATTTTAGCTTCAACTGTTAATGCTAATGGACGCTATCTTAAACTAGCCTTTAGCAGCAGCTCTTATTTACCTAAAGTTGATACTACTGTCCCTTTTTTTTCATCCATTGTTAGTTCAGATATTTGAAGGTACGGTTTGGCCAAAGTGCAATTTAAGTGTAGTCTCCCTCTTTGCTCAAAATTACTCCAGATTGCCCAAGATATGTTTGGTGTCTAAAATTGGCCTTTTTAGGTTTACACTGGAGCTACAAGGCCAATAGAGCTAATGAGTAATAGAAAGGCTGATATTCCTCATCGAACATGGTAATCATACAGTTAGCAAGAGGCAGGAGAGCACAGAGCTGGAACAAAACTGATGCAGTACGGCAAAAACATGCGTCCTATTTAATGCATACCACAACCCTGTTTACACCTAGCCTTTTCATGTGACTTGTATCTGAATGGTAACCTGATAAGATATAACCCACTGCATGTACACTTGCTAATCAAAAGTGTCTTCCTTTAGATTTTAATTTGATTTCCGTGCCTGTGTTATAAAATATGCCTAATTAGCAAAGTTGTGGCTGTGTTTCGGATGCTAATATGCTAGTCAAAAGCAATGGAAGGTCATCGGCTGATCATCTTAAAACAGCAGTAGTTGTATGTTGAATGCTCATATGGGGGTTAAAGCCTGCATGAACTTTCAGGGTGACCAGTTAAACCAGCAACAAACTAGCACCACACACCAGAATAAACCAGTTTAGATCAAAAGAGCTTCAGTCTTTTCAGCAAGGAAGGCAGATTTACATCTAGATCTACTAATGGGGGAGCAAAATTCTTTGACTGACAATTGCTGAAGAATTTGAAAAAAAAATGAAATGGGCAACTTTAGAGAGGGGCAAACCTCATTTTATTTTAGGGTAGTCAATGGAGCTAACTTTTTCCAAGCAATTCTTGACTATTTGTGTTGGCCCATTCATCAAGAAATTCATTCACACAATGTTAACGATGGGCTTCTGTGTTCATATGATGCAGCAGTAGAAATGGGAGATACATGTTTTTCTCTCTGCAAAGCAATGATATTATACTAGTCAGCCAATATGGACACCTTATTTGGTTGAGGTAAGACAATTTCTTTACATGTGCCAGTGTAGTCTATAAGAAGGTAAAAAAAGACAAAAGCACTAAACCAAATGTCAAGTAAAGTTGCACTGAATTACCTAGCTAAAACTGCTAAGCAGTGTATCTAGTGTCTAATGTTGCTGATTACAAGACACTGGCTTATAGCCAATACAGTAGTTGCCTATTCTAAATTAGTTTACCAATATAACAGCACATTTACATCATATTTAACCCCCTTTTTGTGCTAGTTTTCGAAATGCAGTAAATCAGTACCATCTGTAGTTTACAGATGTAGATGTACTCTGCATTGTGGTGTCAGACACTCTACAGTTTTTTCACTTTCACTTAAACTTGGGCTCTCAGTTGGATATGAAAAAGTAGAGCAAAAGCATATTTAAAAAAAAGGTAAAAACTGTGAGAATTAGTGGTAAAAAAAGCTTTGTCATTTTATTAGCCCTAAAGGGTGTCAGTCCAACCTGTCATCAACCTTTTTTAGGAATGCCCTCTTTCCCTTTATCTGGGAAATTGCATGTGGATTTTCTTTGTAGGGAAAAATCGTAAAATTCAGTTTTGTGTCAGTATCAAAAACCCGCCTTTTAGCATCACGTTGAAAGCTGTAGGTCAAACGATTAAAATAAATCTGTGCTATGATTAAATTTGGGACTGTTTTTTGCACTACATCCCCAAAGGCTAATGATAGCAAACTGAAAACTGGCTTTGTGAGGAGAGCAGCGATTTTTTTTTTTTAAAAAAAAAAAAAAAAGCTGAAAAAGCTACAGTGGTACACAGGGCCCAATCTAATCTATGGTCCCCCTTTTTGAAGAGGCCAATGCATGCATTAATCCCAAACACGGCTGGAACTTGGCAGGGCCAAAGGCACGCAATTTTACAAAGGGTTGAATGAGGAAAATTTAGCTTCGTTATGCCAGGGTCGCAGCATGTTATTTTAGGCTGGACTCTCGAAGTTTTATAGAAGATGTTTCTGAATTACTTTTTCACATCAACCCGTATGTGCTTTTTTAGGCAAGGGCCTTGCACAGTTCGTCTTTAATTTGGATCCTAATTAAGCATTAATATATAATAATTATTAGAGATTTAAAACAAAATTATTGGAAACACCTACAGATCTTTTCATGAATAAAGACCATTTTTCATATATCTTTTGGATGTTTGGGGGGCATATATAAAAATGTCGGGGGAGTTCTTAATTTAGAAAAATATTAGACTAAATCTCCCACAGTATTTACAGGTCCAATGTTGTTTATTATAGCTTTTTCAGTTTATTTATAAAAAATTTAACAGATTTATACATTTTAAATATGTTTTTGAATGCTTAAAGTTTGTGCAATTTAATGATAAATGTTTGAGATTTGAAGCTTAGGCCCCGGCCAAAATGCCTTTTTTATCATCCACCACTACTTCTTTCTCAAAACTCTGGTTGAAATTTGCAAAAGTTGATTTAAACATGGAAATAGTTTTCTTGCCATAGATTGTTGCTCAGAAGCTTGCTCACCTCAAACAAATCTTTTACTAAGCCCTGTCCTATCTTCACACCCTCAGGTTCAACAAAAAAAGTGTTTGCAGTATTATTTAGTTTTTTTTCAGCTTTCAAAGGGTTTTTCCTTACTTTCTATGAAAGGAATTGCACTGGGTTGTGTTTCTCATAAGCCAGTTTTCACAACTTTGAAACGGTGGGGTCCAAGGAAATTTCACCACAACACACACCACACACGCTACACGCCACCCCACAACCCACACAACACACACCAAACATGCAAAGAGAAACAAACAACACACACACACACAAAAAACCACGCACACACAAAACCACAAACAACCACACACATACCCACCACACACAAACCACATACTACACCCACCACACTGCTGAAAATTAATAACAGAGTTGAGGCCATTACAAGGGCCTTCATGCCACAGCAATTTTTCACCCTCCCATCACTGGGCATTTATCTTTCAAAAGGCCACCAGATAACAGGCAATGCACTCAACATGAAGTGCACCAGAGAAAAAAAGAACGGAGAGAGGAAAGAGAAAATGACAGAGAGAGGACGGAGAGAGAGAGAAGAGAGAGGAAGAAAGTCAGAAGAAAGAAGAAAAGAGGAGAGAAAAACGAAAACAGCGGATTAAGATAAGCAGAGAAGGAAAAGACCAAAAATAAGGTAAGGAACCATGAGAGGAACCAAAGGGGAAAGGGAAAGAAAGTAAAAGAGGGAAAAGAGTGGAGTTTTAGAGAGGAAAAAGGGGCAAGAAGAGAATGCAAAGGAGGGCAAAGAAAAATGAATAGCTTTAAAACGACAGAAAATGATACTTTAAGTGGGGATGACGCAGTGAGAGGGATAAAAAGAAAAGGAAAGAATGAGTGAAGGAAAAGAAGGACGAAAAAAACAATGGAAAGGAGAAGAGAAATAAGGACAGAAAGCAAGGTAGGAAAGAAAGAAAGAAAAGAAAAAGAGACGAAGGAAAAACCAGAAAAGGCATTAAAGAATTAGAAGAGTGATGAAAGAGTGAGGAGAGGAGGAGAGGAGAAAAGAGAGGGGCAGCTTATCTAATATAATCTTCAGGAAACACTCAGTGTTTCCACTGTAAACCTTCCACTGCACTGCAATCCAGTACATTTCAGTGCAGGGGACTCTGCTGCTGGACCCACGTGGTGTCATGACAAAACTGCGGCACAGGCAAAATCTGTGTCGCTGTGTTTTTCCAGCAGATTTGCTTGCATTTTGCAATTTTTTAACCAATCAGTGCAAAGGAGTAAAAAACCCGTCTTCAGGTAAAATGGTTTCTTTCAACACAAGAGCATGGTTTTATCCCGAACCCATACAACGTCCTGATACTGTTTCTGTGTTTTTATTTTTGCTAACAACCAAGTAACAAAGCACAGTGGAGAGAGGAGCCAGTGTGTCGCCCCGCTATATGGCAACAAAAAAGTGGCAAGTGGACCACCATGAGATTCAATACTTAATTAATTAAATACGTTTGCTTGCTTCTCCGTGGTTTTACTGGTTGTAATGTTCTAATTGTATCCTTCTTCTTTTTCCTTCTTCCTTCCTTCCCTTTCTTCTTCTTCTTTCTTCTTCTTTATTATTCGTATTATTATTATTATTATTGCTAATACTGGGGTTATATGGGGCCTTGTTCCTCATGCATTTCCCCTTTTGTTCTTTATTATCAGATTAATGCAAGTTAAATCCCCATAGAACAAAACCTGAACTGGAGCACAAAATTGACGGAGAGAGAGATAGGATACAGGATGGGGAGAGGAGCAAGAGAGAGGAGAAAGGGCGGAGTGAGAAGAAGAGAGGACAAGCGCCAGAGAAGCAAGGAGTCTCTGGTCCTATGAAGCTTGAAGAGAACTTAGTGGTACACATTATGAGGATTTATATGGCTTTCTATCTGGACCTCAGAATTTTAATTGTGGAAACCAATTGTTTTATGCATTATTGAAACAGAATTATATACTGCAAAGAATAATCCATATCAAAAAAACCAGTTTCAGAATTATCTTTATTTAAATAAAGTAAACCAAAAAAAAACCGTGTTCTTCCTTCCTTCTGGCATCTACAGCTTGAGATTTAATGTTAAAACATTAATTGGGCCAGTTGGTAACATCATTCATTATTAAGATGTATTTCTGAGGGAATATCATTAAAACACCACAGCATATTTTTTCCTCTGTGGGACCAGCTACAGTTTACAGCTTCCAGAAAACAGCGGTTTATGAAAACGGGTAAGAGAAATGAAAATTTGGTCAGAAAAACACTATTTGAATCCAAAGCAAATCCAAGGCTTTTAGCAAGGCCTGGAAAACCAGCTAAATAAGTGGACAAGGGCAAGTTTATATAGGGACACCAAAATTCATTCCTCAAAGCAAGGTAAGAAAAACCAGGGCAAACAGCTTTTTTGTGGACCAGACGGACTTAGTTTTGGCTCTTCAACTTTTTGGAGTTGATAGCTGGGACCAGTCAGCTTTTCAACGCACTGCAGGAGAGCCTTTGCCCAATCACCTTTTTAGCCATGACAAGAAAAATGGCCAAATGAGTTTTCTCAAACAAACAAACAACACAAGTCCCAGCATGCTGTGAGTGCTTTCCCTGCAGGCCCAGTTCAGCTCTTATGAAAAACAATTAAGAGGGCCTAACTATTTAGGCCCTCAACAAGGCAGGTGGCATTTACCCCTCAAGTAAAAATTAAGGAAAAAAGAGGACGGTTCTTCAAGTAGGGTGGGGGGGGGGGGCGGCAAAACACTTGGCCTATTCAACTGTCCCGCAATGGGTGGCCCAATTAGAGGCAGGAAAACCCTTTCACCCAGGAGACCATCCAATTCAGCTTGTCCCAGAAGGAAGGATACACCCTGTTCAGAACAGTCAGTCCTATTTGCCAAATCAGCTATTCTTAGTAACACTGCCCGTCAGCGATCGCGAGCAGGGGAAGAAGACAGTCAATCATCTCCTGGCAAAGATGAAGTTCAAACAAAGCAACCAGCTTTTTTCGCCTAGGTTGGGAGGGCAACATTTTGCGATAAAGCAAACATTGCACATATCAGCTTCAGGATTGCTGCCCTTGAAAAAGCTGATTCTGGCCCAGTTCAACTTTTTTCTACAATTATGTTCTGCTTTGTTCCAAACTATGGGAAATTTGCAACCAGCAACAGAAAAATAAATAAATAAACAAACAACAAAAAAAAGGCTCCCTCCTTTTTGTTGGCCTTGAAATTTTTAGTTTCAAAAACAAACCTTACTAATCTTGTCACTGCGGGAGAGGTGCCAGCCAAGGCCTTGGCTCCATAGAGACAAGCTTACATGTTGTAGCTAAAAAGCAGCAAAGAAAAACAACAAATTGACAGTAGGAAAGCCACAAACAGGAAGTTGTGGCAGCAGTGTCTGGAGGGAGAAACCTGTGGGAAAAAAGAACGTGTGGGGTGGAAGGTTAAAAGCTGGCTAGAAGTTCAGAGGGAAGTTACTTTTTTTTTAATGCATCCACAGATGGGTAAACCGCCCCCACAGCCAAGGCGTGAACGACAGAAACACACACACACACCACCCCACACAGAAGGCATAGATGCTCTGCAGGCAAATTGGATAGGAAAAACTTACAAAAAACAAAAAACTAGATGGTCCCCCCTACAGAACACAAACTTGAAGGGAAGACTGGAAACTGAAACTTGGGGCAATGTAAAAACCAGTCCCAATCAAGAACATTGTTTGGTGTTCCCTGAGGCTTGCTTTGTTTAGGTTTCTTTTCCACTAGAGCTAGGTGCCAATCACACTAAGCACGGTAGTTGCAAGATGTTGTGACCCCAAAAATAAACAATTTGGCATTGATGCTTACCTGGAAAGGCAATCAAGTCATCCACGGCTCTCACCTTCACGGGGGGACTGAGATGGAAGTTGTTCAGTAATCGTCAGGTAGGCTGTTATTGGGGGGGGGGTACCACTGGGGCACTTTGGCTAGAGGATTGGCAAAAGCAGGAAAAGCACAAATCAGCTCTCAGGGGAAAAAGCAAGAGAATCAGTCAACCTAAGCTCTTAGCAACGCAGGGGTCCAAACTAAATCCGGGTCTTCATTAAAACTTGATAAACCAAAACTAGTTTGGTTTTTGCCTATCAGTCAAGGCGGCCAGTCAAGCAGGTCCGATTCTCCAGAAAAGCAAAATACCATTACTCACGGAACACAAAAGAAATTAAACAAAAAGAGGGTCCCAAAAGAGTAAAACAACCAGCACAATTAGCTCTCTTGTAAAGTTCAGAGTTCCAGCAATCCAGCTTCTTACAAGGGGAGATGCTCTTGAGTATGGGACGTTTATTAAGCAGGTAGCTTAGGAGGCTGGGCCTCTCGTCAAAGAGTCCCTGGTGTGTGTTTAATCCACCTCAATGTAGCGAAAGTCCACTTTTCCACAAGGAAAGTTAATTGAACTGACACTCCAATTATTTTGTGTGTGTAATGGGCCTTGTGGACCGGCCATTTTTAACAAACAGGTACTACAAACAAAAAGCAGACATGCAGGAAATGAAAACATCAACTTACTTTACTAAGCCTCTTAAAATACTTGCAAAAAAAAAAATCCTGGAATAAACTTTCAGGACATGTGATCAAGGGGGGACAAACCACAAAAGTGTAATAATAATCAGTTTCCTTGTTTTGATTTTTGCTTGTACTTGAAGGGTTTTGGCTGTAACCTCCAGTAAAAAAGGAGAGTCCCCTTCCAGTAAAGAAATAAAGTAATTAGAGGAATTAGAGTCTCTCTATAGAAAAAAATTTACTGTGATAGAAAAAAAAAAACAACTGAATATACAGATTTAAAAATAAAAAATTATTAAAAAAATCCAGGTTTTTGGTTTCAATTTTAAGCAGTTTTCAGAAACTAGTGAGCAGATACTCTTAGCCATTTACTACCAAGCCCATACAACAGGGGGACCACAAACAGATGGTACCCACTTTTATCGAGGTGTGGGGCGGGGTGGGGGTGGGTCGGGGGGGGGGTAACTTCACCCACAAGAAGATAGAAGAAGAAAAAAAATCATGAAAAAAGGTGGTATAATGTGTATGTTTTATGAAGAAAAAAAAATCTATTATTGTCCAAAAGGCTTTTTAAGGGTCCCCTTTAATTAAGGCAGCCTTCAAGATGGCCTCCAGACCTGAAGAGGGCAAACATGGACATGGCCATTTCCCAAAGAGGGAGGAAAACCCAGTAGGCCTAATTTTTTTCTTGTCCCCTGTTACATTTTAAAGGCAGATTATGTGAAACATTGAGGGTTGGGTCAGGCTAACGTATGACATGGTGAGAGAAGGATGGTGAAAGCTCAAGTTTAGCACCCAGTTTACATTTTTCACCATTCTGTCCTTGGTGTGAAAAAGTATACAAATACCAGGAAAAACAAACGGTTTTTTTCATACAAGGTTTCTTGAGAAACCATTTTGCCTGTAAACAAAAGGTCGGTTGCATTGGTTATTAGCTGTCCATTACATGCCAACAAAAACTGTCAAACATCTCTAGCGTTCTTACCTCCTGAGAAGGCATACAAGCCGACTTCTAAGCTCATCCTAAGTAAAATCTAAAGCTCCATCAACAGGTACTGTGTTGTGTTTCTGTTTTGTTTGGAAGCGCTGCTGTGTCTGTTTTTTTTAATTGGAAGGGTCTCCTAAGGCTAGCTTTGCTAGTTTAACTCTTAGTGGTCTTATCCATAATTCCATGGTTTTTACAGTGCCCATTTTTGGTTCACAGGAGGGGTTTTGGGGGGGGGGGGGGGGAAGGAATTCCGGCCCAGTTACAAGGCTGGGCCACAAGAAATCTTAGCCAAACTGAGGACTCTATTAGGAAAAAACTCTGGTCAGTAATTTGTTTGTTTTTCACTTGCTTGCTTTATCAAGGGGGGCAACCATTTGCCTCATAGCAAGGAAGGGCCCCCTGGGTTCAGTTCCTGGGCGGGACCCAAGGGCATCAGGAAAGGATGTTGTGGTGGTTTGAATAAGTTCTTCACTGTGGCCAGCATGGGGGTTTTCTTTCCGGCTTGGTGCTCCGGGTTTCTTTCTCCAGTCCATGGAATTACATTGTGGTGCATGGCAAGGTGGGAGATGCTAAAAAATTTTTTTTGACCGCAAGGTGTGGAGTGTGCGGTGTTGAATGGTTGTTTATGTCTGTATGATCTAGTCGCCAAAAACTAGGAAGTGGTGCCCCTGTCCCAGGTGGTGTTTTTTTCTGGCCCACTGGGATAGGCCAACCAACAATCTATATGGGACCGTGACCCTCAAGAGCATAAGGCAGCTTTAGAATGATAAATGAATGGAAATGCATGGGTTTTATTAAGACGTAGGCAGTAATATGGATTTATGTGGAATTCCTTCTGTCAAAAACTAATATCGTCTGCTCCTTTGGTGAGAAAAACTGAAGCCATAACATCTAGGGGGCGTCCACTCCAGAGGTTTCCAAACAAAGCGTTTCTCTCTCCCTCTCTCTACAACATCAACGCAGAGCAACAATGTGAAAATCAGTCACATTCAGAAACTCAGAACTATTGTTTTTTGGTTTTTTAAATTGTGGTTTGCCGTTAAGTGCTCTTATACAATGGATATACAAAATATTGTAAAACTTGGAATTTTTCAGTGGGAGTGTATACAGTAAACCAAATGTACTTTTCCCATGGAGTAGGGTTCCTTTTTATCAAGGTTTATAATACTTGGTGCAAGCAAAACTTTAATCAACAGTTAGTGACAGAGTTTTACTCGGTAGCTTTTTTCTCCAAAATCCTACTTACTGTAAAAACCCATATGTTTTTATATGGCATTGGTGAATTAAAAAGGGATTTAACGTGGAAAATGTATCACATTTGCTTTGCAGTGATCTCTTTTCTGTGACTTAGGCCCATGGTGAAAAAGTGCCTATTAACACTTACCAATGTTTAAAAAACTGGTTTGTGTGGGTGGCATTATGTAAAAAACACTGGTTTTTTTCAAGTTGTTTCCTAATTGCTGCAATGTCCCCATCAGTGTGCTAATAGTGGGCTTAGTCCATTGGTTTCATTGGGCTGTGTTAGTAATTAGACCCACTTTCCATTTATTACTCAACCCTGGATTGATGATTTGTACCAACCCTCAATTTGGGAGGGAAGGCCTAGCTGCCAATCATCTTTTTACTGTGGTGTTTCTACTGAATTTTGTTGGAGTTGTTACTGTGGCTTTTTTTCTAGGACCCTCCTAGTGGCCACAAATGCCCACAATGCAGCTCTAAAACAGAGCTCATGAGCAGGTTTAACATGAGAAAGGCCCAGGGTGGTATGGGTTTTGACCTTTTGAATTTTGTTTTGTGATCAATATTTTGACAAAAAGTAACCACCCCCTCCAGGTTAGCTTGGGAACAAAATTTTTAGGGCCATGGTTAAGTGTAAATTGTTTTGGAAATCAATATTAGAAACGTAAATTACAAAATAAACTGTGTTTTGAGTTGATTATTTCAAACCTCCTCAGGCCCATTAGTTGGGTCAAAATCTGTCCAGCTAGAGTGGGACATTATTTCTTGCCATGAAAGCTGGGACCTTTTTTGCCTGCCGTCAGATGTTAATTTTGGCAAGCTGTTATTCCAAGCAAGTTAAATTCAAATTATTCCTCAAAAGGCCATAGTTGGTTGTTTTTTGACCATACAGTTAGGGACGGCAATCGTTCCTGCGTGGAGGATCTTTTTTTCCGGCTTATTTCTAGCAAGACCGTGATGTTGTTTATTACAGCAGCCTCCTCTGTATTTACCCAACAAGCTTAATCTGGTAACACACAGGGCAACGCAAACAAATTGGCACAGGTTCAAGCCAAACAGGGCCCTGTGTTATTTTACAAGTTTTGGGCAGGATATATAGTACATCATGACAAAAAGGGGTCATGAAAAAACACTTCAGCAAAGCAATCTAGGGAGGGGGGGACTGTGAGCTGCTTGTTCTTCATTCCCAAGTTAGATTGTTCTGTGTGTGATTGTAAATAAAATATTTCAGATTAAAAACAGTCCCGACATGACCTGCCTTCAGTCATTGGACGTAGGTCATGGGGCATTCAGGTCTAAATCCAAGTATCTCCTCTTTTCAAAAAACCTGGTGTTTGTAAAATGCACTTCACAAACCATTTTTCAACTCGTATCCTTCACTGAAAGCGTTCATTCTATGGGCATGCAAATGTTTAGGCAGTGGTGGGGGTCCACGGTACACCCAACACCCATTAAAAATGTTTGTTGTTATTTGAAGATGCACATAACGGCCAGGGACCATTAAAATTTTTTACTTGTTTACTGGAAGCTAGTGACGTAAAAACAATTAGATGTTGGGATGTCAATTATTGCTTTTAACACTAAGCCCAAACTACACGTTTTAGTGCTTTTGATGACTTTTTCTCACCTTCAGTTTTGTAACTGGTTAATTATTGGTTTTTCGTATTTATCTTATTTTCATGGTAAGGAAATAGCCAGGGTAAGTTTTAGCCTCTTTATTATAAACCCCAAAAAGAAATTCCAGAACTGCTGACAAACATGAGCTCCAGAACATCTGTGTTGTTCTTGATTTAAATTGCTTCCCATAAATTATGAGCGCCATTGTCTTTTAAAACACTGTGGGGGGGGGGGGGGTGGGGGGAATTGCTGTACAGGGTCAACTGAGTGGTAGGATGGAATCTGGCGGTTTTTAAAAAAAAAAGCGTAAAAGCTGCTGAGGACGCTGAAGCCGGATGGAGAAAAATCCCACCCACAAGAAAAGCTAAAGGCAGGGAGAAGGGGGGGGGGTTGGGGAGTTGGTGGGCTACTTGTGGGAATAAAAATCTAGCCAAAAGATTGGGCCACTGGAATGTTTGCACCAAACGGGCCTTGCACCTACTTAATGTTATGGTAATGGTAGGGGCTTGACGTGAGAGACAAACGTTTGCGGTGGTGGAATGGATCTTGGGCACGAGGGTTTCCACGGGCTAAAAGCTCCGCTGTCCTTGATGTCAAAACTCTTACAGCGGCCAACCAATTTTGTCCTTTTTGTTCCCACAGTCCGGGCGTGATGAAATGCAACAACAAATCAACAGAGCTAGAAGCCAGTTCCAAGCCAAAAATCAGGATTACCAAAGCGTCACCCCACCCATTAGCCCAAAAAAACGGCGTCGTAGAGGCGGACACCCGAATCCGGATATAGAATGAACTGAAGATTAGGGGACAGAAGACAAAAAAAAACATTCTTGATTTCTCTCGGGAGTTTTTAAAATATTACCATTTTGAAAAAGCTTTTATAGCAAAATGAGCACTTGTGTTTATTATAAGAGTTTGGCAGAAGAAGCGTCTAAAAAATTGAAGCCACAGGCATTAAGCTCAGGCCAGGCAAGTCTAGCTCCGGGCACTAAAGCTGATGTTCAGCTGGAAGTCCAGTGGGATTACCTGCTTACTTTGGCAATTGGTTTTCAAATCGGGTTGGAATAAGCCTGATTTAGCCCCTACCCAGGTCTCACCACCCTTGTCTTTCACCGCCACACCTTCCTCCGCAAGTACTATCTGTCACTAACCTCAATGTCCCCATGGTTTGTTTGCCCATTGATTGGCCCGCTCTGTTTCTGTTTTTACCCAGGACGGAAGGGTTTTTTTGCAGTTTTAGTACTTGGTTTTTAGTTTTTTTACAGAAATAAAAATATTGAAAAACAAAAATATTGAAAAAAAAAAACACAAAGTTTCCAAGATACAAAGGGGAAATCTTACTGTACATAACGGAATAAAAAAAAAAAATCAATTTAAGGACGTTTCCCTCTGTAAGATTGATTGTAGGTTAATTTTACCTTTTTGACCAATTGTTGTTAATTTGCACTAATAACCTAAACCTATTATAGGAGAAATCGGCTTATGGAGTGTTAGGTTATGCCAATTTTATGTTGGTATTTAACTCTATTCTTCTTTTTTAAATGTATCAGCACTGGCCCCTTTGTTTGGGGCCAATGTTCTGAGATCAAAGGGGGAGGTTTTTACACGCCAAAACCTATTTATAGGTGGCCTAAGGATTCTGTTTCTCAATATAACTGAAGGACAGATTAGAAGCTCAAAAAAAAAACACAATTTATACTTCATCCATAACCACATAAAAGTCTATAATTCCCTTCCACAAGCCCTGAAACCCCTCAGTCATCCATTCAATATGGGCTTACCCACACTGCCTGAAGTGTTTTTGATGATGACCCAATGGGAAAACCCTTAAAAAAAATGTAACTTAATGGTCAATTTCCGATAAAATAATATCTTTACTAAAAAAAAGTGTTTAAATTTAACTGGTAGTGGCTAATATGAATTCATGGAAGGTTTTGAACAGGGGAATTATGTAATATTATTAACAAACACGATGTAGGGTTAAAATCCATTTTAGAAAAAACATGCATTTACCACAACAGCTCTAATCAGTTTCATCATTGCTAAAAAGTGTATATGCTAAGCTATATATATTCCCAAATTTCACTTGCCTTTGTTAATGATGGTTTGCAAAAAAAAAACAAATAAAAAAAATGCTTGGTGGGAAAAGTCTAAGGAATTCCAGTGAAGCATGAGTGCTGCTACTACTACTACTAATTAATAATAACCTAACTGGCCTTGCTTGCTTGCTATGTTTTTAAAAACAGGAGACATAAATCATCGTTCTGTTTTTTCTTTATTACCCAAGGGTGGTTCCCTCAGGAACATCCCTTAAACCCCATTTCTCTTTTTAATTTACCTGGGTCAGACAATCCTTTCTTATGTCTTCAGTTTATACTGTTCAAGCCAACACTTAAGAAATTGTTCCATGATACAAATTGTCATGCCCTCCAAAAGTGCTGTAAACACTGCAAAACATGATTCATATTTTCCCCTTTTACGCTTACAAAACAAAACACTGTAGTCCCCCTGGGTATGAACGCAGTGTGTATGGTATGGGATGAATCATTTTTGCGCTTTTGCTGAATATGCTGCTGACCTGGGTGGCCACCCTTTGTGTGAATCCAAAGGCAATGTCCCTGTTGTCACTTGGAAGCCATGTGTTTCCAAATTAGGGCGGGGGGCCAGCTATTTCCAAGCCATGACAAGGACATGATTCCTGTTCTCTTTAAAATGATGGAAGAGGACCAAAGTGCTCTAAACGAAACGAATTTGTCAAATTTCCCATTACCCAAAATAATTGGGAAATCAATATCAAATTCTGACCCAAAAAAAACAAATTGGTTTGTAGCATTTGTCTCAACTCAAATGCACAAAAAAAACAACACTATTTTTCAGATCCATTCTGGCTTACGGCCGCTTTCTAAATTATACCCACCAGTGGAGAGGGAGGGGCTCTCCATGTTGGAGCCCACCCAATATCACTGAAGCCTGCATGCTTATGGCTGTCTTCTTCCTTAAGGAGGGGGGCCTTTCCTCTGTAAAACCCAAATGCCCATGTTGTACCAAAACAACAGGGCCTTTCCCATTCAACATTTCAAACCAGGTTGACCGGTCCTTCCTCAAGTCCCCCTGTTGAAAAAATTCCATACTAAAAACTTCTTAGAAATGTTTAAACTTCGTTTCCCCGCTCCTCGCTTTCCCACCCAGTTCGAATATCAGATGGGCAAAAGTGTCAGAGAAACGTCTTATATTCCCCCTATCTTTGCCCGTTCTGCCTTTTTCCTTTCTGTTTGTAATCCTTTTGGATGCCCCATTTATAAAAATGCCATCCTTTTTAATCCTCCAAACTATTCCCCATGCAAGCACAAACCAAGGATTAACCATCCCCACAAAAAAACAAACAAATTAAAAAAAACACCTAAATTCTCTAAACAAAGCCACAGCCGTTCCTCAAAAGACTGGCAAAACCATCATCTCACCAGAGGGAGAAAAGATAAGGGGAGAGTATTGTGCAAATAGGTTTAAGTCCTCCGGGAAAGTGTCTGTATAAATGGTTTGGAGTCTGCTCTTAATTTGACTCCATGGGGTTAGTGAATGGAATTGTGGTTCTTCCCTTTCCTCACTGTAAAGGGGTTTTGTTTCAAGCCTTTATATTGTTTGTGGTTTATTTCACAGGGGGGGGGGGGCGGGGGTGAAAGCTGAAAGTGACCCAAAGGTTCCCTGATTTCTCTGAGGCTGGTGATGTTTTATTTTTTAAAAACGGCAACTGGGCCCACTGGGTGGACTGAAAACATGGTTAAAAAATGCAAAGCCAGCATCCAAAGAGCAAAAATCAGAGCAACACGCCAACTCTCAGGAACGGAACCAAAAAAAAAACAACTTCATGAAGGAATGGCCTGCCGAGAAGGTGGCGGGGTAATAACAATCTGGCTCCACAGCTTCAAGTTACAGAGGAGGGGCAATATCAAACTGATTCAGCTGATAATTTTACTTTTATCTAGCCCCCCCCCCCCAGCAAAGGTTGGTAACACTAATATTCATTAGCATGTAATAAAAGCTAGCTGCTTGTTCATATGGATGATGGAAATCACGTCAACTGTAATATTCGTATTCCATAATAGAAAAAACTAAGAAAGGCAAACTTCAGGAGCCCCAATATGGTAGGCCATCAAATAGTACATTTGGGGCTAAGGGGGGGATTGTACTGGTTAAATCTTGACCTCTTACTCAGGGGACTATTCCTTTTAAAAAGTGGAGATGTTTCCCAGTTTTTAACCTTGCCCAGCCAAAATTATCCATCATACCTGGTTTGCATGTGGTCAGATCAGGGTCTAGTCCTCTGCCTTGTGCTCCCCACCCCCCTCTGGAAATATCTGTTTTTGCGTTTGAACCCATCCTTAAGCCAAACTGGCCTCCCGTGCATAAACGGGCTTTCAATGGCATCATTTGGTTTATGAAAAATTAGATGAGTTAGTGTTCCTGCACACATTGGCAAGTAAAAAACTATAGAGGAAACAATCTTGGCCAGTGACAGGACTGATTATTTTAATGTGCTTTAGAGCAGAAAAGGCAGCATCAGGTTAAGGGCAATTAAAGCATTAAGATTACCCTTTGATAAAGGGTTTGGTGTTTGAAAGGACCCGTATGATGCCCAATTGTGTTGAGTCCAATATATACACCTCACTGGCCTTTCTTATAGTAGAAAAACACTTTTACCTAGGTCCTTTCACTCACTGACCCAATTATTAGAAAAAATTACCCTGCCTTTCCTACTCTCTGGTCACTTGTACTAGAAAAAACAACCTGCCCCTTTTGCTTACACTCATCGGCCCAATCCATAGGAAAACATTTACCTTGTTACCTCCACGCAATGAGAGAAAGAGAAAAACAACAGAAGCATAGAGAGTTGGTGTTGGTGAGTGTTGCTAGAGTCAAAGCTAACAGTAGTATTAGTCTGTGAGTTTGTGAATTTGTCTCTTCATAACTCGAAGAGCAAAAAACATTTGTTCAGAGAGATGTGCCTTCCTTTAGATGCCCTCACTTACTCATTCTTCATCAACCACCTCCTATTCCTCGCAGGGAGTGCTGGAAAAAAACCCAGTCCAGGGTTTCAATGGCTGGGAAGGCAGGGAAAAACCGCCATTCCAAACGCAATGGCAAAACCTCAAATAAAACCTGCAATGGAACATCAGTACCATACACTACAAACCCTAATAATACTATAAAAGGAAAAAATAAACAAAAACCAAAACAAACAGGAGCCACAAAGTACCGAGACGCACCACCAATTTCGGCCAATGCAAAAGTACCGCCACACAGGGGGAATAAACACACTGAGAAATATACAAGAACACCACCTAGTGGTTGTGGCGGTGGGGCTACAGGGAGGGGACTGAACCACAAGACTAAAAAAACAAACCGTTGTCCTTTTATTACTTTCTTAACATGCTGATTTTTGGTTAAAAGTTTTTGGGTTTAATTATTTCAGGTCCTCTCGCCTGTAACATTTGTGTTACAGGGGACTGTAAAATGGCGTTTTCTTTTAATTAGCATTCCACTGGGGACTCATAATGCAGGTTAATAAGCATTATTTTATTCTCCTTGAGGGTGGACCACAACGGTCCAGACAGTGAAAGGGGCGCATAAAATACCAGCCACTGGTTGTCTTCCGTGTGTTGTGCTGACGCAGGGGCCCGATGGGATATTTTCTTTGTGGTGTCCTATCTAGTCATTTAGCGATAGCGGAGGAAAAACCACTCAGAGCATTAGGGACCTGACTCACTACCTGTGTGTGTGTTTACGTTGGTGATTTTGACCCCTCCGCCATCGTGCAAAGGAAGCAATCATTTTAGGCGATGCACCGACTCTGAGCTTCATTAGCCATGAGATTACACACACACAACCACACACACACACACTCACACACACACAGCATAAACAACAAACCACACACACACAACAACACACCACACACCACACATACCACACAGAGTATCATACCACACACACAAACAGGGTCTGGGAAATGGGTCTGAAGCTTTAAATGTGCTCTGTAACTGTATATCTGACAGACAACAGGAATGTTATGTACTTATGTTTATTTTATGCACTGAAGTTCCT